>OZ024821.1:142856988-142929488 GCA_964016985.1 Anodontia alba
ATATATATATATATATATATATATATATATATATATATATATATATATATATATATATATATATATATATATATATATATATATATATATATATATATATATATATATATATATATATATTATATATATATATATATATATATATATTTTATACTAGGTACAAATATTTTCGTACCGAGCTCTAAGTATTTTCATACTAAGGTATAAGATTTTTCATACTGAGGTATATATATATTTTTATACTAGGTACAAGTATTTTCGTACCGAGCTCTAAGTATACTGAGGTATAAGTATTTTCGTACTTAGTTATAAGTATTTTCTTACTGAGATATTAGTATTTTTATACTGAGACATAAGTATCTTCATACTGAACTAAAATATTTCCGTACTGAGGCGTAAGTATTTTCATACTGGGGAAAGTATTCCCAAACAGAGGTATCAGTATTTTTTATACTGAGGTAAAAATATTTTTCATACTGCGCACACCGTGATTACGCAAAGCATTTTGATAACTCAACCTTTACCTCTCTCTGGGGTAATTCAGCAGACAACAAATTAATGATATTTTTCTTATTCTTTTCAGAAAACAGGTTTTGTCATTTCATGCAAATTGTCTCCATAGGAGACAATTTGCATGAAATGTCAAAACTTGTTTTCTGGAAAAGTATATAAATCATTTTATATGTAGTCTGCTGAAATCTTACCCAGAGTGCTAAGCGTTCAGGGGAAACAGATACCTTTTCAGGGGAAGTTAACTCTGTCAAATTTGTTTTTGTCCCCTTCTGAATAGGGGTCTTCTCTACAAGGAAGAAATTTACTTTTCTGAGAAGAGGATAAGTGTGCAAGGACGCGAAAGGATGTCACAAAAGTTGTCTCCCTTGTAGAAAATGGCGAAAAAATTTATAAAATGTATCCAGTCCTCTTAATGTAAGGAAATTCAGCAGACGATAAACTGATGATAAGCCGAGTTTCTCCTAGAAACTAGGGCGTGGCAGTTGATGCTAATTGTCTTTTTAGGATATAACTTTCATGAAATGTCAAACCTTCTTTTCAGTGGAAAAAAAAAAAGAAAAAAAAAAAGAAATATAAATAGATCATTTTTAATCTGTTGGAACTCTGACCTCGCATGCGCCTTGTTGATCCCGAAATTTTGAACACAATCAATCGATTGCTTAGTAATGATTTTAAACAGTGCTGGAGAAATGATAAACAGTGAGTACCTTGATCAAATTACAGTTTGGTATGTGTCTCCATTTTTTTCAGGCATTTCTGTCCGAATATTCAAAGTAGATAACAAAAATAGGGGAAATTTCGTAAAGAAGTGTGAACGATTAGGAATTGGCATATTCTTCGAAAATAGCACAAGAATGTTCCATAATAAGATTAAATATTCGGATACAGCAACTTTCCATTACGAAAACACGTCTATTCAAATTTTAAGAAAATTTCACCTCCAAAAACTGAAAATTTTCAGTTAAAAACTCTGATATTTTTTCATATTTCTGCTCAAAACATAGATTGCGGTGCCTCGGCGAGACGGTTCTAACGAGTACCCACAATCTGTTTTGAGCAGAAATATGAAAAACTGTATATCCTTGTAAACCCCAGTTTTATTATATAAAAGTGGGGGTTAAGTGGGTCAAAATTATATAGATATGTTTTCGTGATAAGGCGCTCTGAAGATAGAAAAGGATCTATCACTTTCTACTGATTACTGATTTACTGGTTTATTTACCCCTTATTCGAAGGTACAGGCCTGAGCAAACAGTGTAGACTGAGATCAGACATGCCTGGGCAAACTGAGTAGATACAGATTAGGCGGGGTGTACACAGTTTAACTCTCATCCAGCAGTTTTAGACATATCAGCAGGTAGCCAAATGGGCTTATTCATATCAGAACAATTTTTTTCATTTCAGAACAAATTTCATTTCAGAACAAATAGGCGTACGTTGAGAAATTATGATGTACCAATGTTTAGGGTATCTAAGATAAATGAGCCAGGGCAAAATCTACAATTATACCTGTGTAACCAGCAAAGACTCTGATCAGCCTGTACATCCACCCAGTACGGAAACGGTGCTTGCTCATTCCTCTTGGAATAGCCCTGAGGCTGAGGAAGGCACTTGCGATCAGCAAAGACTCTGATTAGACTGCGCGGATGCGCAGTCTAATCTGAGTCTTCGCTTGTCGCACATGTGTCATTGTAGGTTGTGTTGTGCGCTGGTTCAAATGTAATTCTTGGTGTATATTTTATGAAAAAAAAGTTAAACTGTAACTGTAAGAAGAGATAATGTATTTGGCGATGGTATGCTCTCAGATTTAATTAAGGGCCACTGATACACTTTTAAGGGAGACAACTCTGTCAAACTTGTTTAGCACCTCCGGAAAATGGATTTATTTCTCTTGGATCGAATTATATTTCCGTTTGGAGTAGACCGTTTTTTCAGAAGTCGACAGGATAGTCGATTTACAGGAAAGCACACAGGAAGTCACGAAAGTCCCTCCCTTGACAATATGTGGCGGAAACTCTACCATGTTTAAACATTCACCCTAAGAGTCAAACGTAAAGGTGTCTTTAAGCATATTGGAAATTTGCGTATTCAGGTCGCCCTGCTTATCCCCACAGTATCGTCAGGAGCCTTACTGTCCATTGGTTTATTCCACAGTCGTAGTGATACAGTAAGGGGACATCGTTGGTCCTGATCAATTTACGCGCATGTGCATATTATGCGCACAGGTTGATCTGGGCCTTTGCTGTCCGCATATGCCTCTAATATACCTTTTGCCCAGCTAGCATTCTTTATAAATCTATAGCGGGCTGTTATCGGCCCGTCAGCTACCCTGACGGGCCGAAAACGGCCCACTATAGATTTAAAATGCTAGCTGGATAGCCTGACGCAGCACAAAAAGCAAAATCAGCTTACCTATTAGTAATAGGACCTACAAAAGGATTAAACAACATTTGCATCAGCGCCTTAGAACCAAACATAATTCCAGCCTTTACATTGGCATCTCCATATTCTTCATATTCTTCTTCTTTAGATTCCTCCTTCAGGATCGCTCTAGCAGTTTCATTCACTATTTTTTCTCTCACACACTTCACGTGACTGTGAAGCAATGACACAAAATTTGGCCCTATCCACGAAGTACCATTAGTTAATGAATTCACTAAATCATTGGAAGTTCTGTTAGAACATATCACAGTATATTGAACACCAGATGTATCGTTAAAAATATCCTCAGGATTCTGCGACGCCTCCTCCAGCTTTAGAATAAAGTTTGGAACAATAGGCACTGAAAAAATAAAGAAATGCATACATGTATTCATACATTTTCAGTTATTATTATTTATCTATATTTCTCTATTTTGCTTTTTGATTTCATATATTTTTTTGACAAAGTATGTATATTTTGTATTAGTAATAATAATAATAATAACAGTATAATATAATAATATTTATAATGATTTTAGTATTTATTACAGGGTGTTTATTGCCAGACGTCTGGTAATAGCAAATACTCGAGAAAATTGCTATTGCCAGACGTCTGGCAATAACAAAAACTCGTAGGTTTTTGCTGCTGCCAGACGTCCAAGTTCTATTTAATGAACCGTGCTGAAATATACGAATATGATCGCAGAATATGCAGAAAGAACAAATGTTACTGGTTTATAGCAGCTTTTTCATAGTCGAAATTCGAATCTTTGTTCTACAACCCCCATGGGTTTTTGTTTGTTCTTTCGTTTCTGAAAGAAAGCTAAAGACATTAGATTCTGTTTAACATTGTTTTTTTTTTTATATCAAATTACACTGTTTGTCTAATTTTTTTCTACGTCTCAAAGTAAGTTTCACTTTGAAGTCATTCAGAAGTGAGATTATGAAAAGCTTTTACTTATGATTCTTGGTTAGATGGAAATCATTACGAAAACATGCCTATTCAAATATACTGAAAACTTTACAACCAAAAAAGGGAAATTTTCCGATAAAAAATTCTGATATTTTTCATATTTCTGCTCAAAACATAGATTGTGGGTACTCGTTAGAGCCGCCTCGACGAGGCGGTTCTAACGAGTACCCACAATCTATGTTTTTGAGCAGAAATAAGAAAAATAATGTATACCCCTGTAAAAACCCAGTTTTACTATATAAAAGTGGGGTTGAAGGGGATCAAAATTATATAGGTATGTTTTCGTGATGATAGGGGGAAAACAAGGTTGGGCCAGTAGAGCTAAATTTTACCACAACAGAGGCTGAAGACGCCAAACGTTTCCAAGACTTCATATGTTTTATTATTATTTGTTCAATATTTCTGTATTTTGGTTTTTGATTTGTTCTGAACACAAAAATCATACATTTTCTGATTTTTTGCTTTTTTCTGTTGATCACTACTTCGAAATGTCTAACTGGAGCCTAATGGAGGCATGGATATTTTTGACAAAAATATCCTTCTGATTAAGCATTCTGTTTTCATTGTTTCGATTTGCAGTATTTTGTGTGTGTTTATTTGGCCAAATCAGTTGCGTTTATTATACTCGTAACACGCACTGTTCAATGAACAATCGCAATTTATGTACTTTGCGTTTATTTGGGCTTCCGTTGGTCTAACAGTACCAAATTCATACTCCTGCCTGTCTGCGATTTCTGAAGTAATCTTTCAAGAATACTGTAGCATCCAGAAACTGATCGTCAATGACAACAAAAAAAGTAAACTAAGGGAAAGATACTCCTTAAAGGGAAATAATCCGACATAAAATATTTACCTCCCGTTTCATTCGGGGCTACCTTTAAAGTACAGCTCTTTCCCTAAAGGGTAGCCCTATTTTACATAGATTCAATTACCAAGGAACTAAATTTCCGTCTGCAAAAACTGCCTCCTTTAGAAAAAAATGACGGCGAGCTCTTTAGGTGTATGCTCCCCGTAATAATTAGGCAGACGACCAAGCAGCAACTTTATATTTTTTATGTTTACACAGAAAAAGGAACTTGTCAGATACTCTAAATGTGGTATCTGGGCATTTCGGTACTTATTTGTCACGCAGTGGTACATTGCGAACCACAAAACAATATATGTTTCGGGCGAAGCGAGTAAATCTTAATAAATCACTTGTTGGCCCGAGAATGTACAGTGTTTGCGATTGACTGTGATTTGTGATTCTGTATACTTGGATGCAAACAACTCTGTTGACATGGTAAGTAAAGTTGATGTTTTTTGTTGTTGTTCTTTTTTAGCTCATCTGAGCTATGCTCATCTGAGCTATGCTCATGATGAGATATAGTGCTCACTTTTAGTCCGTCGTCCGTCCGTCCATCCGTGCGTCCGTCGGTTAACATTTTTCAAACGACTTCTTCTATGAAACCCCTGAGCCAATTTTGCTCAAATTTCATATGGAACCTCCTTAGGTTGGGGGAACGAAAAATTGCTGAAATAGTCGCGGTCCATTGCCCAAGATGGCCGCCATGCCCATATGTGGTAAAAACCTTAAAAAAATCTCCTTCTCCAGAACCGAGGATGCCTTGGCTGAATCTTTGCACAAATCATCGGGGAGGGAAGGTCTACCAAATCTGCTAAAAAAAATGGTCGTACATTGACATTTGACCTTTTTACGGCGAGGTTAAGTTTGCTTCCTTATGCATTTGTATAGGAAAAATGTTGAGAACTACAAATGACTTCTCCTCTAGACCCTCTGGGCCAATGTTACTCAAACTTCATTTGGAGCCTCCCTGGGGTTGGGGAATGAAAGTTTGCTAAAATAATTGTCGTCCATTGACCAAGATGGCCGCCATGCCCATATATGGTAAAAATTTTAAAAACCTTCTTCTCCAGAACCGAGGATGCCTTGAGACTGCGTCTTTGCATAACTCATCGGGGACGGGAGGTCTACCAATGTTGCTAAAATAATGGTCGTACATTGACATTTGACCTTTTTACGGCGAGGTCAAGTTTGCTTCCTTATGCGTTTGTATGGGAAAAATGTTGAGAATTTCAGATGACTTCTCCTCTGGAGCCTCTGGGCCAGTGTTGCTCACATTTCATTTGGCGCCTCTCTGGGGCAGGAGAACGAAAGATTGCTAAAATGGTCGCGGTCCATTGCCCAAGATAGCCGCCATGCCCATATATGGTAAAAAATTTAAAAATCTTCTTCTCCAGAACCGAGGATGCTTTCTGGCTGAATCTTTGACCAAATCATCGGGAACAGGAGGTCTACCAAAGTTACTAAAATGATGGTCTTACATTGTCGTTCGACTTTTTATGGCGAGGTCAAGTTTGCTTCCGTATGCATTTGTATGTACCCCATATATTTGTATGGAAAAACTGTTGATAATTTCAAATGACTTCTCCTCTGAAGCCTCTGGGCAATGTTGCTACAATTTCATATGGAGCCTCCTTGGGGTAAGAGAACGAAATATTGCTAAAATAGTCGTGCCAAAATGGCTGCCATGCCCATATATGGTAAACACCTTTAAACATCATCTCCAGAACCAAATAAGCCCTGGGCTCTAATCTTTGCACAAATTATAGGGGACAGTTGATCTACCAAAATTGCTAAAATGATGGTCCTATGTTGACGTTTGACCTTTTTACGGCAAGGTCAAATTTGCTTCCCCAAGCATTTGTATGGGCCATATACATTTATATGGAAAAATGTTGAGAATTCATATTTTGGACATCTCCTCTATAATCCAAATGAATTGAAACTTGATGATGAACATTAGGGCGCCTAGTAGGCACAAAATAGCCAAATGAGCCGATAGAAAATCCAAGATGGCTGCCACAGCCGCCATCTTGAAAATCAATTTTCGACATCTCTTCCCAAACTTTTGGTCGCTTTGAACCGAATCTCGCTCTGTAGCAACAGGATCGAAACGAGCTAAAATTTTGTTGATCGAAATTCTAAGATGGCCACAATGGTTCCATTCCACTGAACAAAGTGGCCGTCAGAGCTACGAATAGAAAATATTCAAACGACATCTAGTCCTTGACCAATGGCCCGATTTCAAAATATTTGCACAGAAGTGTTCCTTCAATGACCCTCAATCGAAATTGCTAAAATGGTTCCACTTAGCTGAACAAAACGGGCGGCCAGAGCTAAAACTAGAAAACCCTTTAAAAGACATCTCCTCCACGGCCAGTGGCCTGATTTCAAAGTAATTTCACAGAAGTGTTTCTCTTATGGCGCTTTCCGGAATTGCTAAAACAGTTCTGCTCGGCTGAACAAAATTGCCACCAGAGCTCATTACGAAAACACGCCTATTCAAATACACTGAAAATTTTACAACCACAAAATGACTAATTTCAGATAAAAAAAATTCTGATATTTTTTCATATTTCTGCTCAAAACATAGATTGTGGGTACTCGTTAGAACCGCCTCAGCGAGGCGGTTCTAACGAGTACCCACAATCTGTGTTTTTGAGCAGAAATAAGAAAAATATGTATACCCCTGTAAACCCCAGTTTTACTATATTAAAGTGGGGTTTAAGGGGGTCAAAATTATATGGGCACGTTTTCGTAATGTAAAAATAGAAAAAAAATCAAACAAACAAACAAACAAACAAAAAAAAACATTAAACGACATCTCCTCCTTGACCAGTGGTCTGATTTCAAAATGATTTCACAGAAATGTTCCTCTTACCTCCCTTTTTTTGACAAGATACGGCCCTTTGAAAATTTCAGCATTTTAACCTTGTAAGCAAGATATCTCAAAAACTGTTTAAGCCATTGCCTTTAAACTTGACAGGCTGATAGGGAATGATGATTAAATGACCTGATTAACTTACAGCAGTTAATTTAGGTGAGCGTTATGGCCCTGGGCCTCTTGTTATATAATTATTTTAACCCATGGTAGTCTGGAGACCCGTAAAAGGGTAATTGGCAAACAGTAAAACCCGATCAGACGCCGCAGAACTCGGCGCGTGATCACGGTCTCCAGTTTGCAAATAGTTTAGTCATTTTTCTCCAGAAATATCTAAATCTCATAGCCGGACGTACCTAAAATTGAAAGTGGACTCTTCCAATATATACTTTGAGGGAGTCTATTCAGTCTACAATGGGTTAAGACTTGTTAGCCAACATTCCAGGAACCTATGGAAACAATTTTGACAGAGTTGCCTCCCTTGAAAGTGTCAATTCCTACTAATTATGCGAGTCCCATTTCGTCAAAAACTGGGCCCAGTTGTTCAAAGCGTCGTTAGCTTAACGAGCTCGTTAAGGGTCCTTTCGTTAACTGTTTTAGCGGATTCAATATACAATATTCTGATATTTTTTGCTGAAAAAATGTGAGTATTTTTTCAGCAAAAAATATCAGAATATTTGCATATCATTCGATGTAAATTTTAACGAATCGTTAACTAACGATGTCGTTAGCTTACTTCTAGATATGCGGTTCTTCGAGATAAGCGAAGTCGAGATAACGAGAGTAAACTGTAACTGAAACATTCTTGAAAGAACCGTAAAACCACCAACACCCACCACGCAAAACTGGTGTGGCTGGGAAGCTATATGGTTAATGTAGCTCGTATTTTTTTTTTCTTTACGTTTTTATTTATCTAATGGTTAAGCTTTAACAACACATTACGAAAACACGCCTATTCAAATATACTGAAAATTTTACAACCAAAAAAGGAAATTTACAGATAAAACAATCTGATATTTTTCATATTTCTGCTCAAAACATAGATTGTGGGTACTCGTTAGAACCGCCTCGGCGAGGCGGTTCTAACGAGTACCCACAATCTATGTTTTTTAACAAAATAAGAAAAATAATGTATACCCCGGTAAACCCCAGTTTTACTATATAAAAGTGGGGTTTAAGGGGGTCAAAATTGTATAGGCATGTTTTCGTGATGAGTTTGCTTTCATTTCTTCGTAGCATCACTTTCTGTATTATGTTGCATTTAAACTACTCTTTCGCCATTCAAAAGGCTCAAGTTTTGTCTATTTCCTTATTCAACATAACTGACTCTATCACAAAATATCAAACACAAATGTCACAAGACTGGATTTTTATGAGAACTTTAATTTGGCACGTAAGTGTACCTACAGACGTGCCAAATCGCATGTACTGTGCATAATATTTATGGTGCTTAACACATTGAATATATTGTCTGCGACCATCGAATTCAGGTTTGCACCAATAAAAACCATTAATGTTCCTAGACGAGTAAGATTTGTAGGACAGTCAAGGGAAACCCGACTTGTAGTAAGTACATCTGAAAAGAAAAGAACTGGACCACTTGTGCATTAGGACATTCCTGATTTTCCCTATTCTATGGACCGGGGCACAGCATTTCCTACAAGACTGCATATGCGGCCATCGAAGACTCAGATCAGCCTGCACGCAGGCTGATCGTTTGCTTGGCGCACATGCAATATTGTAGGAAAGGCTGTGCCCGGCTCATATGTAAGCCAGCGCAAGACAAAACCTACAACAAGATCTATGTGACCAGCAAAGACGCAGATCTGCCCGTACATCCACCTAGTATAACACGGGTTCTTCTGCTATCTCTCTTGGACAGCCTGGGTGCTGTAGAAGTCAAATGCGATCAGCGAAGACTCTGATCAGACTGCGCGGATCCGCAGGCTGATCTGAGTCTTCGCTGGTCACACAAGTCTTATATAAGATTTTGTTGTGCGCTGGCTCTTATGGTATTGTGCTAAGACTGCGCTGGATGGCCAACTGTTAATAAGTTTTAAAATGAGAAGTGTCACGAAAAATAGATCGTACTATATGACTGTGCTAGGCATGAAGAATCAGATCAGTCGGTGCAGTCTAATGAAAGCCTTAGCTTTTCTGACATAGATTTAGAGTCCAATATTTATCAAGCTTTTCTGAAAAAGAATTAGAGTCCAATATTTATCAAGCGAACAGCGAATGACCTCGATCATCGCAATTACGAAAACACGCCTATTCAAATATTTTGAAAATTTCACCACCAAAAACTGAAAGTTTTCAGATAAAAATTCTGATATTTTTCATATTTCTGCTCAACACCTAGACTGTGGGTACTCGTAAGAACCGCCTCGTCGAGGCGGTTCTAACGAGTACCCACAATCTATGTGTTGAGCTGAAATAAGAAAAATAGTGTATACCCCTGTAAACCTTAGTTTTACCATGGAAAAGTGTGATTTAAGGGGGTCAAAATTATATGGGTATGTTATCGTGATGGATTGCGCGAACGGACAGACTTATCTGGGCCTCATCAGACTGCGCGAATGGACAGTCTTATCTGGGCCTACGCTGCTATGCTAGGGTTCATTCATGCGTAAAAGACATGTTTTGGTTTCATGCTGTTTTCCCAAGTTACGGATCACCTCTTTTGATAGGACAAGAAACTGACATCGATCTGAAATCAACGCGCTCGTAAACTTTCATTAAAGTACTACCTTACACGAGTCGGTTGAGTTGTTCTTTTATGCTTTTGGTTTATGGGATCTTTTCTCTCTTTATTACGTATGGCACAGGAACAAGTGAAAGCGGTCTTGGGCCATGTGCGACCAGCGAAGATCAAGACCAGACTGTGCGTCCGCACAGTCTGGTCTAGATCCTCGCTGGTCGGTTACACATTACATGAACCTGGACGAATGTATACAGCAAACAAGAAAGGCCGAGAGCAAACTGGGCGCATGCGCAGTCCAGTTTGGATCTTCGATGTTCGCAAACGCTAAACGGTACTTTTACTAAATCGGCCCATATTTGATAGAATAAATAGAAAGTAAAAGACAGCTTTTCAGCATTAATCTACTGAGCATGGCAAAGATTCGTAGCAATAACCGGACTACGTGGGTTGAAATATCTCGCCTTTTGTTGTTCTGCTATTTATTTTGAGGTTTTTATTCATAAAGAAACAAGTGTCCTAAAAGCCAACGGCTATTTATAACGCTGAAGTCCATTAGAGCAATCGAACGATATGTTTGATATACTCCGCCGCATCCTTTTGCAGTTTGGTACATTAGTGAGGATGTTGATTGTTATTTTAGATTAACAGATTACGCGATTGGTCGTATACGACTGGTATTTTTTGATCAAGTTCATAAGCGATCGTAAAGCACAATTAAAACGTATAGAAAAGTTTCGTAAACGTTCTTGCGCAAGAACACGCAAAAAATACGACCAATCGTGGCGAACTTCCTCTAAAAGATTGATGAGACCATGTGACCGGCTGTTACCATCAGTCCACCTTCTCCTACGCAAAATTACACAAAAAAATACTGCTTTTCTTAGACTAAAGTTGCACTTTAATTTTGATCTGTGGTTTCTCACATACCACATGATGTATATGCCCTAAGTATTCGGACGCCTTAAGGCGATTGGATATATTTGAAAGAGTGAAAAGGGATCTACTCTGAACGAGAAGAATGTTCTCTCCTTTGGAGCATATTCTTACCTTTTTAACCCTTGTCCTGCTGAACCCAGATATAACCTGTCTTTGCAAACAGTTTAGAGCCAGATCAGTTGGCTTCTGAAGAAGCCAACTGATCTGGATCTATACTGTTTGCCATTAAGTATGTGAATTTATAGTAAAAATCCTGATCAAGTAATCTGATAGGCTGAAAATTTGAAGTGGGTGTGGCATCTTAATTTATTCAGCAGGACAAGGGTATTAAGTAGATCCCTTTAAGAAGCAAAAACGTTTGACACTAATGTCTCCCTTGAAATGTGTCAATTCCCATTAAATTCTTGCTAAACGTATCCTAAAATTGACCTAATGCGTTTTACTACTTGTTGATATGTCAAAAGCTGCTCGATGAGTGGCAAACAGTTGTTTGTGTAGAACCTGATCTGGTTCTTTATTGTTTGTTGAAGCCTATCGTAAGCCTCCGAATATTTAGGGTAGATATTTTTAGTTTACATTTTAGCTTTACTTTAGATCGGTTGTTCATATATATATATATATATATATATATATACCACATAATGATACAGTCGAACACCGGTTGCTCGAACATCTTAGGGACCCTGGGAATGTGTTCGATATATAGGTAGTTCGAGCCACTGATGGTTAATCGCGGCGCCAGGCCAGGAAGCGAATTGCGATAATTTAGGGAAATCTATTCGATCGTCTACACAATAATGGTATGTTGAGTGTACTCATTAGAATCGCCTCGACGAGGCGATTCTAATGAGTACACACAACATACAATTTCAGCATAAAATAAGAAACTTTTTTTAAATTTCAATTTCTTGAGCTAACGAAAAAAATCGTAGGGACTCAAAAAATAAGTTCGAATTAGCTATGGTAAACGAGCCATCGGTGTTCGAGCTATTGAGGTTCGACTGTATATTGTAGGAATAAGAGAGAAGGAAGAAAAAACACAAAGGCTTTGGGTAATTTTATGTGTTCTTGTTCCACCAAGGACAACTTTAACATTACGAAAACATGCCTATTTAAATATACGGAAAATTTTACCACCAAAAAATGAAAATTTTCAGATAATTAATTCTGATATTTTTCATATTTCTGCTCAAAATATAGATTGTGGCGAGGCGGTTCTAACGAGTACCCACAATCTATGTTTTTGAGCAGAAATAAGAAAAATAATGTATACCCCTGTAAACCCCAGTTTTACTATATAAAAGTGGGGTTTAAGGGGGTCAAAATTATATAGGCGTGTTTTCGTGATGATAGATTTTATCTGTATTATTTTCTGGCCTCTGGTTGCGAGGTTATTTTGTTCCATGCTGTCTGTGCCTTATTCCTTTGTTGTTCTGTCATATCTAGCTTTGTGATCACTTCAGTTGGAGAAGAGGGAGTTGGTCATGTGACTAGTCGTTTAGTTATATATGTTCTGGTTGTGGAGTTGTCCTCGTTAGCTCTTCCTCATGTGCGTAGGGAAAATTATAAGTAATAGATTCATCTGACATATTTTTCTCTTTGCTCTTTAGTCATAGAGCTGCTCTTAAAAGAAAGAATTTGCCCCAAGATTTTAAAAGTGATAAAACGGATTTTTTTTCAAGACATTTTCATGGGCGTGTGTAAAAATAATTTGTTTTGAGTACGGATGTTTAGTGTTTCCGGAGATAGCGAGATTCACTCAAGTAGGCCTACCTCTCCAAAAGATCATGGACACAAATACCAAGATAAGCGTTAACTTCTGACCCACCTTGAAACTTTCCAGCCATGGCTAAATTCTGTTTACCCGAGGCTGTCTTGAAAACTTTTTACTTCACGCTTCTCAAGTGCGCAAATAAATCTAATCATTAATGGACAACTTGCTTGTCCTTGAGAGTTCTATTTCCATTGAGGCTACTGACACATAAACAGCACTAAGACTACAGTTTGTTCATCTGTTTGCCCCTACTTACATGCATAGTATGCGAACAGCAATGGCCATGATCAACCTGCACACGCTCTCTGATAAGAATATTCGTTATATGACATCAGCCTATTTTTTACAAGCGAGCAGCGAATGTTCTCATCAGGTTGCGCGGATTAGCAGGCTGATCCGGGCTTTCACTGTTCACACGTGTGTGGCCCACTCTTTTTGCGCGGCGTGGCTCGGTTCCCCTCAATAAACCCTCATTGTACAACTATAAATACCCTGTAAACGACTTTTATTCCTATTTGTTCAATTTATACTTGTTTACACTTTGTTGTACACCGATTCTTGCATTTACAAAATGCAAACAAAGAAGGTCCAATCTTACAGCTGTCTGCTGAGAGCCTTCTGTGTTCGATATTCTAAATCTACAGTCTAATAGCCTGCGTGTGTGTGTGTGTGTGCTGTGACTGGTCCTAACTAGACTGCGTTGCCATCACGAAAACATGCCTATATAGTTTTGACCCTCTTTAACCCCACTTTTAAATACTGAGTAAAACTGGGGTTTACAGGGGTATACATTATTTTTCTTGTTTCTGCTCAAAAACATAGATTGCGGGTACTCGTTAGAACCGCCTCGCCGAGGCGGTTCTAACGAGTACTTGCAATCTATGTTTTGAGCAGAAATATGAAAAATATCAGAATTTTTTATCAAAAAACTTTCAGTTTTTGGTGGTCAAATTTTCTATATATTTGAATAGGTGTGTTTTCGTAATGGATGTCTGGGTAGCTAACTGGATATTCTTTAATGCCGTAAATATCATGAGATTTCGGATCAGGCATCGAATCAAGAGTACCATATTTCATTTAATGGCTTATTAAGACAGTTTGGGTTATATTACAATGTAAGAAAAGAAAAGAGGTCATTCATTCAGTTACAGTCGACTATCATTATCTTGACTTCGTTTATCTCGAATAACAGCTTATTTCGAAGTGAAAATATGGTCCATGTTTTAAAATGGAAATCTAATAACAAGTAACAAAATATTGTGGAAAAAAGGAGAAATTGCTCCTACACTTTCAGTGATTTTTTTACCTGCGCATCCCGAGTCCCGTACTCACATTTTTGCTTTGGGACTCACATTTTAAATCTCAGTGAGTCCCAGGACTCACAAAGTTATAGTGGAAAATTCTGTAATGGACGCAATGATTTTCTAGTAGGACTCACTTTATATAGCTCAAGCGAGTCCTGGGACGCTTAGGTATAAAATTGTAAATAAATCACTGCCTTTTTCCATAATATTTTCAATATATCCCAAATTTCAGACGTCAAGTTACATATTCATTTGTGAAATGTAGTTGTTCGATTTATTTTTTCCTCAATTCTGCAAATCCGATATGTCGAGGTACGGATATCTCGAAGTATTTCAGAGAGCCCATTGGACTTCGAGATAACGAGTCGACTGTATTTTAAACTTTTTTTTTTAAATCTTGGCTAGCTTTAGAGCGGTTTCTATATTATAGGAATACATTTTATTTTTTGAATTTGTGATTTTATCAATTCGTAACCCACAAAACAGCGGCGAATCACTCACATGAATGAAGCCGCCCGAAAGGCTTCATATAAGTTTCAGATAAAAAATCTGATATTTTTCCTTTCCTTGCCGAGGCGGTTCTAACGAGTATCAACAATCTATGTTTTGAGGGATGCAGCGTCATTTACACATCAATAAATCCACACAAATAAAATTCATTCTGATACTGCCACACAAATCGGTCATGTTTACCTTGGAAACTGAATTGCATAGCATATTTTATATATTTACGCAAAGAAAATAGTTCCATGATTTCTGCAAAGTAGAAATGCCGTTGCTCAGGACAAATCAAATTGTCCTCAATTGGTGTAAATCTGATGAGGTGGGATTATACGATTTTGTTGATGATCTTTTGACTTGTCGTATTGATACAGGGGTCAGAATTAACACATGATACGCTATCGGCAAATTCAGCAGACGACAAACTAATGATACTTTTCTTCTTTATTTTCTAGAAAGTAGAATTTGATAGTTCATGCAATTTGTCTACTTAGGACACAAGTTGTATCTAATGTCAAATCCTATTTTCTGGCAACAATTAGAAAAATATTGCAAACTGTCGTCTGCTAAAAATTTTCCGAGCATGCTAAGCGTTAATATCTGTGCTCACTGTCTGGCATGGTGGCACTGTTTGCACAAAAATACAAGTCATTACGAAAACACGACTATTTAATTATATTGAAAATTTTACCACCAAAAACTGAAAGTTTTCAGATAAAGATTCTGATATTTTTCATATTTCTGCTCAAAACATAGATTGTGGGTACTCTTTAGAACCGCCTCGCTGAGGCGGTTCTAACGACTACCTACAATCTATGTACTTGAGCAGAAATAAGAAATATATATATATACCCCTGTAAACTCCAATTTTACTATATAAAAGTGGGGTTTAAGGGGGTCAAAATTATATAGATATGATATTGTGATGGGAAATGTCCAGTAATGCCACAATCACGAAGCATAGTTCTCCCGAGACACCAAGAGAAGGAGAGATGGGGAACAAATAAGGACAAATCAAACTCCATATATGAAACCACAGACGCATAAAGAAGAACTGCAACAGAGGAACCGCCTTGGAACGGTCAGTAGGAAACTATTGAGGAGATGGGGTGGGCCAACTGATCTGGATCTGCACTGTTTGTCATTAAATACGTGAATTTCTATCAAAAAACCCGGATCAAGTAACCTGATTGGCTGAAAATTAGAAGGGCGTGGCATCTTAATTTATTCAGCATGACAAGGGTTAACAAGATCACTTACCCACAGTTGTTAGCAGCATATTGTCAAGAAAAATGGCAATAAAAACAATGACAAGTACTAGCTTTCTGGAACCACGAAGGTTGAGACATGCTTCCTTTAGTCGCTTTATTCTGTTTGTTGTTACGTCTAGAAACGTCATACTCTGTGTACCACCCTACCCCTGAAAATAAAAAAAATAGTACTATATAATGGGTGATACGCAATCTGAGAAAGGAACCTCTGCGACAGACAGTATTTGTACTAAAAATTGGGGACAGCTTGAAGTGAATAGACCACCCGGTAGTTTATCCGCCATTTTGTACAAGATGACAACTTTTGATACTTCTGTCTTGTATACAAAACGCTTTCTGTCCTCTGAAAAGGGATCTACTCCAAATGGAAAGAAACTGCGCTCAAAGGCGAGCAAACTCTTTTCTTTTGAAGTACACTTTTCAAAAGGGAGCAATTTTGTCAGCGTTGCCTCTCTTGAAAGAGATTGAGTGGCATCTGATCTGAGTCTACACTGTCTGCCTAGGCTTGTTGTCCCAACGAAAACAGTTGGCAATATGTAAATGAATAGACATGCTAATAGTTTCATTGTTTTGGTATGAATTAACAGTATAACAGGTGCCGGTATTTAAATAATGGTTGACACTCAATAAAGTTGTATAGATGCTATTGGTTATTACAATAAATCATATTTGAGCCAGTGCATGACAAAACCTACAAAATGGCATGTGCGCCCAGCGAAGACTCAGATCAGCCTGGGCATCCTCCCAGTCTGATCAGAGTCTTCGCTGTGCACTCAGTGGATAGCTAAGGACCCAAATTTTCTTCATGCGGACAGCGAAGACTCTGATCAGACTGGGCGGATGCCCAGGCTGATCTGAATCTTCGCTGGGCACACATGCCATTTTGTAGGTTTTGTCATGCACTGGCTCATTTGTCTTTGAATCAGTTTCTCATTACATCCACTGAGAAATGTTTGTACTGAGAAATGAGTCAAGGACACTCATATGTTTGATTATTTTGGTATGATCAAATTAATGCTGTTTGAAAATGATGATCTGGCGTATGTACTTTCCTTTTCGAATTGACCGTTTCAGAAGAACGGCATAGGCCAGCCTCTCCTAAAGTATACTCATTACCTGCACAATGGAAAAAATACTACTATAAATGCTGGAAATAGGAACACAGTGGAGTACCAAAACTGGCCTGGGAATCAGCCTATACATGTATTACCTATTGAGTATTGTACCCAGATACATATAAGGTTACTGTTTACGTCTTCCCAGGGAGATAATTCTGACAAGTTAATATTTGCTTCCCTTTTCAAGGAGAAAACGATTCATATACTCGGGTAGCAGACTTTGTTCTGTTAGAGTGGTCTTTTGTTTGAAAGGGGATACAAAACTTACTGTGTATAATGCTTTCTTTTTAGAGATGTATACCTTTACAGTATAGTTCCATAATTTCACCGCTGCGTTTGAACGCATAGCACTTTGGGTAAAATTTTCAGCAGAAAATATTTTAAAATATATTTATTTTTCTTAATTTTCCCATAAACAGGGCTTGACATTTCAGGCAAACTGTTCTACTGGAAACTGGAAACAGTTTGCATAAAATGTCATATCCTGTTTTCTGGGAAAAATAAGAAAAAGTATAGCATTAATTAGTCGTCTGCTGATATAGCCCAGAGAGTGAGTAAAGATTAACGACTATCTCGACAAACAAAGAGGTATCCATATGGCATTAGACTGGCCCCAGTCTTCAATGACTATTTTTCCTTAGAATCCTGTTTGATAATCCATTGAAATATAACCAAAATAATATCATGACTAAAAAGGCTGGTCACTAGTGACCAGCCTTTATAGTCATATTATTTTGGTTTTATTTTAGTGGACTATCAAAGAGGATTATAAGAAAAATATTTAGTCACTGGAGACTGGAGCCAGTCTAAAATCGCATGTGCGAATACTATAGACCCATTTCCATTGCATGTAAGTAACTAAGGATTGCTTATTGTGGCTCATTTGAACCACACATATTTTGAACCACACATATTTATATATCTTACTCTTTATGTGTATTAAATAGATTTTAAATAGTTCAGACATGTACGAGGCAACGTTGTATGTTTGTCAACAAAGTCCCCAAACACGTGCGTGCGTGTGTCCAGTTACATGGGCATGGTTATGAAGTGTTTGTTCAACGAAAATGACAAGAGTGATGTTAAGCTGTATTTACACTGGTCAAACATTCATTTCAATTGTAATATTGACTTGCATTCATTCCATTTGTAATAATAACCTATACATTTATTTCAGTTGCCGGTTCGGTATCATTTGCACCTGCAAATCTGTTTGGATTCGCATTTATTTCCATACGTTCGATCTAAGCCAATGAAATTTCAATTCATATCATGCTAAGCGAGCGCAAGAACAATACCTGATGATATATGCGAACAGCCCTGCTCAGCCTGTGCATCTACACAATCTAATCAGGGTCTTCTCAGTTGGTAACTATGTTTAAAGCAGTTATTCTGTATACGGGCAAGAGAGGCCATGATCAGGCTGCGCGTTACGCGCAGCCTGATCATGGCATCCCTTGCCCGCGATTAGAATAAAGGCATTTTTCTTTGTGTAGAGGATCGTACAAGCATTATGTATAGACTGAAAAAAAAACTTGAAAAGTGAACACATGCTTTTAGGAACCCAAGAGCAAATCATTAACCTGCATTGTGCACATAACTTGATCTGTCTCAGTAAATAACGAAGTCAAAAGCATATTTTATTAAAGACTCAATAACGACTACCGACTGCTATTAATCAAGAAACCCGTTTCTAAATCACACATTTGAACTGCGCCATGCGAAAACGTGTCTTCTGCCATATGCGGACAGCGAAGGCCCAGATCAGCCTGTGCATCCGAGCAGTCTGATCATGGCCTACGCTGTCCTCTAACGGAATCAATTAACACTATAGAACGGATCAGTGGAGAGCAAATGCCCGTATGAGACTTGCGCATGCTTTGGACGAATCTGAATATGTGCATTTTGCGCATGTGCGATGGCACCTTTTCGCTTGACACGGCCCGGATCATTCACTCATTTACAAACAGCAGTTCTAAATCAAACAATTACAAAATGGTTCTTATTTTGCATTGACATTCGACAATAGCTTGTCAGAAAATCAGCATGTATTGATTCCATTTTCGTCATAGATAACTCCTGTAATTCTGGCGTCGATTGAGTAAATATTTTCAAATTGTTTTATGGCTATTTTCCCAAGCGAACTCGGAATGTATTGAAATGTGAACGTTCCACTGATCTTGACATCAAAGCAAACAATTAGTGAGAGGATCTGTTTAGGGCGCTATGGTTAGGGCATCGGATTTGGTTAGGGCGCTCTAAATCAGGGCACCACATCTTGTTAGTGCGCTATGGTTAGGGCACCGGATCTGGTTAGGTCGTTCTTCTAAGGGCACAAGATCTGATCAGGGCAACTACTCAAGAGGCTAGCTGAAAGAAACCTTCAGGCTAAATATCGGGAATCTTAAGTTTTTACCATACTTGTCCAAAATTTTAACCATTGTCCTGCTGGACCCGGATATATCCTGCCTTTGCAAACAGTGTAGCTCCAGATCAGTTGGCTTCTGAAGAAGCCAACTGATCTGGATTTGCACTGTTTGTCATTAAGTATTTAAATTTGTATGAACAACTTGGATCAAGTAATCTGATTGGCTGAAAATTACAAGTGGGCGTGGCATCTTAATTAATTTAGCATGGCAAGGTTTAACATTCCCATTTCATTGCCTGTTGGTGTGTTTTATGACTGCTGGATGAGTGGCATACAGTGTTGACCGTGATCTGATGACGTGTTCTGCGGCGTCTGATTTGGTGCTACATTGTTTTCTCAGGAATGTCTGTCCAAATGCATAGTCTACATACGGTTTAATTCACAAGGTATCCAGTTGAAAGCGGGTACTCCAACTAATTTACCAGAATACGCAGACAGCCCGAATGTTGGACTTGAACCAATGACCCTTAAATTGATTATAAGAGCTATATGTTGTTCTGTTTTAAACGAGAATATTATCGTTGATTGCCCATACAAGGGCCCTGACATTCCCTCTCTGGGCCCGCCTCTGCATATTTTTTTTTTTTTTTTAAATTACTAAATTCCTTTTGAAAGGATGTTTTTTTTAATGTGTATGAATCATTAATATTATATTATTTCAGGCTATTGTAATCAGTTTTCACTGCCACCTGTTCTAAGGCGGTGGTTCTGATTTTTAACCCAGCAGGTACATAACGTTGAAACAACGTCGATTCAACGTTTATTTAACGTCAAGACTTTGAATCCGCGTTGAATCGACATTGTTCCATCGTCGTGTGCCCAGTGGTGTTGTTTCTTCTTTGTGTAGCCTTATGGCTACTCACAGCAGGGCTTTTTTCGCGCGCGCGCGCGCGCGCGCGCGCGTGTGTGTGTGTGTGTGTGTGTGTGTGTGTGTGTGTGTGTGTGTGTGTTTTCCTGTTAGTTGTCGTATTGTCGTGCTAAGTGGATCCTGGCTAGCCTTGCGATCACATTGTTGCGGAAGTGGGAGCTGATTGCTTCGGTTTTCTTTACCTAGTGTAGTGTCAGTCTTGGTTTGTTTGCTCTTTCCCTTGGTGTCACTGGTAGGCTCTTATCTGTGATTGTGGCCATTCCTGTACATATGTACGAGTTTTTTCTTGCGCAGTTTTGCCTGACAACATAAACTCTGCGTTAACCCCATTATGCCGAATGGACTCTTCTACCTTAACTCTTTAGACAGGTCCGTTTCCTATATAAGGGAAGTCTGGTTTGTTTTTATTATTATTATGTTTGGAAGAAATTTCTGTACTTAGGGCAAACAGTATAGACTGTGATCAGACGTCGCGTTCTGCGGCGTTTGATCTGAGTCTAAACTGTTGCTTTTATGGGACGCAAGGCTTAAATGGGTTAAGTTCAATATTACACTTGTTTGTGTTGTTAAATGGCAAAAGGTGCCGATCCAGATCAGATGCCACATAATGCGGTGTCTGATCTGGGTCTATACTGTATGCGTACTTTCCTTCTTAGTGGGGCATTACGTAGTTGTATCAAAACCTGAGAAAAGGATACATGTACATGACTTCTACCTTCTTACTTCTGACTTCTATCTTCTTACTTTTAACTGAGGGACTTCTATTTCATCAACTCTGACTTTTAATTTCACTACTTTTAACTGCGAAGTGAAAGAACCAAGATGGTAGCTTCCATAAATTTAAAGGTGCGTAGGAAACAGAAATTAGAAGTCGGAAGTAAGAAATAAGGTTCAAAGTAAGAAGTCAGAAGTAGGAAGTTAGAGGTACGAAATAGGAGGTAAAAAGTTAGGAAGTAAGAAATTAGAAACATGAAGCTGGAATTAAGAAGTTAAAAGAAGGTTTCACATAAGCTATAATTAGCTTGTTGTCTGATCCTTTATGTCATTTTTGTATGTTTGTGTTGTACATATTATATTCAATAAAGTATTGTTTAAACCAAGAAGTTAGACGTAAGAAGTTAGAAGATAAGATACATCATCACGAAAACATACCTATATAATTTTGACCCCCTTAAACCCCACTTTTATACAGTAAAACTGGGGTTTACAGGGGTAAACCTTATTTTTCTTATTTCTGCTCAAAACATAGATTGTGGGTACTCATTAGAACCGCCTCGCTGAGGCGGTTCTAACGAGTACCAACAATCTATGTTTTGAGCAGAAATATGAAAAATATCAGTTTTTTATCTGAAAATTTTCAGTTTTTGGAGGTGAAATTTTCTATATATTTGAATAGGCGTGTTTTCCTAATGTCTAAACTGCTTCAGAGAAAATATCACAGTCATAAAACTGAAAATAGCTGACGTGTCAAGTTTTCTGGGCCAGACTGGATAGTTCTGGCCAATTGGGCCTCATCAGTGACCCTCATATAATTTTCAAAAGTCCGCATTACTAAAACACGCCTATTCAAATATATTGAATATTTCGCCGCCAAAAACTGAAAGTTTTCAGATAAAAAATTCTTATAATTTTCAAATTTATGCTCAAAACATTGATTGTGGGTACCCGTTAGAACCGCCTCGGCGAGGCGGTTCTAACGAGTACCCACAATCTATGGTTTTGAGCAGAAATAAGAGAAATAATGTATACCCCTGTAAACCCCAGTTTTACTATATAAACGTGGGGTTTCAGGGGGTCAAAATTAAATAGGAGTGTTTTTCTTGATGGGTAATGTGCTCAATGACCACTAAGTGCCAGAAAATATAAAATACACAATAGTGAAGTAGAGAGAAACGTTTCACGGCCGCAACACGGCACGAACTCCAGACGTTTGAAGTAGAAAGTAAGGACTTAAGTAAAAAGTAGGAAGCTGAGAATAAAAGATCATGAAATTAGAAGTAAGAAGTCATGGATTTAGAAGTAATGAAGATAGAAGTTTTTTTTTAGATTGTGGATTCTTTTTAAGAGCTGTGTCTGTGAGTTGTCATCACTTGTATAAGCGGTATCACTTTCGGGATCACTTGTACAAGCGTTTTTGCTTCTTCTTTTATTATGAATGTAAAATTTCACTTTACGATAAAATCTTTTTCAGAACTCATCATTAGTTCTTCTGTTTGTGGGATTTCTTCTCAAATCTTATCATAAAATTGAATTTATGACCACATCTTGGTCTGGCAAATTCACTTTTCTTCTCCAAGATTTGTTTCTCAATCAAAAAAAAAACAAAAAAAAAAAAACATGTTGCTGATTATTAACGATTAATATTTGCTAACAGCGTGAAAATGTCACAAAGTTTCAACAAGAAGAAATTCGTTTTTGATTTTTTTCTTTTCATAAGGGAAATAACAGGTTTGAAAAGGGGCGGCGGGTATTTAATTTTGCTCCCTTCGCAAAACTGTTTATAATCGTTGCCTAGATTGGTTAATGGAAGTAGCCCCTTTTGAATGAAGGAAACAAACAATTTTGCAAAAGTAGGTAATTTGATTGCCTTCCTTTTCAAAAATGGTTAATTACGTACCAAACTGCCTAATAATGGTCACCTATATCAATAAGACAAGGGCGTATATGCGATTTTGCAGTATTTAATAGTAAATACATCATGAAAATGCGACAATCAATACGCCAATACGCTTTATTTTGCTTCCCAGGACAGCCCACCGAACTGTTTAATTTTCTGTAATAGCTGCAGAAATATGGCCATAATCCCATAGAAAAATACGTCCTCGAAATAACACGATTGACAAGGAAAGCAACCAGTCAGAAACGGCGAAAAAATAACAAACAGCTTGAGACGAAAACGGAAAAAAGTATTTTTGTACAACACAGGGACAGCATTTATGCCCTAGCCTACGTGCGTTCATTCAGTGTCTTCAACGCTCACGCCAAAACAATTTAAACAGTTTTGAAAGCATTTGAAGAGCAGGATAATTCCCGACGAGATCGCGTGGGTGTGCAGGCTGGCTTGGCATTCTACTGATTGTCTTTGACTGAGGGCATATTTGTCTGGTACTCGGCTCATTTGCATCTAGATAGACAACGAAAGCATTCATAAATATTGAAAGGATATTTGATCCCAGAATCCTTTGAATCGAAAATGATTGCTGATTCAATATTGAAACTCAAAATAGGACCGTGGAGAGAAAAAAGGAGCCTTAGCTCACAGGCCACTAGCGAAGTCTTGGCGTGTTCTAGTCAAGGTACCGCATTTTACCCAAAATTTGGACAGAAAAGCCAGAGCAAACAGTATAGACCCAGATCAGACGCCGTGAACACGGCGTCTGATCAGGGTCTACACTGGTTGCCACTCATTCAACAGTTTTATAGGCAATTGTCAAATTTCCGGACAAATATGGTAAGGAATAAAAGTGTTCCGATATTCAGGGATAACTACGGTATTCGCTTTTTTTGCTTTTTCTTGGTTGAAAACGTTTACAGTTTAAAGGGAACTTCCCTGACCAGATTGTGCATACGCGAGAGATCGTTCATGCTTCTATTTGTCACTAGAGAATTTTTCTGGCTCTGACAATTTAACCTTCAACAGACGTTCCTTTTTTTCATTTTTAGAACATCATTTTTTTTTTTTATTATTTTTTTTTTTTTTTTTTTTTTTTTTTTTGCAATTGCAAAAATGCAACACCATTCGTAGATGTTGCAAGCAGTCACCGCGAATATTTTCGAAGGCTAGCAGTCGCTTTGAAATATTACAAATCGCTTTGTTTTTTCATAAACAGTAAACAGTACCAATGAGAAATGGTTGTGCTTTCTTTACTTTGGACAAAATGTCAACAGCACTGGTCATTTACATCTATCTAAAACCAGTATTACCGTAATAACCTTTAGTATTTGGACAGATAGGCCTTTGCAAACAGAGTAGACCCAGATCAGACGCCGCAGAACGCGGCGTCTGATCAGAGTCTACTCTGTTTGCCACACATACAGCAATATTTTAGACATATCAAGAGGTAGTAGAATGGACTTTATCAAAATTTAGAACAAGTATGGTAAATAGATAAGATGTCCCAATACTTCGGGTTATTACGGTAATAATAACAATAACAGCAGAAGCAGAGCGAAGATTCTAAGCATTCCGATTTGGAGTACTAAGGAAGTGATATAGTACAGGAAGTAAAATATAATAATCCATACACCATAATGTTTGGAACACCTTAACTCTTTTTCGCACTTGTCCTTAAATTTTAACATCTCTTCATATGTCTAAAAAGGACTGTCTTAGGGGCAAACAGTGTAGACCCTGATCAGACACAGCATTTTATCCGGTCTGTCCGATAACTTAGGGTAAATATGGTATCATCTTTTTTAGTCATACTTCCATGATTAGGACTTCGCACATTTAATAATGAAGATAAATTTTAGTTTTGATGTTTGATTAATTTTATCGTTCTGTAAAATTGGAGATTAAATCGAAATATGATTTGTGCCAGTAGTAGCTGAAATCAAGAGACAAATAGACAAATATGGATTTCGACATAAACCGTCAGTATTTATTCTTGATTTGCTTCGTTATTCGTTCTTTGAAATAGTCGACCTTCTTCAAAATTGTTTCCATTCTTAAAGTAGTAGTTAATTGTCTTCTAACTAGACAAAGACAACGATATATACCAGCTGTAACTCAGAGAAAACTTTAGTATAAGAATTTGTATCGTTTCAGTATAATCATAGCATTTATTATTTCGGTATGGTGTGATCATTTATCAATACCGTGTGATCTTATCATTTATCATTATATCTTCTGCTTATGATTTACGTATTTGTTCTCCGCATCACGAAAACATACCTATATAATTTTGACCCCCTTAAACCCTACTTTTATATAGTAAAACTGGGGTTTACAGGGGTATATATTATTTTTCTTATTTCTGTTTAAAAACATTAGATTATGGGTACTCGTTAGAACCGCCTCAGCGAGGCGGTTCTAACGAGTACTCACAATCTATGTTTTGAGCAGAAATATGAAAAATCAGAATTTTTATGTGAAAACTTTCAGTTTTTGGTGGCGATATTTTCAATATATTTGAATATAGGCGTGTTTTCGTAATGGGAACATATGCAACACATTTCGTCATTTATTTAACCAAGCATATATTACTAGGTCTTCTACAGCTTAGTCCTTTCTTATTTAGTCCCATTTTGTATATTCCTGTTATGTATGTTCCCATTCTGTCTCTCCTAATATGTCTAATACCTTTTTATCTGTACCAAATCCTCAGCTCCGATCTCCTCTACTATACCAGTGTATCTCTGAATTGATTAACCCCTTTAGTCCTGCAGACACAAACAATGTGTTTGCAAACAGTGTAAATTCTGATGAGCCGTCTCGCCAGAATCTAGACAATTTGTCATTCTGTTTTAATTTTTGACTGAGACCCCCATTTGGAACAATGGTTCTGTACCAGATTCAGAGACGGAAGACTGCAGAAACTCAGGAATGGGAATGTAGTTTGTTTTGTGTTTATTGAAACTCAGAAATGGGAATGTAGTTTGTTTTGTGTTTATTGATATATTGTGTTTAATGTTAAAACAGTGTAAAAAGGACTGTTGATATTAGATGCTCCAACTGTAACTGGAAATGAATATGTATTACTTCAAGTAGTTCTGCAGATATATGAAAGAATTGTGCCCTTTACGACTTTACTCTATTATTAAAGTTCGTATGTGGTTAGATGAAACCATTCTAAGTATTTTCGGGAAAGGGGCCAAGCTGAATTCTTTCTGTTAAGGCAACCGTTTTGAATTTCAGAAAAGGCTGCCATTTTTACATGAAGCATACACTTAATGTTTTCGTGAAGAATAAAATAATCCGTAACGTGGGAAAATGTTTCTTCTGATATGTGCGAATCCGCATGCGCATTCGCGCAATCTCGTCAGTCATAATTATCCGTCTCCATGGCTATCAAAAATTCCATCACGAAAACATGCCTATATAAATTTTACCTCCTTAAACCCCACTTTTATATAGTAAAACTGGAGTGTACAGGGGTATAGATTATTTTTTCCTATTTCTGCTCAAAAACATAGATTGTGGGTACTCGTTAGAACCGCCTCGTCGAGGCGGTTCTAACGAGTACCCACAATCTATGTTTTGAGCAGAAATATGAAAAATATCAGAATTTTTTATCTGAAAATTTTCATTTTTTGGTGGTGAAAATTTCAATATATTTGAAAAGGCTTGTTTTCATAATGGCTCTGTAAAGATTTTGAAGAGTCTGAGTTTCTGAAATGGAGCCTTCCATCTTTGAATCTGGTACAGAACCATTGTTCCAAACGGGGGTCTCAGTCAAAAATTAAAACAGAATGGCAAACTGTGTAAATCCTGATGAGACGGCTCATGATGACTGAAAGCGTTAACAATTAGGGATACACTGATATAGTAGACGAGGTCGAAGCAGTGGATTTGGTATAGATAAAAAGGTAATAGACAGAATGGGAGATACAATATGGTCAGACTGCAAGCTGATCTGAATCTTCGCTGGGTGCACATGTCCACAGGTAATATTCTGACGTTGCAGCTCACGTGAGTTTTACTCACCATTTTTGGTCACTGAACATTGTTTGGCTCCATAATATTTCAACAGAACAAGAATGGTATGGCTGATTTGTTTGAAACCTGATTTGTTTGAAACCGCATGCAAATAGGAATATTTAAATATTGTTTAAATATTTTATTGCGATGAATATTTCACTTCTAACACATAACCATTGTATTGGATGATGTCTTTACCCTTGCAGTTTAGCACCACATTACTACAAGACGTGAAAAGTTTTAAAATGCTTTATAATCGTATTTCAAAATCAAACATGTACTTTATAGTAACAGAATTAACTTTAACATTGTGTATACAGTCGAACTCCAATGGCTCAAACACCTTTGGGGCCATGGGAGTCGTTCTAGAAATCTTCTATAAAATATGGTATGTTGAGTGTACTCATTGGAATCGCATCGACGATGCGATTCCAATGAGTACACTCAACATACATTTTATAATAAAATAAGATTTTTTTTTCTAAAATAGTTTGAAATATTTGTTTTCTTGAGCTACCGCAAGAATTTCCTACGGACTCAAAAACGGGTTCAAATCAGCCATGGTAAACGAGCCATCTGTGGTCTTTGTGTCATTGAGTTTTACTGTATATCCTTATAAGAGGAAAACCTTGTTGAATACCCATTGTTGTTGTTGTATGTATGGTAAATGTCTTTTCATGAACCTAAATTTCAGTATGAACGCTATTGTCATATATCTTGTATTGACTAATATTTAGGATTTAGAGCCACACAGAGTTTCTATTTAATTTCTAAAGACGATAGTTTCCTGTCCTATACTTGGCCTTTTATTAGCACATATTGGGCGCCAAAGTAGTTGTCACTGATACAAAATCTAAAGCACAAAATATAAGCGAAAATTCCCAGGAAATGCCACAAACATGAAGCACAGCCCTCCCGAGGTACCAAAAGAAGAAGAGGTAAGGAACAAATAATGACAAAAAAAACAACATGCCAAATAGGAATAAACTTCAAAAAGATTGCCTTTTGAAACAAAAAACACACTACGGATTAGAAAATGGGAGTCTCGGTTTTATTGAGACTCTTCATAAGCAGTAATGAAGTTTGCAAAACTGCTTACGCCCTCTAGCGTATACATGAGCAGGGTTTTGCTCATGTATACGCTAGAGGGCGTAAGCAGTTTCAAATATACCACAATGGGCCCAGCGATCCAAAGGAAATGAAATATAATCTGCACAGTAGTGATGCACGGGGAAACATTCTACCGCCGCCACACGGCACTAACACTAGCGGCAGTGTAATAAAATAAATGTCAAAAAATTTGCCTTTGGAAACAAAGAACACACTACGGATAAGAAAATGGGAGTCTCGGTTTTATTGAGACTCTTCATAAGCAGTAATGAAGTTTGCAAACCACAGACGCACGCCCAAAGAACTGCAGAAGAGGAACCGTCTTGGGACAGTCAGTAGGAAAACTACTGGGGGTGGAGTGGTATGACCACGATGAGCCCGACCACAGACATTCATCACGAAAACATACCTATATAATTTTAACCCCCTTAAACCCCACTTTTATATAGTAAAACTGGGGTTTACAGGGGTATACATTATTTTTCATATTTCTGCTCAAAACATAGATTGTGGGTTCTCGTTAGACCCGCCTCGGCGAGGCGCAGTTTGATCAGTATCTTCATTGGGCGCGTATTGGATAGACAAGGGTGCAAGTTTGTTTTTTTTTTTTTGCCAGTTTTTCTGCGGACAACGAAGACTGATCAAATTGCGCGGATGCGCCATCTGATTTGAAAGTCTTCGTTGGGCGCCCATGTCAGAAAGTACGCTTTCTCATATTGCGGCTGATTTTGTTATGCCACTTGGTGTGGACTTTCAAAAAGAACAAAATACAGAAACAGTGCAAATGCACAGGCTGGCTTGACTTTTTCATTCTATGGGTATTCTCAATTGTTTGTTTTTACCAAACCATTTTAGCTATTATCCACTTGGACTGGTTAAGCCACTTGATATCAACAGAAGATTTATTTAAGATAGCCTGTATATGACTAAGAACTCTTGGATTTCTTTCGTTTATTTGACAGATGAAGGCAAGCAAAGCAAGAGCAGAAAACACTCATACAATGAATGCAGCAACGAAGGGAGAGATGATTTATATAAGCTTTAAACTTTCTTTCAAATCCCGTTTTTATGCCACTACGTGTATAATGCATGTAGTGTTCTTTTTATTAACCCATTTATGCCTAGCATCCCATAAATGAGACATTGGTAGACCCAGCACAGTACGCGGCGTCTGATCAGAGTATACACTGTTTGCACTTAGGAAAGAGATTTCTATAAATCTGGTACTAAAAAAAACTAAACAGACATTCCTTCTACTGGAAATGGACCAGTCCAAAAGGTTGAAGTAGGAGTGTCCAACATCACGAAAACATGCCTATATTATTTTGACCCCCTTAAACCCCACTTTTATATAGTAAAACTGGGGTTTACAGGGGTATACATTATTTTTCTTATTTCTGCTCAAAAACATAGATTGTGGGTACTCGTTAGAACATAGATTGTGGGTACTCGTTAGAACCATCTCGTCGAGGCGGTTCTAACGGATACACACAATCTAGGTTTTGAGCGGAAATATGAAAAATATCGGAGGTTTTCATCTGAAATTTTTCAGTTTTTGGAGGTGGAAGTTTCTATATATTTGAATAGGCACGTTTTCGTAATGAAAGGCATAAATTGGTTAAATACGGTTTACGGGAGACGAAGCAAAATTAGAATACAGCATTTTAGCCCATATTCGATGTGTTGGGGTTAAATCTGACATACATAAAATGCAAAATCAAAACTTTCACTTTTTTTTATTTAACAGAGAGGCGAAGTAAAATCAAAATCCAACATTTTAGCCCTAATTTGACGTTTTGGGTTTAATTTTTAATTTGACACAAAAATTCAAAATCACAACTTTCACTTTTTTATTTAACCAAAGGAAGAGATAAATAAAAATATATGACACGAAAGATTCTGTCATAATTAAATAGTTCCCTGTTCAAACTATCTTTAACGATCAGCGTTGTGGGTAAATGTTCAGCAGACGTCACGTTGAAATATTTTCCTACACACATTGGATTGAGCATCCAAGCTTTTGTGAATGAGATGATTACAAATAATCCATTTCTGATCTGATATTCAGTCAAAATTCTCAGATTCGTAACTAAGCGTTGACAGGGATTTCAAAAGGTTTCATGACAACGACGTCATATTTATCATAGTGGGTTAAACGGCCATATATCTTCTGAAAAAAAAAAAAAAAAAAAAAAACACGCTATTATCACTTTGAAAAAAAAAAAAAAAAACATAAACGACAAAATATGCAGATTTGCTTACTTTTTACATAAACATACGTCACATTTTCTAAATATGTTTACATATGTGCATGGACCACACTACACCCAGTCTTCTATTCTTTTCAGAATTTATTTGAGCCACAACGTCAGAAACCGTTTTTTTTTTTTTTTGTTTTTTTTTCGGACACGTGCTGCCATTGAAAATTCAGATCAGACTGCGCAGATCTTGATTACCAAGGATACATAGTTTCCTCATGCGGACAACGAAGACTTTGATCAGACTGCGCGTTCAGCACATATGTCTGAAAGTACGGTTTTCACGTTACGGTTTATTTATATTCACTACAGTTGCGCTGGTTTTACTTAAACATCTTCTCGTACTTCACTCGAAACACTACATTATGGTTTCAATTTTTATGTCCTTTGAAATTAAAAAGTACGTTCTTTTAATTGCAAAATAAAGGTCTGCTGAAGCAAGCTCTGTTGAGCAGCCTTCCACGTTACACCACTAGTGAAATAACTCAGTAAAACAAAATTACCTACTTTTCTCCTTGAATGTGTTCCTTGTTGTTAAGGTTTTCAGTTTTTCGGAATTTATTTCAGTGCCAAATTTCAGGCGACATTAGTCGTCTGCTTTTCTTTTTTAACAAACTATCGCTTGGAAAGAAGTTTATACGTAAAGCTGAAAGACTGAATGTCAGACAGCGTAGATCCAGATGAGACGGCTCATATGAGCCGTCTCATCTGGATCTATGCTGTTGGCAAAAGCCTATTATTATCGCCTATGGCAGTGAAAGAGTTAAGATCCGCCATTACATCATTCCGTCACATTTCCATCATTCCGCAACCTTCAGAACCGCGGTGCCTCTCTATCTTCTTACTATCGTCTGAACCGGGGCACAGTATTTCCTACACGGTTGCATGTGCGTTCACAGAAGACACAAATCAGCCTGCGCATCCACGCAGTCGTCTGATAAAGTCTTTGCAGGGCACTCTGGGAGTAGCCAAGGATCCAAAGCGGCTTCGAGCGGACGGCAAAGACTCTAATCAGCATGCGCGGATGCACAGGCTGATCTGAGCTTGCAAATTTGCAGAAAATGTTGTGTCCCGGCTCATGTAATAAATACTCTGTACCATTTTATAGCACGACGATACGACGAGTCTCTGATGTTGAGATAGACAGCGAAGGCACTTTGAGTACAGTGAAACCTGTCTTGAAGGACACCTGTATCAAGCAATCGTCTCTATTAAAAGGCCGAAATTTCAGATCCCATAAAAGTAAAATAAAAAAGTTTAAATTGACCTGTATTAAGCAAGTGCCTGTCTTAGGTAACCAGTTTGTCTTTCCTTTGGGGGTTTGCTTAACACCGATTTGACTGTTCTGTGTTTACCTTACATATTACAGTTGACTCTCGTTATCTCGACCTCGCTTATCTCGAATAACCGCTTATCTCGAAATGAAAATCTGGTCCCTGCTCAACATGAAAATCTAACAACAGGTAAAACATGTTGTGGAAAAGAGGAGAAATTGCTCCTAAGGAGCAATTTCTCCTCTTTTCCACAATATTTCTATATAACTCTAACTTCAAAAGTCCAATTACACATATATTTGTTAAATGTGGTTATTCGAATTATTTTTTTCCTCAATTCTGCAACTCTGATGTGGCGAGGTACGTATATCTCGAAATATTTCAGAGAGTTCCTTGGAATTCGAGCTAACGAGAGTCGACTGTATTACACCTTTATTCTTTAACACGCTTGCCCTAAAATTTGAACAAATAATTACTCTCAAGGACCATTTCTTTAGATTTATCAAACCAGTTCTAACTGCATCCAGCGCATTTTTAAGTGATATGTTGCGCTCAAACAATTGTTTGTACTATGTTTCATAGTTAATTACAGTTGATTCTCGTTATCTCAATACTGACATCTCAAACTTATGCTTAAGTGAAACTAAGTAAAGGGCTCTATTGATTTTATTTGCTACATGTTCCTTATTTTTAAACTACTTTTATCCCAAACTACCAGAAATACTGATCGCTTGGAGTTTGATATAATGAGTTTCGACTGTGCGTCGGTAAACCCGAAATGATTCAATAAGGAACTGACATTTGAATCGTAGGCTGAACGAGTTGCAAACACATTACGAAAACAAACCTATTTAAATATATAGAAAATGTCACCAACAAAAACTGAAAATTTTCAGATGAAAAACTCTGATATTTTTCATATTTCTGCTCAAAACATAGATTGTGGGTACTCGTTAGAACCGCCTCGGCGAGGCGGTTCTAACGAGTACCCACAGTCTATGTTTTGAGCAGAAATAAGAAAAATAATGTATACCCCTGTAAACCCCAGTTTTACTATATAAAAGTGGGGTTTAAGGGGGTCAAAATTATATAGGCATGTTTTTGTGATGAGTATTGACCCTGATAAGTCATTCTATGACATCTTGTCTGGCCTACACAGTTTGCTCGAACCGTCCAAATATTTAAGGTAGATACGACATGTCTACATGTACTATAACAGTCTGATTAGCAGCTTTGATGCTCGCGTATCATGGCATGCCATAAAGACTCGTTTTATCATTATGATGAGCCAATAAATCTTTGTTTGGTGTTGTGTCCTGACTGATGATAAATATTTATTTTATGCCTTTTATCAATGACGTTTCCTTCATCCTAGCATAACAACTAGTTCTCAAGTTGTCCGGAACCATATGGTGATTGATTTCTTGTTCCAATATCTATATATGGCTAACTAGAAAAAAGGGCCCACACAAGCGAGGATAACGCTCCACAATACGTTGTAGTTGTATAGGGAAGACAGAAGTTACGTACTGCAAATGAAGATGACAATGACAGAGGGACTTCAGTCTCATAAGTGCTCTGATGTGCTGTTGGCACAACGCCTAAGATCCCGGGCCTAAGATCGGATTTGTGCATTCTGAAGTCATGAACAAATATTAGAATATTAAAGTAGAAGTTGGCAGCTATAAAAAGGAATGAATCAGAAGTCAGAGGCCAAACAAATCACACTTCGCTTCTTCAGATTTCGTTCTTTCTGAACTCTCAATTAACAGTCCGAAGCCGTGTTTATCAAAATTTAAAGACACCATATCCCTCAAAAATAGACATTTTATTGTCCAAGAAAGGTTTAATAAATTGATACATGGTATTAATACAATCATAAAATGTGGCACCTGACAGGCTGTAAAATTTCAGTTAAGTCTCTCGTTCTTGAAATGAAATGATTTTTATCGTATCTCTGAATTAATGTTGCCAACATTTATTCAAATATATGATAAAAAATCATTTCATTTTTTATTCAGTTCAAAAACGAGAGACTAATTGAAATTTTACAGGCTGTCAGATGCTGCATTTTATGATCATATTGATACTATATATCAATTTATTAAATCTTTCTTGGATAAAAATGCCTATTTTTGAGGGATATGGAGCCTTTAAGCCCCATAGTCATAAAATCTACCAAACGGTATTTCATAAATGAAATTTATTTTATCATCACTGCAAAATATGGAAAAAATTTTCAGTTTCGTTTCTTCTTAACTCTTTCACTGCCACAGGCGATAATAATAGGCTTTTACAAACAGCATAAATCCAGATGAGACGGCTCATTATGAGACGTCTCATCTACGCTGTTTGACATTCAGTCATTCAACTTCATAAATAAATTTCTTTCCAAGCGATAGTTTGTTAAAAAACAGCAGACGACAAATGTCATCTGAAATTTGGCACCGAAAGAGTTAAGCCATTACGAGATAAGGCTATTGCATGTATAAGGCTACTTTGGCGACACTCGGTAATTTAAAAGGTGATGACAAGCAACGCGACAACACAAAACACTTTGGTAACAAGTGTTCCACCAAAGGAAACAATTAGTGTACTCCTGGAGCTGTGATGTAAAGGTACTTGCGTATTCCAAATTAGGTTATTCTAAATAACAGAAATTATATGTACGAACACATGAATTGAAGTATTCTGTTGTGGTTTAATATTTACCTACTCTGAAATATGTCCTTAACGCTTAGCATGCTGGCTGAAACATTTAGCAGATGATATTTTGAAATAGTCTTTTCTTTTCTCCAGAAAGTAGACTGAGTATCTTCCTAAGGAGATAATTTGCATGAAATGTCAATGTCTTTTTTCTGCGGAAAAAAATAAGAAAAATATCACATATTTTAATTCTGCTGAATTTGCGCATAAAGTGGTAACTGTTAAGGGTCCTACATACATTGGAAAATGCATTCCAGCTCGTGTGAATGAGGGGATTACCAATAATCCGTTGCCACTCTGAAATAGAGAGTACAGATCCTACGTTTCTAACTAAAATCTTGGCAGAAATTTAATAGGCATAACAACGACATCGCATTTAAATTGTTATCGATCAGAGTTAGATTCCAAACACAGAGCTTTCCGTTTAGACGTTGTGCTGTACTAAACTTTTTCCTTAACCAGAATGGATACAAGGCAAATCTGTCAAAATGGTTTTGTGTCCTTCTGAAAAGGAGTCTATTCTAAAAGGATTTTTTTTTTCAGATGATGCTTGGTATGTAGGAAAGCATTATGAAAACAAGCCTATTCAAATATATTGAAAATTTTACCACCAAAAAATGAAAATTTTTAGATAAAAATTATGACATTTTTCATTTTTCATACTCAAAACATAGATTGTGGGTACTCGTTAGAACCGCCTCGCCAAGGCAGTTCTAACGAGTACCCTCAATCTATGTTTTTGAGCAGAAATAAGAAAAATAATGTATACCCCTATAAACCCCAGTTTTACTATATAAAAAACTGGGGTTTAAGGTGTCAAAATTATATAGGTATGTTTTCGTGATGGTAAATAGGAGGTCATGAAATTCGACTCCCTTAAAGAAAATGAGGAAAATCTATCAAGTGTATACAGCCTCCTTAATGTGAATGGATACGCCTAAAAAGATCAGACAAAAGTGTTTGCACCTATTTTCCAAAGCGAAACTTGTCCAGTAGATTATAATTTGCTTCTCTGGCAAAGGGAAGAAAATAATTTCAATTCAAAGGGATTTCCCTTGTAGCTATATCCATTTAACTTATTCCCACGCTTTTTTAGAATTATATTTACTGAGCAGTAATTCCCGTATATTTTCATTTTTTTTCTTCTAAACTTATAACCGTAACCCAGTTTGAAAATAAAAGTATGGAGATATCCAGAAATTTAAGGGGAAGACCTGTCCTAAGGCACCAGATAAGAGTCCAGTGACTTAAACTGACAAAACAAACTAATACTTCCTCGGACACAGAACGAGCTAACAGCAGAAATAACAAACTAGAGGCCCAAGTGGGCCAGAAATCGCTCACCTGGATTAGGCTGATCATGATATGTTACATTTTGCCATGGTGGCCATCTTGGCTATCAGATCAGAATACCTTTAGCAATTCAGAATCTGGTGTTGTTTGAAGAGTTTCAAGATTGCCACCATGGCCGTCATCTTGGATACTGGAACTGAATAATTCAGAAATCTGAATCTCCATTTCACCCCGATGCCTCCCATCAAGTCTCGGCTCGACCTAACTTACTGTTTGGGAGGAGATGTGATTTGAAGAATTTCAAGATGGCGGCCATCTTGGATCCATATCACCCCAATGCCTCCCATCATGTTTAAGCTCAAATAGACTTACTCTTCGGTAGCAGATGTGATTTCAAGATTTTAGATGGCTGCCATGGTGGCCATCTTGGATATCAGAACGGAATCATTTTAGCAATTCTGAATCTCCATACTGCCCGATGCCTTCCATCAAGTTTCCACTTCATCCAACTTATTGTTCGGGAGCAGATAACAATTGAAGACTTACAAGATAGCCGGAGGAGATGTTGTTCGAAGATTTTCAAGAAGGTGACAATTTTAGCAATTCTGAATCTCTATGTCGCTTCGATGCCTCCAATCAAGTTTTGACTCAGTCAGACCCATGGTTTGGAGGAGATGTCGTTTGAGGAATTTCAAGATGGCCGCCATGGCGGCCGTCTTGGTTATCTGAACGGAAGGATTTTAGCAATTCTGTGTCACTGTGATGCTTCCCATCAAGTTTTGTCTCAATCCAACTTACGGTTTGGGAGAAAATGTCATCTGAAGAATTTCAAGATGGCGTGCATGGCGGCCATCTGGGATATCGGAACGGTACAGCATTAGCAATTCTGAATCTTTATATTGCTCCATTGCCTCCCATCAAGTTTTGGCTCAATCCCATCTACGGTTTGGGAGGAGATGTCGTTTGAGGTATTTCAAGATGGCCGCCATCTTGGATATGGGAACAGAAAGATTTTAGCAATTCTGAGTCTCTATAACTCTCAAAAGCCTCCCATCAAGTTTTAGCTCAATCTGACTTATTCTTTGGGATTAGATGCTCGAAGAATTTTAAGATGGCCTCCATGACGGCCATATTGGATATCTGAACGGAACGATTTAGCAATTCTGAATCTCTGTGTCACTGTGATGCTTCCCATCAAGTTTTGGCTCAATCCAACTTTCGGTTTGGGAGGAGATGCCGTTTGAAGAATCAGAACAGAACAATCTTAGCAATTCTGAATCTCTATGTCGCTCCGGTGCCTCCCATAATATTTCGGCTCAATCTGATTTATGGATTTGGCGGAGATATCGTTTGAAGAATTTCAAGATGGCCACCAGGGCGGCCATCTTGGATACTGGAACGGAACAATTTTAGCAATTTTGAATCTCTGTGTCACTGTGATGCTTCCCATCAAGTTTTGGCTCAAACCAACTTACGGTTTGGGATGAGATGTCGTTTGAAGAATTTCAAGATAGCCGCCATAGATATCGGAAAGGAACAATCTTAGCAATTCTGAATCTCTGTGTCGCTTCGATGCCTCCTCTAAAGTTTCGGCTCAATCTGACGTATGGTTTTGGAGGAGATATTGTTTGAAGAATTTTAAGATTACCGCCGTCTTGGATATCGGAACGGAACAATTTTAGCAATTCTGAATCTCTGACAACTGTCACTGTGACGCCTCCCATCAAGTTTTGAGTCAATCTGACTTAGGTTTGGGAGGAGATGTCATTTGAAGAATTTCAATATGGCCGCCGTGGCGGCCATCTTGGATATCGGAAAAGAAGATTTTTGCAATTCTGAATCTCTGTATCACTGTTATGACTCCCATCAAATTTCAGCTCAATCGGACTTAGGGTTTAGGAGGAGATGTCGTTTGAAGAATTTCAAGATGGCCATTTTGGCTATCGGAACGGAACGGTTTTAGCAATTTTGAATCTCTGTGTCACTGCGATGCCTCCCATCAAGTTTCAGCTCAATCGGACTTAGGGTTTGGGAGGAGATGTCGTTTGGAGAATTTCAAATGGCCGCCGTGGCGACCATTTTGGATATCGGAATGGAACGATTTTAGCAATTTTAAATCTCTGTGTCACTGTGATGCCTCCAATAAAGTTTCAGCTCAATCGGACTTAGGGTTTAGGAGGAGATGTCGTTTGAAGAATTTCAAGATGGCCGCCCTGCCGGCCACCTTGGATATTGGAATGAAACGATTTTATCAATTTTGAATCTCTATGTCTCTGTGATGCCTCCCATCAAGTTTCTGCTCAGTCGGACTTAGGGTTTGGGAAGAGATGTCGTTTGAAAAATTTCAAGATGGCCGCCATCCATCTTGGCTACTGAAACGGAACGATTTTAGCAATTCTGAATCTCCATGTTGCCACAATGCCTGCTACTAAGTTTCAACTCAATCCAACTTATGGTTCTTTTGGAGATGTTGAAAATGTGAAAAGCTAACGACGGACGGACGACGGACGACGGACGGACGAACGGACGACGGGCAACAGGCCATTGCATAAGCTGACCTGGAGCAAGCTCCAGGTGAGCTAATAAGAGAACAGGAACTGCTATAGAAATACCTCCTTGTAACGCTCAACAGCAGTACATTACGAAAACACGACTATTCAAATATATTGAGAATTTCACCACCAATAGATGAAACTTTTCAGATAAAAAAATCTGATATTTTTCACATTTCTGCTCAAAACATAGATTGTGGGTATTCGATAGAACCGCCTGGAGGTTCTAACGAGTACCCACAATCTATGTTTTATGAGCAAAAATCAGAAAAATAATGTATACTCCTGTAAACCCCAGTTTTACTATATAAATGTTTTCGTGATGGATTCTAAAAGTGCTGGACGAGGCTTTCGCCTAGTTTCGTGGACGATCAATACTCGCCATTACTTCAGTAGCAGTATCTTAAACCCATCAAGAGTAAAGCGAAGAGCATGAAAAGAAACTGAAAACAAACTAGGTAGCTTATGGAGACAGCCAGGGCCCAGTTGTTCAAAATTAATGATGTCGTTACTCAACGTATCGTTCAAAACTTTGATAATTAAATATGGCATATACGCTAATATTTTTGCTGAAAAAAAATGTGAATAGCTTTTGCATTTGCAAAAACTACTCAAATTTTTTCAGTAAAAATAGAATTAGATATTTTACTTACTAGAACAGTTAATAGTTTCACCACTAACGAGCTCGTTAAGCTAACGATGTTTTGAACAACTTGACCCAGTATGCTAGCACGGAATAATCAAGTGGACTGTATACACTTGCTATATTTTTCACAATTTCCACCAAGTGAGACAACTTGAGTGGCTTACTTTTCGCTTTACGGCACACCAAGCCCCTTCTGAAAAGGGGCTACTCCCAAAGGGAGCAAATATTTCCTTCTAAAGTAGATACCATTTCAGAAGGGAGTCTAATAGCATCTTGACAGAGTTGCCATCTGCTGAAAGGATATCAATTCGATACAAAAAAAAAAAAAAAAAAAAACAGGAAAAGCGGACAGCTGTAATGGAGCTGACAATATTTCCAAGTTTTCAAAAATTTTCAAAATGGACGCTGCATTTGTCTTTTCTGCCTAGGAATGGACGATAGCAGATGCTGCTGGAGATCTAACCGTTTTCGCTCTGCAGAACTATATAGATACCAGATAACAAGCCGTCTGATCTAGATCTATACTGTTTGTCATTTTGTTGTTGATTTCAGACCCAAAATCTTATTTGCAAAAATGGATGTCAAAATTCAGAGATGGAAGAAGCCATTTCAGAAACTCAAGATAAAACCTGGCCACGAGATTATAAAACTTTTTTCCTGCTCCACTGAGCTGAGCATGAAATTTGCCCTGCGAATGAAACTCAAATTACTCACAAATGAAAATTCTTTCTTGCTAAAGATAGCTGAGCATGAAATTGCTCTGCTAATAAATATGAAAATGCCAACTATTGTTGGCATTTTCATATTTATTAGCAGAGAAAATTTCATGCTCAGCTGAGTTGAGCATGAAAAAAAGTCTTATAACCTCCAGGACTGGTTTTATGGACGTACAGCCCTCGCCCTACGTCACAGTTGCAGCTGGACATAATTATTTTGTCCGTGTAGGGGTTCGCTAACTCAAAAGTGGATCAACACAGATAATACATAACTTGTCAACACTATGGTAAAACATGTTGAAGGTTCGAGAACAAACTGACAGTCCGAGCAAATGAAAACAACTAGAAGAACGATGGCGAGCCTGACCAGATGTAAATAATATCAGGTACAATAAACGTCAGAAAGATTGCCTGGAAACAAAGAACATACTACAGATTAGTAAATGGGAGTCTTGGTTTTATTGAGATTCTTCATAAGCAGTAATGAAGTTTGCAACACTGCTTACGCCCTCTAGCGTATACATTTTCAAAGATACCACAATGGGCCAAATGAGCCCAAAGGAAATGAAATATAATCTGGTCTGGACGCCCACAGGATGCCACCGACGAAGAAACGTGTAAGAAAGTTCGGGATCTGGTATACTCTGATAGGCGAATTCAGGTGAAAGAAATAGCGCAGGCATTAGGCATTTCACATGGTAGCGTTTCAACAATCTTACATGATCGTTTAGATATGCGCAAGCTAACAGCCCGTTGGGTCCCCAAGTCCCTTAACGAAGAGCAAATGGCAACCAGAGCATCAGTATGCAGCGCCTTGTTGAAGCGTTTTAGATCAAAAGATGATTTTCTTTAGCGTCTGGTGACTGTAGATGAGACTTGGGTTCATTATTATGTGCCAGAGAATAAAGCTTAGAGTCGTCAGTGGGTAGGGCCTGGGTCCCCGAGGCCAAAGAAGTTCAAGACGCAACCATCTGCTGGCAAGGTGATGGCCACAGTATTTTGGGACGCAAAAGGCGTTATTATGTTGGACTTTTTTACCCAAGAGAAGTACAATAACTGGAGTGTATCATGCAACCTGTTAGAGCAGCTGAGAACCGCCATCCGTGAAAAACGCCGCGGTAAACTCTCTAAAGGTGTTTTGCTGCAACAGGACAACGCGAGAGTCCACACTTGCAAAGCTGCAATGGATGCTGAAGAGCGAAACGAGTATGAATTAATACCACATCCTGCCTATTCGCCTGACCTAGCTCCTAGCGACTTCTTCCTATTCCCAAACTTGAAAAAGGATATCCGTGGACTTCTTTTCCGGTCTGATGAAGAAGTCGTGACGGCAGATGAGGAGTGGGTCAATGGAAAGGATCCTGACTTTTTCAGTTCTAGGCTCATGGCACTTGAACACCGTTGGTCCAAGTGCATCACACTAGAAGGCAATTACATCGAAAAAGAAGAGGTGGATCTCAACCAAAAATAAGTTAGGCTGGTTACTTATTGACTCACCCTCGTACCCAACTTCGTAATGGACTTTCATGAACGTACAAGTAGCTGACAGAAAATGATACTCTCGCAAGATGTCAACTACAACAGAATTGTTTTGCCTGACTTGAAGGGGTCTACTCTAGAAGAAGAGAATTTTTCCCCCTCGGGAGCGAATTCTTTCTAATTACTCGTAGCATAGACCTCTACTTTAAAGGTAGCAGATTCTTTCTAATTAAAGTGGCAGGGAGCAGATTCTTTCTAATTAAAGTGGACCCCTTTACAGTAGAGGCTTGATATACAGGAAAGCAAGTTAGGAAGTTGTCTCTTCCTTGTAAACATGACGGAAAAAACAATCAAGTATATATAGACTTTCCATGTAAACACAGCTCGAAAAAGGAATTATTCAGAAGCTGTTTCGTCTGAAATGGCTGTCTAATCGCCTTTATGATACATGCCATGACACGATGAAATCGGATTTCGGGGCATAAATGCACGGCGAAGGCCCAAATCAGCCATTTGCGTAGTATGATCAGTGTTTTCCTTATTAGCTTGTGGGGATTTGCTGGCTACGTTAATACACCTATATGAAATATACATTGCTAAGCCATCGCTCCATATAGGACGTTTTCTTCAACAATATTTTTATGCCTCGAAATATTTGTCCAAGGAACTTCTAATGCGTACCCACAGCATACGTTTTCGTGAATCCGCACGAAAAATATTCATTGCTGGACACCCTTCTCTTAAGTTATATAATCCACGAATTATTCGCTGTATAATATGGAGAAAACGAGGAACGTTTCGTTACGAAGGAAATTCAGACATATTTACTCGTATGCAGTATAAAAGACTGCTAGAAATAACAAAAATGTAAATTCAAATCATCAGGCTATAAAAATGAAAAATTCGCCTGATAATGTAAACACCATGCAGACCATATTTCCACTACATAATATTGGGGGACACTGGGTATACGCACTTAACCCTGGTCCTGCTGAACCCAGATATACCCTGCCTTGCAAACAGTGTAGATCCAGATCAGTTGGCTTCTGAAGAAGACAACTGATCTGGATCTGCACTGTTTGTCATTAAATACGTGAATTTGTATCAACAACTTGGATCTATCAATTGGATTGGCTGAAAATTAGAAGTAGGTGTGGCATCTAAATTTATTCAGCATGGCAAGGGTTAACATAGACATGTAAAGGTCATCAGCCAGTTGCCAGTATTTGTCGTAAAATCTGCGAATTTTTTTTACCTCAACCGTAAATTTACGGGCTACTGTCGATTATTTACATTAATAATTACGCATGGTAGGGCATTGTAATCCAATGGAGGTAACGTATAGGATATAGTAGGGATGTACGAGGGTCCTGCAAAAAGTTTTGTCACTGGGTTCGGATTACTTCAGTGCTACGTTTTATCAAACATATTTTTATTACAAACCTTCAAAGTATTCCCGCTTTACTGAAACACATTTTTGTAACCTTTTTACCCAGTCGCGAAAAGCAGATAAATAGTCTTCTTTTGGTATCTGTTGGAGACACTGATAAATAACGCTGCCAAGAGAACTTCTAGACGTATACTTATTTCCAGAAAGCATTTTCTTAAGCCTTGGAAATAAAAAGAAGTCACAGGGACTCAGGTCAGGTGAATAAGGTGGAAGGTTTAAAAGTTTCACCTTTTCAGAGGCCAAAAAAGACTTAACAACCTCACACTTATGAGAGGAGGCGTTGTCATGTAAAAGGTGGAATCCTGACCATCCTTTGCTTGGTCGTTTCTTATTGTAACAAGTAAATTGGTCAGTGTATATGACTACATCTATTTCAATTTGAAATAACTCGGTCAGATGGAAAGCAATTTGCACGAAATAAACGGGTATCGTTAGCTATTCAACACACCATTCAAGTGCAGTGAAGCCTTTTAAAATATACCTGGGATAAAACTTAGGAAGCCTATTAGTGACAGAACTTTTTGCACGACCCTCGTACGCTAACGCGCCGTATCTTAAGCTTACACATCCATATCTCATCCTACGAAGTAATTCCTGCAAAAGTTCTACGGGGCCCCGTAAACATTTACGGTAAAGGCGCTGGCAGCAAGTTGCTAGTATTTACCGTAAAATATTCGGGATTTTTTTTTTGTGTGTACAGAAACATGCCGACAGTCAAAGAATGTCTTGATTAAACTATACAAATGCGTAGGCTAATCTCAACATTCCATGTGCATCATGACCAAATTGCTTTTTTTTTCTCATGTTTTATGTCCGTATCTTTCTAAGGGAAGAGAAGCAACAAATATTATATGAAATCGCAAAAATAAAGTTATATATTTCACCTCAGACAAGGTCAGTTTTCTTCTATGTCTGCAAAAGTTCCTTCTCGTAACATGTTATGTAAGGTTGCCTCAACCAGACGCCCGCATTGTCTTTCAGCAAATCCTGGGCCCAGTTGTTCAAAACTAACGATGTCGTTAGTTTACGAGTCGTTAAAATTTACATCGAGTGATACGCAAATATGCTGAATTATTTTTGCTGAAAAAATGTGAGTAGCTTTTGCAGTGCAAAAGCTACTCACATGTTTTAGCAAAATATATCAGAATATTTATATTGAATCCGCTAAAACAGTTAACGAAATGACCTTTAACGAGCTCGTTAAGATGCTTTGAACAACTGGGCCCTGGAGATTTGTTGAACAATTTACATGGATTTCTAATAACTGAGACCTCTACTTCCGGATAGATATTTATCACCTTATGTGAATGAGTCAACACACTGGGACACTGTAAAGATAAGACAATTGGGTCCTGATAAGATATTGTCAACTACGAAATCAAAAACAAAGGTACCCAATCGGACAGGACGGGACTTTATCCTCATTTTCTATACAATATTTCACAAGATGACTTAACCCTTTCAACCCTGTAGACCGGTACAGCTACCTATAAAAACAGTGTAGATCAAGATGAGCAGCTCGTACATAAAGAGACGTCTCATCAGGATCTACTCTGTTTCCCATTCTGTATCCGAGTTTAAACTGAAACCTCCATCACGAAAACATGCCTATATAATGTCGTCCCCATTAAACCCCTCTTTTATACAGAAAAAAACTGGGGTTTACAGGGTATACATTATTTTTCTATTTCTGCTAAAAACATAGATTATGGGTACTCGTTAGAACCGCCTCGCCGAGGCGGTTCTAACGAGTATTCACTATCTATGTTTTGAGCAGAAATATGAAAATTATCAAAATTTTTATCTGAATTTTTTCAGTTTTTGGTGGTAAACTTTTCAGTGTATTTGAATAGGCTTCTTTTCATAATATCACTTGCATCAGTGGACGGAAAAGTCTACTTCAGAAACTCGGGGGTGGAAAGTTAAATGGTTATAGATAATGCTGAGACTGTAATCCGGCTAGCCTTGTCGAGTACTCTAGGTATGGTTAAGCTTCGAAACTGGACCGTGCTATGCTGCAATGATTGGTTGACAACTCATTTTTGTCGTTCAGTATTTATAACATCTCTGTTTCCTGTATAGGATACGCAGTGTACATTTCTGAACTAAAATGACAACTCACAGCACTTTGGTTTTCTTACTGACTTCATTAACGTCTTGGACGGCTAGACATTTTGTCGCATAATCGACAAGATTTGTAATAAAACTGAAAGAAACGTTGAAAATATGTAAAATGTAAAACATAAATATGTCCATACGGATACCTTACCATGATGCTTTCAAAGCAGTAAATACGAATAGTGAAAAAGGCACATTAAGCACTGAGAGAGTTCAGAGATATAGAAATAAGAAATAATTATTTCACACTTGTCATGGAGCATATTGGCATCTCTAGCAATGTTAACAAGTTGGCCAAGAGATGTGCACTTACACACGATGATATGCCACTAAGTGAGACTATAGCTCTGAGGACAATAGCATGATTGACAACACTCTTACGAGTCTAATATCGCTGACTGATCTGCAAACAGAGGTAAAACACGCGTTTGAGTTAGTCAAACTTAAAACATGTAGAAGGGGTAATATTTTCTGCTACCAGGTAACTACCTAAGACGTGCATTTTTCCAACAATTTTGATCAACTATGGCTGTAACAGACGGTCAGACATCAGAATGCGGCTGTTTCTTTTTATTAACAGATAACTGACTAAGTAGAACCGTCGCGTGAAAATGTACCGTAGTAGAATAAAACTGGCTCGGAATTCCACAAGTTCCAGTTAGACCTTTTTGTTTAATGTTATCTTTAACCCATTTATGCCGGGTGGATTCTTCTACTTTAACTCTTTGAACAGGTTCATTTTCTATGTAAGGGGTGTCTGATTAGTTTTTATTATTGTCATGTTTTGTAGAAATATGTGAACTTAATGCAAACCGTGTAGAGCCAGATCAGACGCCGCGTTCTGCGGCGTCTGATCTGGGTCTACACCGTTTGCCAGTGTCCCTTTTATGGGACGCTAGGCTTAAACGGGTTTACTACAGCCAAAGACAGTATTGTAAACTTTTTAGAAAATGAATACCCTGAACCATCTGTGCGGTTTGTGCTTGCTGGCTAGTCTGATCATATTTACCCTGAACCTTCGGACACCTTAACTCATTACCATACTTGTCCTAGCATTTGAACAGTAGATTCTAAAAGGACCTTGCAAGCAGTGAACACATACATGCACACATCAAAATGAACTAAAATGTCGAATTTTCTGTGTCAGCTACCCAGTAAGCATTCTTTATAAATCTATAGCGGGCCATTATCGGCCCGTCAGGGTAGCTGACGGGCCGATAATGGCCCGCTATAGATTTATAAAGAATGCTAGCTGGGTAGGCTAGTTGCGTCCAATTAGGCCTAATCAGTGACCCTCATATAATTTTTTTAAAACTCCGGGAATTGGGCTCAGTGATGACAAAGGAACAGAAAATATGACCTACTATTTAAATACGAGGGTCGTGCAAAAAGTTCTGTCACTAATATGCTTACTTAGGTTTATCACAGGTATATTTTAAAATGCTTCACTGCACTTGAATGGTGTGTTGAATAGCTAACGATACCCGTTTATTTCGTGCAAATTGTTTTCCAACTGACCGAGTTATTTCAAATTGAAACAGATGCAGTCATATACACTGACCAATTTACTTGTTACATTGGAACATGGACCAGAAGACTGAAATTCGTAGCTATATTAAATGCCGCATTAGGCTTAATATAGATTCAAAGCAGATATTTAATGAATTGTGTGGTATATATGGACCTCAGACCATTTCAATGCGAACAGCTTTTAGCTGGGTTAAAGCTTTCAAAGCTGGGAAATTTTCTGTTGAAGATGATACCCGTCCTGGAAGGCCTTAAACCTCTGTCACCAAGGCTAACATCGTTGCTGTAAAGATTGTGGTCGAACAGGATGCGCGATTGTCTGTCAAAGATATAGCTAGTTGTACTGGCATATCAGAAGGCAGTGTGCAAACAATTCTGAAAAAGCGTTTGGACCTGAGAAAGGTTTGCGCTAGATGGGTTCCTCATTTGCTCACTGAAGAGCAAAAGACACAACGCCTTAAATGTCCCCAGGAACTTTTGAAAACATACAAAGGCTGTAATAGTTATTTCTAACTTACTAACAGGTGATGAAACCTGGGTGCACATGATTGAGCCACAAAAAATGGCTGATAATAAGCAATGGAAGCGAAAAGATAAAAAACGCCCATGTATTGCCAAGAGAACCATAAGTTCGAAAAAGATGTTATACGCAATTTTCTTTAATTCACGCGGGCCAGTCGTTCAAGTGCCTTGTCCATCTGGTCATATAGTCACTGGCCGATTCTACAAGAATTCTGCACTGAAGAAAGTGAAAGAGTTTTACAAGAAGAAACGACCAAGCAAAGGATGGTCAGGAGTCCACCTTTTACATGACAACGTCTCCTCTCATAAGTGTGAGGTTGTTAAGTCTTTTTTTTTTTTTTTGTCTTTTTTTTTGTCTTTTTTTTTTTTTTTTTTTTTTTTTTTTTGTGGTGGGGGGGGGGGGGGGGGCGGGAGCGGGGCTTCTGAAAAGGTGAAAGTTTTAAACTATCTACCTTATTCACCTGACCTGAGTCCCTGTGACTTCTTTTTATTTCCAAGGCTTAAGAAAATGCTTTCTGGAAATAAGTATATGTCTAGAAGTTCTCTTGGCAGCGCTATTTATCAGTGTCTCCAACAGATACCAAAAGAAGACTACTTATCTGCTTTTCGCGACTGGGTAAAAAGGTTTTACAAAAATGTGTTTCAGTAAAGGGGGAATACTTTGAAGGTTTGTAATAAAAATGTGTTTGATAAAACGTAGTACTGAAGTAATCCGAACCCAGCGACAAAACTTTTTGCAGGACACTCGTACAAGGAGTCCGTTTTATTAATTTAACAACTCTTTGCATGCTGGGTAATTTTGCATTTTTTGTCGTCTGTGGATTTTTTTAAATGAACTTTTTCAAAACAAAAATCTTTCAGGAATACTATCAGAGCGTCAAACAGTTTGGATCCAAACTGTTTGCAAAGGTTATCAGCAGACGACAAAAGTCGCCACTAGCGTGGAAAAAGTTAAAACAAAATGTACTAGATGAGTGGAAAATACTTATCAGACGTCGCGTTCTTTATGTTTACACTGATTGTTCAAGCCTATGTGTCCGAACAGTTCTTCGTGTGTATACTAAAGAAATTTACATTTTCTTGCCATCCGGCCATATGTGTCTTCCTCACTAGGCTTGTAAATTGTTATGCTATATTTGTGGACTTCATTCAATAATTAAGGTTTTATATAACAAATGAATTAGACATGAAGAAATATGAGTAGCTGAAGAGAGCTGGGAAAAAGATAATAAATAGCTTCTGCACTTGACAGATTAATGCTTGGAAGACTTTCTGAGAATAAAACCACATAACGATATTAATATATTCGGAAAGAACACCATGTGATACAAAAATTGAAATATGAGCCAGTGCTAACAGGGAAGATAGCCTAGGATTTAAAACTTAGTATGCTGGATAAACTTGAAAGCAGACGACATTTTAAAATACCCTTATTTTTGCCAGAAAACATGCGTTAACATTTAATGCACGAAATGTCAAAGCCTGTTTTCTAAGCAGAAATAAGAAAAATATCAATTTGTCGTCCGCTGAATTTGCCCAGAGAGTGGTAAATGTTAAGAAACAATACCGTTAAATGCTTGGTTAAAAGTGTTTTATTTGCTAATTGTTGAATTCCATTAATTTTCAATCGATTTTGTTCTGTTAAGACGTTTCGACCGTGTAACCAGTATGATCTTTTGTTTATTGTCACATGGTGGTGCTCGTCTTACTGTCATTAACTTTGCATTGTTGCCTAATCGTGTACTTCCATATGCGATCATTTTGGCCCTCCAAGCCAATATGCGTCTCCGAGAAAATGTTAGCTCAGCCTCCTTGCTGTCTAACTTGCATAACCCTTGTCATGCTGAATAAATTAAGACGCCATGCCTACTTTTAATTTCCAGCCAATCAGATTACTTGATCCCGTTTTTTGATAGAAATTCACATATTTAATGACAAACAGTGCAGATCCAGATCAGTTGGCTTCTTCAGAAGCCAACTGATCTGGATCTACACTGTTTGCTAAGACAGGGCATGACGTGTTCAGCAAGAGAAGTGTTAATCTACTCATCGAACGGCGCGTCTCGTAATCACTATGTTTTATACTTACTTAAGCTTTACAGCGATCACAATTTCTACGGTTTCAACCTTGCCAAGATTCAAGAGAAGAACAGAATGAACTATAAAATGTCACAAAGTATGTTGGATGTTGCATAACTACTAAACCATTGATGAAAATAAAACATTGTTCAACATTATTTACTATTTCTCTGACATAGCTATTGGTACGAAAAATCTCCTTATAGTATTTAAAATGGAGGTAGTAATAATTTCTTGTTGTAAGTTAATTCAGTAATCGTTTTAGCATATTCTTAGTATTTATATGCTAAATGAAACTTTTGCTTAGCTTTGCAACATGTTTCATTTCTTTATCATGTAAGTATACATTACAGAGCCTGGGAAAATGAAAATGGCCCTTATGTCTAATGCAAACAGTGAAGCACTTGCCAGATGGCCCTTATGTCTAATGCAAACAGTGAAGCACTTGCCAGTATTCTCATCTACGCAGTCTGATGGAAACATTATTTTATTCTATTCACTGATATTTTCTGTATACAACAATGTGTAAGTGAACCGCGAAGACCAGACCACAAGGAGCGTGTGCAGGCTTACCTGGGACCTCACTGTTCGCATATTATCAAGAAAACATACCTATATAATTTTGACCTCTTAAATCCCACTTTTATATAGTAAAACTGGGGATTACAGGGGTATACATTATTTTTTTTATTTCTGCTCAAAAACACAGATTGTGAGTACTCGTTAGAACCGCCTCGCCGAGAAATAAGAAAAAAATAATGTATACCCCTGTATACTATATAAAAGTGGGGTTTAAGGGGGTCAACATTATATAGACATGTTTTCGTGATGTACATCAATGTACAAAACGCCTTATTCCATCTTTCAAATGCCAAACTGAAACATTATTTATCTCACTTTATATAGAAAGCTCACGCGAACTTGTCTAGTATAGTGTCTAAGGTGCGGTTCTTGGCAGTTTAGCTCAATCGAAAAAGCTAGAAAGATGCTTAATTTGAATTTATGCCATTACAAATCAATCGTATTCGTCAAGACGAGACAGAACACGCCGTCTAATAAATTCGTTTCATTTACGTTCGTAAAATTATAGTACCGTGCCTTAACCTTGAAAGAAATTAAGATCTACCAGTTTTCAAATATATTCATTCAGAACTTCCCTGAACTTTGTTTTGTCTAGTACTATTACTGGCTTAAGTACCGCGTATTTACTCTAAGTATCGGGATATACTGACCTGAAAAAATAGTGCAGACCCAGATCAGATGCCACAACATAGGATCTACACTGTTTACCACTATCCCGCATTTTAGACACATCAATAGGTACTAAATTTGTCTTGGATAAAATTTTAATACATCTACGGCAGAAAGTTGACCCTTGTCCTGTTGAACCCGGGTATGGCCTGCCTTTGCAAACAATGCAGATCCAGATCAGTTGGCTTCATCAGAAGCCAACTGATCTGGATTTGCACTGTTTGTCATTCAGTATGTGAAATTATATCAACAATCTGGATTACGTAATCTGATTGGCTGACAATTAGAAATGGGCGTGACATCTTATTTATACAGCATGACAAGAGTTAATAATATAAATATGGGAATACCAAGGAAATCCATAATGACGGAACACAGCCCTCCAAAAGCACGGAATAAGGGTAGAGGGACATAAAACTACACTCTTAAGTTTACATATCGATGTAAAAGAATAGGGCTATACTGTAGATTTATTCCGTAGTGGTTAACCTATTCAATAGTAACAGCTCTGCTTCCCTCTTTATGTTCACGACGATGGACGGACGCGCTTGGAGAATAATACGATTACAGTTGTGATAGCATTCACATGATCTCTGCGTATGCAATTTCACCGCTACAATTAAAACATAGCTTCTTTTAAGCCTAAAACATTGCCCGTTCGTTGCTACTCATCTATTATTACAAATAAATTCTAACGACTAACTCCTTTGTGTATTTAAAGGAAGATGATTACAAACTGGTCTGACGAATGATTATTTGTGTTTCTACAAATGTTTTTATAAGCCAATGTGATATATCAGGATGAAACCGATGTCACATTTGACCATTTTGTTTTTATAAAATACATATTACCATAGCTCTAGATAAAGCTCAGTTTTCAACCACAGAGTAGTTATATTTCTCATTAGAAGCGCCTCGCCGAAGAACTCCTAATGAATATCCACAATATATGTTTGTCTGGAGAAATAAGGAAACTAATTACCTGATACTGCTTCTTATCTAGAGCTATGACATTACGGAGACACCTCCACTATGTACTTTTGACACAAATCCCTGAAGCCCCTACTTCTACCATATAATAAATGGAAACTGCATGTTTCCACCAATTATATCGTACATTCGAAGGATTTAAGAATGTATATGTCTGTACTTAAAAACTGGCATGTCTATAACACGTTCGGAGGTAAAGCGATGGTTAGCTGTTTTATGTGTGGATTAAATTCATCACAGGAGAAACGAATTCTCATATATATTGCTTGATAATGGTCGTTATTTACTATTCACAGTAGGTAGAACTAATTCTAAATCCCTTTATGCACGGAGCTAAGAGTATCCCGAGCAATTTTCTGGAGAATTAAGAAAAGTTGTTCGAATACAAAATTCCGGGGACTTTGGACGAGTGTTTCAGTACAAAATGAGATTCGGACGTCCTATCGACTAGTGCACAATACGGCCAGGTGTAGTTTATATATTCTGCTCCTTTGTGATCACTGAGCCCATTACAGGATTTTAGAAACAAATATATGAGAGTCACAAATGAGACCTAATTGATCGAAACTACCTCGTCTGGTCCAGAAAACTTGACATTTCAGCTGTTTTCAGTTTTTTGTGAGTGTATTCATTGCTCTCAGGGCTCTTTCTTCTTAGCATTTATTACACAATTTGTTGTCATTACTAGAAAAGCACCCTATCTCCCCATTGTCCCCACCACCCGACCCTCCTTCCAGCACAGAAAAATAAAAACAGATTAAAATCGTGGCCAAAGCTTTAAGATTTCATCAGAATATGGCCAAACAGACCAGTAACAAAATGAGATTCAAACTTTTGGTTGTGGATGACCATGAAATGAACGGTGTATCGTTGCTTTTGCAATTAGACAGTTTATTTTAACTGTCACTATAGAATGAATGTAGACCTCTGCTTCGGTAAGCAATCAACGATACCATGATGTATGGTACGCCCTATTGCAGTTATCAAGAATAGCTTTCTTTGGTGGTATCCTTTCAATAGGTCTGTTTCTTTCTGGGGAACTGGTAGACTTACAAGGAAGACAAATCTAGGGACTTTACGGGCACATGACCTTTATACACCGTCGCATTAACGTCGACGTTGCATCGACGTTGTATAAACGCCATGTGTCCGCTAGGGTTACACTTTCAAGGGAGACATACACTGTGCAAAAGAACACCACAATCTGGACCATGACGGGCCTGACCACAGACAGCAATAGCCAGGTACCACACTTCTGAACGTAAATCTATATCGGGCCGTCATCGGCCCGTCAGAGTAGAGTTACGTAGAATGCTAGCTGGGTTATTTCATATGCGGACAACGAATGACTAGTTCAGTCTGATCTGGAACAATCATTGGGTACTGTAAATAGAAGGTTATGAACAAACCGAGCGGACGAGCTGGCCATTCTGGTCCTTCGCTATTCACATATAGCATCAATGTCCGTTTCTTGGGTTGCGACAAATGTCATTGTCCGTGGTGGGACGACATTGCGAATGCATTATATACAATATGCGTCTTCACTGGGTTGACCTATGGGTGTCTTCCATTTTATCATGAAAAAAGAATTTCATTTGCATACAGATTCATAGAAATGTCATTTATCAATATTCAACGTCAATTTGGTCTTGGAGTCTTCTAAGCTCAAGAAGAGAAATACATTTGATAGGTCTGACAGAATGGTATGTTGCCGAATATTGCACTGATTAGTTTTCATGCATATTAGGCTAAAAGAACTTTTAAAATACGAGTAGTGTTTCGATGATAAGAGCCAACCAGCCGAGCTTTTAAGTACCATCACGAAAACATGTCTATATAGTGTTGACCCCCTTAAAACCCACTTTTATATAGTAAAACTGGGGTGAACAGGGGTATACATTATTTTTCATATTTCTACTGAAAACATAGATTGTGGTACTCGTTAGAACCGCCTCGCAGAGGCGGTTCTAACGAGTACCCACAATCTATGTTTTCAGCAGAAATATGAAAAATACCAAGAGTTTTTTATCTGAAAATTTTCAGTTTTTGTAAGTGAAAATTTCTATATATTTGAATAGGCGTGTTTTCGTAATACATTGTCCAAATAGGTCTTGGAACATACACGACTATAACGCACAGATCTGAGCTGACCAATGAAAAATTCAAGTCCACATTGTAGCCGACGACAGCTTGTCTTTTTTCTCAAAAATAAGGCTCAATATGCCATGTGAATCCCTAGCAGTCGATTCACAAGAAAAATATCAAGTCTTATTTACACTGAAAGAAAAAGCTATATGGTTTAAATTATTATCCTCGATTTCATATACGACGATCCAAGCGAACATCGATAGCACCGACACTGGCGGGGTCAAGGTTTAGGTTTTTTTTTTTTTTTTTTTTTTTGTTTTTTTTTTTTTTTTTGTTCTTGTAAATTTGTAATTAATTTACTCAGTTTGCTGGAAATGTCCTACACTGGCTGGGGTCAAGATGTAGGTATTTCTTGTACATTTGTAATTAATTTACTCAATTTGCTGGAAAAGTCCGACACTGGCGGAGGTCAAGTTGCAGGGCTTTGCTTGTAAATTTGTAAATTTACACAGCTTGCTGGAAAAGTCATAAAAGTCATAAAAGATTAACCACACGTACCTTCGGACATGTACGCCCAGCGAAGATCAGCATTCGCGCAGTCCAGTCAGAATATTCACTTAGCGCATTTTGGATACCAAGGATGCAGAGTTTCTTCATGTAGACAATGGAGACTCTGATCAGATTGCGCGGGTGCAGAGACTGATTCGAGTCTTCTTTGGGCGCACAAATCAGAAGGTACGTTGCCTCAAATTTTGGCTCAGATATGGATATACCCAGAAAAGCCCATGGACTTGTACACTCGAATTTTGAATAAATATGTGCTGGGACATCCTACCATCAGAATGAAAAAGAAGTAACTGTTATAATAGAAAGACGGACTATCCATTAGTTATTAACCCATTTGTGCCTGGCATGCCATAAAATGGATATAGGCAAAAAGTGTAGACCCAGATCAGACGCCACAGAACGCAGCGTTTGATCTGGGTCTACATTGTTTGCATTAAGTACATAAATTTCTAAAATAAATAAATGATTATAATAAAAACAAACCCTGACACGCCTTCCATTAGACATGGACCTACCCAAAGGAAGAGGTGGAAGGGTCCATTTGGTAGTAATTGTTTTAATCAAGAGCTTGGTTTAATAAATAAATTCTAAATTAAACAACATAACTGTAATAAACATAAGAATATAGATGATATACCAAGGACAGATTCTGACACAACGTTCCTGAAAGAATAAATTTAGAACGAACAATGGCAAAATTAACCCTTGTCCTGCTGAGCCCGGATATACACTGCCTTTGCAAACAGTGTAGATCCAGATCAGTTGGCTTCTGAAGCCAACTGATCTGGCTCTGCACTGTTTGCCATTAAGTATGTGAATTTATATCAACAATCTAGAGAAAGTAATATGATTGGCTGAAAATTAGAAATGGGCGTGGCATCTTAATTCATTCAGCAGGACAAGGGTTAAACGGTACATTTACTCTAACCGACAGACCAATAAGGAGAAACAATTACAGCAGAGGAACCGCCTTATACCCTTGTTCTTCTTTTTCCATGTCATTGTCAAAATATCAGTTTGAAATTAGTAATGATCCAGATCAACTTGCGCCTTCGAGCGATCAGAACAGACCCAAGGTAATAAAACTTTTCATTCTCGATTCGGCTGAGCATAAAAGTTACCAAGGCAAAGAATATTCAAATACCAATGATATAACATTTGAGCTGTTGTGGTCGGGGGCCTGGGCGAGGGAGTTTGTTGCATTTTTTATGCCTAATGAACAGACTCAATTCAGCTGATTCTGTTGTTTTCTGCTATTGATGTGTTCTGTTTTTCCAAACGATCCCTTCTTAAGAATATTTTAGGATGAAATAAATTCGACTGACTGTTTCTAATTGCTGTGATTGATGTAGGTATTTTATTTTTCTATAGCTTACAATTTCTTCTTCAAATTATTCAGTATTAACCCCTTACTAAACAAATTTGTAGCAGGTACCATTCTAAAACTCATCTTGTTACTTTCAGATACGAGTAAAATAAGACTTGCCATTTCATGCCAGTCTGTTAAGGCAGACGATTCACATAAAATGTGTTATTTTCTCTGAAAAGTAAACGTATCAAAGTAACGTAACTATGCTGTAGTTGTAATTAGAGCTTTAAGGCATAATCTATTAACCCGTTTATACCGGGTGGACTCTTCTACCATAACTATTCGGTCTTTTTCCAAATAGTGGGTGTCTGGCTAGTTTTTTTATGATAAGGATGTTTTATAGAAATTCCTAGGTGTAACACAAACCGTGTATACCCTGATCAGACGCCGCGTTCTGCGCGTCTAATCTGGGTTTACACAGTTTGTCATTGTCCCTTTCATGGAATCTAGGCATAAATTGTCTATGCAATTTGTATTTGACAAAAGGGGCCTAGACAAACAGACACATCTAGATCAGAGTTTCTGCTTTATTTTAGTTTTTTAACAAAAAAGCAAACAATGTAGATCCTGATCAGACGCGCCTCCTGTGACATCCTTAAATTGAGATAGACCTGTTCAAATAGTTGGATAGAAGAGTCCACCAGTATAAATGGATTATGGTAACTGGACATCACGAAAACACGCCTATATATACTGAAAGGAAAAAGAAACGCAGGGTAAATTTTATTCCTAAATTTCATTCAAGTTTGAAAAAGTTTGTTAAATATTTTACTATGATTACAAAACGGTACATGTATGGAACAAAAGTTCTAAATTTCATTGGTTTGTGATCAACAAGTCTCGAGTCATTGAAGTTCATTGGTAGCTACCCCCCAAATCTTGAAATCAAAATCAAACTGAAAATCAATATCGGGTGTGCCCCCCCTCTTGCTGCCGTTGCTGCCCTAATTCTCCTCTGGATAGAGTTAACCAAAGCATTGACAGTTCGCATCGGGATGTTATTCCATTCATCGATCAACGCATTCCTTAGTTGTGCGAGAGTTGCAGGGGGATTTCGGCGCTTCCTAACCCTTCTGTCCAGCTCATCCCACATGTGCTCTATTGGGGTCAAATCTGGACTGTACGGTGGCCATGCTAGTGGTGCGATGTTATTGTTTGCCAGGAAATCCTGACAAACTCGGGCAACATGTGGTCGGGCATTGTCCAGCTGAAGAATCAGATAACGTTGTTGCACAAGCGGGACTGCAACAGGACGCAAGATCTCATCCCTATACCTTACTGCGGTCATATTGCCCGCAACAATAATCAACTGTGATTTTATCCCGTGAGCAATGCCTCCCCTGACCATAACGGAGCCACCCCCAAACCGATTCCGTTCGACAACACAGGCGTCGGCAAAGCGTTCTCCGCGACGTCGGTACACACGACGTCGACCATCTGCGAGATAGAGAGTGAACCTAGACTAGTCCCTAAAAAGAACTCGTCTCCACTGCCTCATCGGAAATAGCCTGGGCGCATACCCGTCAACCACGCCATACGACGTAACCTACGTGCCTGGGTCAGAGGCAGACCAACGTATGGACGACGAGCTCGAAGACCAATTTCACGCAATCGACTTCCAACAGTCTTCGGAGAAATTTGTCGATTATGCGTACCTACTGTATTAAGGGCAGTTTCGGTAGCAGTGAGATGACGATTCCGCAAATGTGCCAGACGGATTGTCCTGTCTTGACGTCCTGTCTTGACCGCGGTCGGTCTGCTAAATGCCCTGTCTCCCTTAAACGTCTAACAAGACGTTGAATTGTTGAGACGTTAACCCCAAATTGATTGGCAACTTGCTGTTGCCTCTGACCCTGCATCAGCAACGCAATTGCCCTACCCCTCTGAACATCAGTCAATCGTACCATGATTGAAAAAAAGTTCAAAGTAGCGTACAAATGAAAAGAAAAATCGGTAAAAGAATCGAAAAGCGTTGTGTATCGTTGAAGTGTACCAAATGGTGTGAGGAAATCTTGTGCTGAAGATTTAAACATGCTTGTTTTGCACGAAATTTTGGCTTTCCGTATTGTCCGTGCAATGCACTGTGTAGTGCACGGTTGAATGATTTCACACACTGGGTAGATAGCACATCGACCAAAGACTCGTATACCCGCGGTTCACATTCACAGGACAATCTGTAAAAGTGTATGGCTTTAGTAAACACCGTAAAAAATGGTTAAAATAAGAAGGAAAAAACTCTACCCTGCGTTTCTTTTTCCTTTCAGTATAGTTTTGACCCCCTTAAACCCCACTTTTATATAGTAAAACTGGGGTTTACAGGGGTATACATTATTTTTCTTATTTCTGCTCAAAAACATAGATTGTGGGTACTCGTTAGAACCGCCTTGCCGAGGCGGTTCTAACGAGTACCCACAATCTATTTTTTAAGCAGATATATGAAAAATATCAGATATTTTTATCTAAAAATTTTCCGTTTTTGGAGGTGAAATTTTCTATATATTTGAATAGGCGTGTTTTCGTAATGAAAAGCTTAATAACCTTTTGATCAAGAACCCAGTTCATCATTCGAGGCGTCACATGACAAAAGCGATCTTCATAATGAAAAACGGATAAGTGCAACGAGTCACCTGTGCAGTCTGACTGATTAGGGTCTTCTCTAGACTCACTATCCAGCTAGGAAATGTTACTTTTTGCTAAGATCCTACGCCTTTAAGATAGAGAGTACCACATACTGTATGTATTTCTGCAATCGTTCTAAAGCCCCTGTTTAAGTTCAAATGATAAACGCTAGGGACGTACTTGCGTCACAACAGTCCCTCTGAAAAGTCCAAAACCAGAAAGGAGGTTATTTACATGTAAGAAGCTTCCGCGTGTCTTTGAAACGATTGGCTCCATATCGTTTACTAGGTCACGACCGGTGTAAAGGCAACATGTTCTTCAGGTCACTTTCTAATCTCATTTTCAAAGCAACCACCGAAGACCTACAATTTTGCCCACACAGTGACACTTCAATGGCTCGAACATCTTTGGTACCATTGGAATTTGTTCGAGATATGGGTTGTTCGAGCTACAGGGACTTAATCATGGCGCCAGGTCAGGAAGCAAATGGCGATAATTTAAGGAAATCTTTTACACAATAATGGTATGTTGAGTGTACTCATTAGAATCGCATCGATGAGGCGATTCTAATGATTACACACAACATACAGTTTTATGATTACGTGTAGATTAGAAAATTTTCCTAAATATTTGTTTTCTTTAGCTATCGAAATAATTTAGTAGGGACTCAAAAGCGAGTTCGAATTAGTCATGGTAAACGAGCCATCGGTGTTCGAACTATTGAGATTTGACTGTATCTACTGTAGAACTGCCTGAATTATACATTTTGACCAATCTGGCATCAAACCATATAAAAAAGACCGCCGAAAAAGGCAAAAATTCTGGAACACTCTATTATGGATCTATATAAAAGTGGTTATATAGAACCATAACCGGTGTCTTGTGAGATTTAGTAGCCTATGATCTTTAGAATCAGTAAAGTCACGACCCTGTATTTTTTCTGGTCTCTCAAAGCATTTCTAGGTAATGTTTTTCACGTCATTGCACAAGGAGGCCATCTTTTAATCCCACAATATATATTTTGATACTGGTTGTAATGCTTAATTTACAGGCGAGAGTTACCATGATAAGGAACAGCATCACCAGAATAACAATCTCTTTATGACTTATCATGTTTACTCTAAGTATTGGGGCAAACAAGCCTGAACAAACAGTGTAGACGCTGATCAAACGCCGCCTACACTGTTTGACACTCACCTAGCAGTATATATATATAGACACGTCAACAGGCAGTAAAATGATCTTGTTCAAATTTTAGGATAAGCATGGTATGGAATTAGTGTGTCCCAATAATTAGAGTGAATGCGGTAAGTTACAGGCGGGAGTCGTCCTGAGGACGTACATGATTCCAAAGAGTCAAAAGCCTGTTTTTCTTGTACTAACGTTATATGTAAATCAAACGTCCGATTTACCAGTCTGACCCAAAAAAGTGATTGTAAACGACGACATTAATCAAACGGTTGCTCTTTAATCAGCGGTAACAGTCAAATAAGGAAATAAGCAATATAAACTATTGGCTTTGATTTAATAACGCAAGTCAGGTCTTCACCCTAGTCTTCTGTATATGTAGGCTTTCTGTACAGAAAACACCCACTAAACCTTGCGTGTGTTTTTCGAACAGTGATATCTAAGCAAACGTGTAAGCACATGACGAACGTTTCTTCCATGAGAGCAATTCGATGAAGATCAGCACTCTTAGCATTTCACCAGGAAACATTGTTTTCAGAAAAACAAATCGAAAGTCGCCCAGGTGTCAAGCTTTAGAATCCATTTAAGAAATAAATTTTATTTTTTTCGAAGTTCATCGAGGTATGACCGCAGTGGGTCGCGTGCAAAGTGAATGAACCCAGAATTTGCACGTTGCGTTCATGGAGGAATGAACGACACTGGGTTCTATAGGTTTCTCTAAGAGTCTTAAATCGAAAATGTAAATATAACCACAACAACGGGTTTTGATGTTGTACCTGAGGTAATGGGTGGACAAAGAGTAAGAATAATAGGAGGACTGGGAGTTATAGCTGTGTCTATTACTACAGGACACACCTAGTTGAGCAGGTTACAACATAAGCTGCTTATTTTCTTTGAGATTTCTAAAGTTCAAACAGAGTGTGCATGAAGAATATCATAATCGACCTGATCGTTCTCATATGGCATCCGTACGTTCAATTCTGTTTCTTTTTTTATATCAGAGGTCCATCTGTGATTTCATATATTGCATTTGTTTTATCATTATTTGTTCCTCATCTCTCCCTCTTTTTTTGTGCCTCGGAAGGGCTGTACCTCTGCGTATCTTCACATATTTTATATAGTTTGGCATTTAGAACTGTGCAAAAAGTAAATTTGAGTAAGTCTTAGCAAAGAACATTTAAGCCACGACGTCAAAAAACCTACCTTCGGATATGCGAGTCCAGGACGGATTCAGATCAGCATGCACATTCGCGCAATCTGATCAGAATCTTCACTAGCATATAGTAAAACTGGGGTTTACAGGGGTATACATTATTTTTCTTATTTCTGCTCAAAAGCATAGATTGTGGGTACTCGTTAGAACCGCCTCGGCGAGGCCGTTCTAACGAGTACCCACAATCTATGTTTTGAGCAGAGATATGAAAAATAAGAGAGTGTTTTATCTGAAAAGTTTCAGGTTTTAGAGGTGAAATTTTCTACATATTTGAATTTTTAACACTTTGCATGCAGGGTAAAGATTTCAGCAGACAACATTTTGAAATATTTTTCTTATTTTTCCTAAAAAATAGGATTTGACACTTTGTAGTCAATTTGCATAAAATGCAGATCCTATTTTCTTTGAAACATAAGAAAAATATCACCAGAATCTGCCCCTAACGTGGTAAGTGTTAATATTGCTACAGCTCCTGGAGGAATCTGTAGGTTTTAAAGATTTTTATCGTAAAATACTTTATATTTTCTTATTTAAATTCATTACTACTGACATCAATGTTGGAAGTCGTATGTTTCCATCAAGAGTGCATGAATGCGGAAGAAACTAATATGAGTTGCGACATTAACTCTTTCGACGTCAAATTTCAGAAGACATTTATCGTCTGCTTGTTTTTAGTAAACTATCGCTTTGAAAAAAAAATATATGTAAAGTTGAAAGACTGAATGTCAAACAGCGTAGATCCAGATGAGACGGCTCATTATGAGCAATCTCATCGGATCTATGCTGTTTGCAAAAGCCTACTAATATCGCCTGTGGCAGTGAAAGAGTTGAAATAACCATTGATGGTTCATACTACTAAAACGCACATTACAAAGTGGTCAGGACCTTGTTTTAAGGCACTTTTTTCCCAATTGTCAGGTTTGTGGCTCATTCCGGACATATTCTTTACCATTCTAAAGTGAACACCAAGGTTTCTGATTAGCTGTGCGGATGTCCAGGCTGATCTATGTCGTCTCTGTTCAGTTGTGCGTTATGGCCCCTTCTTGCATGATGCAGCCAAGATTATGATCAATAGTTATGACAAAGGATTTGCGGTGTAAAATGAGAAAAAGAACATGCCACCACGCGAACAGAAAATATCTAGCTGGGTAGATACATTCGCGCAGCCTCCAATACATAAAGGGCAGTGTATGAAAGTGACAGTATGCCATATGGGAAGAGCGCAGGAGCAGGTAATGCGCATGCGCATCCTGATCAGGGCCTTCTCTGTTCGTCGATATATTCTACAGAATCCAGTAGTTTCTGTTAGTGGATAGTCTAATCAGGGTCTTCACTGTTCACTTCTACAGTAACCAGTAGACCTGTATTAACTCTTTCGGTGCCAAATGTCAGAAGACATTTTTTCAGACGACATTTGTCGTCTGCTTTTTTTAAACAAGATATCGCATTGAAAGTTTATACGTAAAGTTGGAAGACTGAATGTCAAACAGCGTAGATCCAGATGAGACGGCTCATAAGCCGTCTCTTCTGGATCTATGCTGTTTGCAAAAGCCTTTTATTGCCTGTGGCAGTGAAAGAGTTAAGGCCCTGGTCACAGTACGCCGATGAGCATGCTCGTTTGATCATCTGTTGCCCGCATGTGGCATAAGGGCCCGTTTCTCAGAAGTAGCCCGATTTCTAGAACACATTGAAAAGCAATTTATTTCATATTAAGTCCAATAAAGGAGTGTTATAGCCTTATGAAACCGGATGTTCTTATGGGATGTTGCAGTTAATGGAAGGGACGCCCCAGGCATGTCCGGTACAACTCCGTAAAATATAATTTATGATGACATTGAAACAGAAAATAGCTTCGAAGCCATAATTCAGCTACGAAATGGTGCCATTTAAATAAGGAATAGTTTCAGGTCTTTGCATTTGAATTAAGTATTTTTCGTCATATCAGTTTCATCACTCTGTTCTTAAATTATCACTTAAATAGTATAGAATATGTCCAAGAAGAACACAGAATATAGCCTACCAATGAGAGCAAACAAACAAAACAAACAAACAAGAGGAAGAGCAAACAAACCAGGACAGACAATACACAAGCCACAAACCAAGACAGGTAAAGCAACCAGCTTCCTCAACAAGATGATCACAATGTTAGATAGGATCCACTGAACACAACAATAAGACAACAAACAGAACAAAATACGAAAAGAAGATCCACAACGAGAAGCCACAAGGCCACTTAAAGATTTTATTTGTGTTGAGGTTTTACGGCCCAGTCAACCCAGTGAGGTCCTGTCGAGTGCGGTCAGTTTACCCAACCACACTTTTACTGGGCAGGCTTAGTCCTCTAAACGGTTAACCAGTGATGTGCACATTCTTTCGCCAGAAACTGACAACTGCCGTTCTTGAATCAGCGGAAGGGAGAGAATGACCGTAGAAAATATTTCATGATCAAATCTCTACGAAAGAATGTTGCCGACCCGGCAGGGGTCGAACCCGCAACCTCCTGACCACCAGTCGGACGCGCATCCAACTGAGTCACCGAGGCCGGCTGCCACTTAAAGAACAAAGACCAGAAATACCGCATCAAAACGGTCTGTAGAAAACGCTACCAGATGGGGTTTAAATCGATTTTTAAACCGAAACCCTATTTGCAACAATGAACGTGTCTAAAAGTCCTTAGAGGAAAACCCCCGCCTATGAAATCAAGAGAAAGGGCTAAATTGGAAAAATACATGCAAAGATATTTCAACTATGAGCTATGGAAGTATTGTAAACAGTTCATTTGCAATCTTGTTTAAGACGTCCCTTCGAAATATGGCCTCGTGCTGCACCATGCAAGGAGTATACATTTTCAGGATGCACTGAACAAAATGTTGTTGACGGACTGATTGACTGACCGACTTACCGATCGATCGACTGATTTTATTCGGTGAAATCCGTAGGACATACAAAAATAGAAAAACTGTAATACACAGCACAGTATAAATATGAAAGTAAGAAAAGAAATTAAAGTATAAGTTTATGCTTAAATTGAACTTAGACTATGCAAAACATAATTTTGATGATTTAAAATACCGAAGGACTTAAGCATTAATATGATTAAAAATTAAAAACAAATATCATCACGAAAACATGCCTATATAATATTGACCTCCTTAAATCCCACTTTTATAAAGTAAAACTGGGGTTTACAGGGGTACACATTATTTTTCTTATTTCTGCTCAAAAACATAGATTGTGGGTACTCGTTAGAACCTTGCCGAGGGGGTTCTAACAAGTATCACAATCTACTTTTTAAGCAGAAATATGAAACATAGAATTTTTATCTGAAAACTTTCAGTTTTTGGTGGTGAAATTTTCAGTATATTTGAATAGGAGTGTTTTCGTAATGGGTTCCTTTGTTGCAGGTCTTTAGTTTTCGTAAATGTACCATGTATTGTTTTGTATTCGCATTGTTTGTTCCTCATCTCTTCTTCTTATGTCGCCTCGGGAAGAATGTCCTTTGTGATTGCGGCTTTTCTTGGGTAACGATTGCATGTTGAGAATAATTATATTTCTTGCAAAAATTCTAACGGCATCAAATATCATAAGTGTATGCAAGTTTAACGACATGAATACGTTAGAAGTAGTCGTGTCACATGTAAAGGTATAACGAGTCAACGGCAAACGAATATCTTGCATGAATAGAACATTTCTTTTTTACGAAATTTAAATTTTAAATATTCTGAAACACATATCTGAATATTTTGTTTACAGTGTGCTGCAGGACTTTATAAATGATTAATGCGGACGTCATTATAAGAGGCCTACTGCATTAATGGAATGGTTATGGTGAATCCCGGGTTCCAATCCACACGTATTATAGTCATATTAATCGACAAAGCAAAACTGCCAAAAGAATAAGGACTGGAAGTAAGCTTTTTTCAAGCTAGCTTTTATCACTCATGCGTTTTATGTATGTATTGTTGCAAACAGCAGCTTAATTTATCCAGGTGTGGCAAAACAGTACAGTCAGCTCCCCTTGTCTTCTGCAAGGGACCAGAATGTTTGGTTTGAGACGTCAGTAATTTCAGTTAAGAGGGTTTGAAATGCAATGGAGACGTGGCAGACTAAACCAGTATTGTCCAGTGTTTAGTTTGAATTAAACTGTAGTTTCAGATAACTGAGTCAGCCGTAAATAACCCAGTCAGCATTCTACGTAAATCTATATCGGGCCGTCATCGGCCCGTCAGGGTAGCTGACGGGCCGATGACGGCCCGATGTAGATTTACGTAGAATGCTAGCTGGGAAAATACTTTATCAATTTTAAAATTTATGTTCCATAATTCCAGTTTATTTGATAGATTGAATGCAAATACTGCCATGAAACGAAGAAATTTGTTCAATGGAGATTTTTACAGCAGTTATTAACAAGCGATTTTCATAAAAAGAAAAATGGGCCAACGTATACGATAAGTGTAATAATTTATGAAAATCTTGAACATAAACGCAAAGCCAGTTCATACTAGAAGAATCTATCATAGGTGTGAGGGGTAGATAGAAAAACCCGTCCCAAGGGTTACTGTATGTCAACACGAAGCTTGCTCAGTGTTGTCAGACTGTGATCCCGAGGGACGGATTTTTCTATATGTCCCTCACACCTATGACAGATTCTTTTTTTTTTTTTTTTTTTTTTTTGCATACCTTTCATTTCCGGGAGTGGATTTTTGATAATGCAGTCACTTCGGTTGCAGAAATCCGCCATATTGTGATGACAATGCCGTGACGTTTAGTGACGTCATTACATTCAGTCACGTCAACCTTAACGATGGCGTACCGTAACATCCTATACAACCAGTGTATATCAAACACGTGAAAATCTCGATTTTTATCTTTCCCACGGGACTGGTAAGGGTGTGATGATTCATAAATTATTACTACATGTATATATATTTTATATTTTGGCCCATTTTTTGTTTTATTGAAATGTCTTATTAATGACTACTGTAAAAAAAAAAAAAACACGTTCAAAATTTCTTCCAAATTAGTTACAGCACTTACAAGAAATGGAACAATATATTGTTGCATAATATATATTTCTGCAAAATAGCAAATTGGTGGTTAATTTGAGAAGTTCAGACACGGGAAACTACAATGATAAAATGGTGTGTTATCCTTATAAGGTCGAGCTATAATCCCATTAAATTAGTCGTCGTGTCATCGGATTCTGGAATTGAAATGTCCCTAGTATTAATTGCACGGATAATACAATCAATAAGTCAATGGAGACGAGTTGATAGAAAATCAGCTGTTGCTTAACCTTTATCCTGCTGCTTTTAAGGGTACTAGATAGACTTGTTTGATTTTTTGCAAGTTCCACCAAAGATAGACAAATGTTTTGTCTTGTCTTCATCACGAAAACACGCCTATATAATTTTGACCTACTTAAACCCTACTTTTGTACAGTAAAACTGGGGTTTACAAGGGTATACATTAGTTTTCTTATTTCTGCTCAAAAACATAGATTGTAGGTACTCGTTAGAACCGCCTCGGCGAAGCGGTTCTAACGAGTACCCACAATCTATGTTTTTGAGCAGAAATATGAAAATATCAGAATTTTTATCTGAAAATTGTCCTTGTAAAATTTTCAATACATTTGAATAGGCGTAATGTTCAGTTTGCCTTACTCCACTCGTCAAGCTCTTCTGCGAAGGTATAAGGAAAGAATATTCTCCATTATCTCAGTGTAATAATCCCCTTTAACCCATTGTATACTGAAGAGACTCTCCCACACTATATATTGGAAGAGTCCAGTTTCAATTTTAGTACACCCGGCTATGCGATTTATATATTCTTAGAGAAAAACGGCTAAACTATTTGCAAACAGTGGAGACCCTGATCAGACGCCGCGTTCTGCGGCGTCTGATCTGGGTCTGCACTGTTTGCCAAGTACTCTTTTACGGATCTCCCGACTACAATGGGTTAAATAGAAGCAGACTGCATTTTAAAATAATTCTTAGATTTCACCATAAAATAAGACATCATTTTCACACTGTCTCCCTTTGGAGACAATTTAGATGAATATAAAGCTTAAATTTAGTCTTATGTTTTGGGCAATTGGCGAACAATTCAAGTATTTAATCCCTTGTTGATTTTGCCTAGAAAATACCAAAAGTTATAAACGGTCTCAACCGGCATACCCATGCAGATGCGGTCAGTTTATCCCTGAGCGTGGATACACAAAAAAGGGCTGCCGCAATTTGTATACAAGCGATGTCTAACTCAGTCCGAAATCCAGCCTGTTACCCAATATTTTTTCAGTAACCAGTTTTTTTCCGCACGAAGAGCGAACAAAGGTTTGGTTGAATGCGCAGCCTGATCTGGACCTACGCTGTTTAATATGCGTTTGGATCCTTTTGGCATGACAAGGACACTTCATCTAATTTCCTTTTTAAGTCTGTTTACATTACGCTCAACAGTCATTCCGTTTAGAATCTATTTATACAAATTCGACAATGACTTGACTGTTAATAGAACCTTTGAAGAGTTTCTCCGTTCTAATGTGGATTTCCTGCGTAGGAATACACTACAGATTAAGTACTAGCGGAAGGTCAGTGCTGAACACAAGAAACATCTGCTGGTGTCACATAATATGAACATTGACTTCCTTGACCAGCCTCGAATGTAAAAAAAAAATGTCGATTTTCTATACAGTAAGGAAAATTTGTATTATACCAACATATAAAATACAAATGCAGGAAGTACTATAATCACGAAGCAAGCACAATTTTCCTGAGGAACCGAAAAAGAAATGAAGAACAAATAATAGGAAATTTACATAATCACAATATTCGACGTACAAATAAATTACTGAGATAGACGAACCACCTTGGTAAGCCACGGGTTGAAAAACTCGTGCGAGCCAGTAGGGCATACGTATACAAGAAACTTAAATTTAAATTTGCCGGGCAAATACACATGAATTTCTCTCTCTCTCTCTCTCTCTCTGTCTATCTCACACACACACACACACACACACACACACACACACACAAACGCGCACGCGCTCGCTGTTGCTCTCTTATGTGGTGTATTGCATCAGTTAATAAAAGAGAACTTCAGACATGTCATGGTATTTGTCATCCCTTAATTTTGCGTCAGTTATCCACCTATTCAAACGGTAAGGGAATCCTCAGTTGTGTGATAATCATCGTGACATCTCTTTATTGTCAGTTGCTGGGAAGGTCCTCGCAAGAGTTCTACTTAACCGATTGAATGAACACCTTGAACAGGCAGGGCTTCTACCAGAAAGCCAGTGTGGATTCAGAAAGGACAGAGGAACAAATGACATGACCTTTACAGCAAGGCAGCTTCAAGAGAAATGCCAGGAACAGAACATGGACCTCTACATGACCTTTGTTGACCTTACCAAAGCATTTGATACAGTCAGTCGTGAAGGTCTTTGGAAATTTGGAAAATTAAGGCGAAGTTTGGCTGTCCGACCAAGTTCATAGCAATGGTGAGGCAGTTCCACGATGGTATGCTTGCACAGGTCCAAAACTGATCCCTTCCCTGTGACAAATGGTTTCAAGCAAGGCTATGTACTAGCCCCAACTCTTTTCAGCATGATGTTCTCTGCCATGCTCCAGGATGTTAACAATGGTATACCTATTAGGTATCGCTTTGATTGGAAGCTTTTCAACCTAAGAAGGTTGCAAGCCAAGTCCAAGGTGCAGACAGAGGTGCTAGACGAGTTCCTCTTTGCTGATGACATGGCAAAGGGTGCTCCAACAGAAGAGAAGATGCAAAAATGTGTAGATCAAGTATCTGACTCATGTGACAACTATAACCTCACAATCAGCATCAAAAAGACCGAGGTGGTTTATCAACTAGCACCTGGCAAGCCTTACAAGGAGCCCACCATTACAGTGAAAGGTCAAAGGTTGCAGGTGGTAGACAAGTTCACCTACCTTAGAAACATATTGTCAAGAGCCATGAACATTGATGATGAAGACAATGCCAGGATTGCCAAAGCTAGTGCAGCATTTGGCTGACTACGTGGTAGTGTTTGGGATCGAAGTGGAATCAGGCTTGACACAAAGCTGAAAGTCTACAAAGCTGTGGCGCTGCCAACACTATTGTATGCATGCGAAACGTGGACAGTTAACCAACGGCATTCCAAAAGACTGAACCACTTCCATACAAGCAGAAGTCCTGAAAAGGGCAGGGATGCAGAGTGTACATACTCTTCTGAAACTGGCACAGTTAAGATGGCCATGTTACCAGGATGCATGAGGGACGTTTGCCAAAGAAAATCCTCTATGGAGAACTAGAAATGGGCAAACGCTGCCATGGTGGTCAGAAGAAGCGATACAAAGACACCCTCTAAGCCTCCCTCAAGGATTTCAACATACCAACAGAGTCGTGGGAACAAATTACACAGGACCGAGCAAAGTGGCGAGGCCTCATCAGAAGAGATGCTAGTAAATACGAGGCAAACAGAATCAGCGAAGCCGAGCTGAAACGTGCACAGCGCAAAGCAAGCCAGAGCTAAGGCATCACCAACAGAGCTGTCTTGCTCTGACCTCTGTTGTTCCATCTGCAACAGATAGTTTAGAGCTAGAACTGGTCTAATCGGCCGTCTTAGAACACACAAACAGTAGCATTTCTCGCATGTGATTAAAGATTGGTCATTGTCAGTAATGACAGACGAACTATTATTATTACAATAGTTAAGAAGAAATTATAGACCTGAAGACTTTGCCACCAAAGGAGACATCTTTTGCAGACATACATTTAGTCACTTAATCTTTGAATCCTCTCAAAGGGGACTACTCTTAAAGGCAAGAGTTTGATCCTAGAGAGAGACGCATCTTTCCTTCCAGACTAACCGGAAAGAAAACTATTTTCATGTCAGAGTAATTAACATTGATTGTGTAATATTATCCGTCCATTCTGTTTAATATATTTATTAATATTTAATATATTTTATTCCAGGTACGTTTTCTTTGTCTTTCTTTTTATTTTAACCGTACTTGTTTTCAGTCCCTAACAATTTTCAGCAGGCCTGCCATTTTATTATAATTATTATTATTTTTTTGTGTTTGCCTGTTTATTAATTTATTAAGTATTACCAACAGAGACGAGGCCTTGCTTTACTTTGGCTTTACAGTCTCATACTCTGCTGCTCTTAGAACAATTTTATCGGGCCCAGTTGTTCGTTAGCTTAATGACCTCGTAAGTGGTCAGTGTGTTAACTGTTCTAGTAAATACAACGTTTTATTTACAGGTATTTTTGCTGAAGAAAATGTGAATAGATTTTGCAAACGCAAAAGCTACTCACATTTTTTTCAGTAAAAATATTAGCGTTTATGCCATATCTAATGATCTAGGTTTTAACGATACGTTAACTAACGATATTAATAGTTTTTAACAACTTGGCTCTCATTTTCAACAGGTTCCTAGACTCGCTTAATTTTATTCTCATGTGATTCGGTACATGTTTTATTTCAAATCATTGTTTTTGTAGACCACCTATCCAAAATGTCTGATACTTAGATTATAAACTTGTGAAGTGTTTGTTATTGTATTTGCACCTCGTTTTGTTATACAGTCGAACCTCAATAGCTCGAACACCGACGGCTCGTTTACCATGGCTAATTCGAACTCATTTTTGAGTCCCAACGAAATTCTTCCGCTAGCTCAAGAAAACAAATATTTAGGGAAATTTTCTTATTTTTATCATGAAATTGTATGCTGTGTGTACTCATTAGAATCGCCTCATACAATTATTGTGAAGGAAATAAAAAATCCCTAAATTATCGCTATTTGCTTCCTGACCTGGCTTCATGATTAACCCTTAGTGGCTCGAACTACCCATGTCTCGAACAATTTTCTATGGTCCCAAAGATGTTCGAGCCATTGAAATTCGACTGTATGTATACAATGTGAGCGTATCGAATAAACTTGGAAACTAAATGTGTATCCTCAGAAATTAAACACATAATTATTATAACAGTCATGTCTCCCTTCCCGGGCAATTGCCTAACACGGGTCATTTTGTCTTTGGCGGAATATTCTGAAAGTAAAGCCCAGTACACATGCGTCGATTTGCATGCATGGGTGAGCAAATGTAGTTTTTGCTTAGCGTTCAGGTCCAAGTTGTTCAAAACTAACAATGTCATTAGTTAATGTATCATTAAAACTTTGAACATTAAATATGGCATATATGTCAATATTTTTGCTGAAAAAAATGTGAGTAGCTTTTGCATTTGCAAAAGCTACTCACATTTTTTTTTCAGCAAAAATATCTGTGAATTTGACATTGTATTTACTAGAACAGTGAACATTTTGACCACTAACGAGCTCGTTAAGCTAACGATGCTTTGAACAACTGGGCCCAAATGGATTATGAGAGTCAAAAAAAAAACTAGTACACATGCGCCCATTTGCATACGGAAGTGTTTATTTCCATATAATATTAAACCTGATCATCTAGGCCATTTCAGTGAAAATGTATGGACTGATAAGATTTAGGAGACACAGAATGCAGCCGTACTGCTTGGAATTGGGCTTTGCTCTGGGATTTACCAAAAACAAGGAAATATGGAGCAGAGACAGAAACTGCTTCAGTGAGCGAACAGTGAATTTTCTGGCACAAAGGCTGGTCTTTACATTGTCTGATTGCTTTAAGCGATGGGTGTATTTTTGTTTGATGCGGCCATATGACATTAACATGCCCATGCAAAATACAAATTCCAACAATGGAACGTAACAGTGTAAATGTTTATTTTGTCATTGGTTTGGTAGTCGAAGGGCATGGATCTCAATTTAATCAAAACTATGTTAAAACTGTCAAAATGTAGGAGGTAAAGAAGTATTATATACCCCTGAAAATACACTAGATACAAAATGGGGCTCACGGGACCTAAAATGCATGGGCTTATTAACGTGATATTTGTCGAATCCACTTTTATGTATGGCGTATGAATGGCGTCTGAATGTGCACTGATTCGTCATGTTTAAAGAATGATTGCCACTAATTTCTCTCCCGCCATGTCTGCTACTTCAAGGAGGGCAATTGTCAGTCACTTGCGAAAGAAATGAGGACTTCTAAGGACTGGTGGTCCACTCTAAAAAACTGTGAATGTCTGAATCAAAACACTATCAAGGCGCATAAAATATACAGCCAGGAAACTTATGACTGAAATACAAATACAGTGGACTCTCGTTATCTCGAATTCCGAGTGACTCTCTGAAATACTTCGAGATATCTGTACTTCGACATATCAGATTTGCAGGATTAAGTAAAAAACTAATTCGATTAACCACATTTAACAAATATATGTGTAATTGGACCCTTTAAGTTAGAGATATATTGAAAAAAATGTGGAAAAGAGGAGAAATTGCTCCTTAGGAGCAATTTCTCCTCTTTTCCACAATATTTTTTTACATGTAAGATTTTCATGTTTAGGCAGGGACCAGATTTTCACTTCGAGATAAGCGATTATTCGAGATAAGCGAGTTCGAGATAGCGAGAGTCAACTGCAAAACTATTTTGAAAAGTTAAATGAAACAACATACCATCAAGACATTTCAGAATTTTGCTTAGTAAAACTATGCACTTATACTTGACTTCTATAAATATCAAGAGAAACAAGACGCAAACAATGCACTTTTTAAGTTGCGTCTTGTAAGCGTTTTCTTCAGCGCATCGCAACAACACCCTGTTACAAGATACGAGATGCATCTTGATTGCACATTATATACGTATTATATACATGTATTTTGATTCTTTTCTTTTTTATATGGGATCTCAGTACTAAACGGACGGTATTCAGTCGAACTCCAATGGCTCGAACATCTTTGGGACCATAGAAAATTTTTTGAGACATGGGTAGTTCGAGCCACTGAGGGTTAATCATGGTGCCAGGTCAGGAAGCAAAAAACGATAATTTAGGGATTTTTTATTTCCTTGACAATAATTGTATGTTGAGTGTACTCATTAGAATCGCCTTGATGAGGCGATTCTAATGAGTACACACAACATACAATTTCATGATAAGATAAGAAAATTTTCCTAAATATTTGTTTTCTTGAGCTAGCGGAAGAATTTCGTTGGGACTCAAAAATGAGGTCGAATTAGCCATGGTAAACGAGCCATCGGTGTTCGAGCTATTGAGGTTCGACTGTAGTTGGTTTCAATTCTTTTGCCAAGTTAGTAATGTTTAATGGTCTCTGACATTGATCTACATGTTCACGTGAATGAGTACGTGAAAATATTTTTGTAAGAAAAAAGAACTGAGTTATTATTTCTTGTCCAATGTAAGGCAA
>OZ024821.1:145629488-145919488 GCA_964016985.1 Anodontia alba
ACTTTCCTTAATTTTTATATCCGTTGTAAAGGCCACTCCACTAATAAGACCACTTCTTGATAGACCCAAAAATGGTCTTAATACAGGGAGTTTCCTGTAGTGCCATACTTATTTATATGCCTGAACAATATACTGACCTACTAACGCGCGTACTTTACTTACTGACTACAATCCTCAGAGGATAAGCTGACAGTGCCGTCACTTACTGTTTATATTGTTAGACCAAGTCTATTTTAATAAATAGGTAAACGCCACCTGAATAGCTACCTTCAATAAATATTATAACCAGCGGTAAAAGACAAATATGTTAAGAAAGTTATTTTTATTTTTTATTTTTTTTGCAATTATCAGTTATGAAACAAATTTTCAGTGCAGTGACATTTTAACTTTCTATTTTGCATATCTTTTAAAGTTAAATACAGACAAGAAGAAAACCGGTAAGTGTAGTTTAACTTTGTTTGAATGATCACCACGTGCTGATAATCCGTGCAAATACATATGGAAAAAAGGTAAGAGAAAAGTCCAGGGAGTGCCACAATCACAAACCGCAGCCCTTCCCAGACACCAAGAGGAAGAGGAAACGGACAAATCTAAACAAGCACAAACCGAACAAACGTACGAAAAACACTAAGATTAGCTCTCTCTTCCCCAAGCGAGGTAATCGCAATACTAAAAGGACTGAAAAACACAAGAACAAAATGACACACGGAAAGACATACAAAAATCGCCTCGTACCACAAAGCAACAAAGAGTAAGACTAACACCGGGACCACAAGAAAGCTGGAAGCATGCCATTCCTGTAAAATGTCAATAACATAATAATATTATAATGATATTAACATCTATTTAAAATAATATAATATGTAACATACAAGGGCCATAACCGAAGTAAAAGTGATTTAAAAAAAAAAAACACTGAGGTGTTGCTAGGATCTTGTATATTCAATAACCGCCTAATCGTTCGTCCAGAGCGCTCCGCTCTTCCAACTGCGCTATTGCAATATTCTTGCCAAAAACAGGACTTATAGCTATAAGATTGTATACGACATAAAGTTATTAGTAATGTTTCCCCAGTCATTCATGCAAAACCTGCTTTACCCAGGTAGAGTGGTAGCTGTCGTGACGTCACTGTCAAATTAAACTCGGAGCACTATATCCGAGTTACGTGCAAAGTTAAGGAGAGTACTTACGTATTTACTAATTACTTACTTGTGCGCTCTTATTCAATTGACTCCCTTATATGCTTGTCTAACTTAATGGGCGGAGGATAATTTGACAGTTACGTCACGACAGCTACCACCCTACTTGGCTAAAGCAGATTTTGCATGAATTATCGGAAAAACGTGACAAATTATTTTATGTAGCATACAATCTTATCGCAATAAGTATGTTTTAGTTTAGTTTGTTGCTATAGCGCAGTTGGTAGAGCGGAGCGCTCTGGAATGGAAGAACTGATATATGATTGTTTTTTTTGTTGTTGTTGTTGTTGTTGTTGTTGTTTTTTGTTTGTTTTTTGTTTGTTTTTTGTTTGTTTGTTTTTTTGTTTGTTTGTTTTTTTGTTGTTGTTGTTTTTGTTTTTTTTTGTTTTTTTTTGTTGTTGTTTGTTGTTGTTGTTGTTGTTGTTTGTTTGGGTTTTTTTATTTATTCATTTATTTTTTTTTTACTTCGCTTATGGTCCTTGTATGTTTCATATATTATTTTAAATATACAGTATTGGACATTATTATGGCGTTGTTGACATTTTTACACAAAGGACATGCTTCAAGCATTCTTGTGCCCATATAAATGTGCACGGATTGTCAGCCTATTTATTAAAAAAGGACTTGGTCTAACAGTATTCACAATCAGTGACGTCACTATTAACATCCTCCGAGGATAGTATTTCATTTGTACGCATGTAAATACTTACTTACTCATTTATTTACTTACATACTAATTTGCAGGTTATTAGTATTCAATCATCTGTCGATATATGTGCTTATACAACTCCTGCCTACCTACTTATTTATAGAAGATTTGACCTAAACGAATTTGACAAAATGTATAGAATGGTTAAGTTAAAAGAGTGGTAGTCTGTATTTGCACAGTTCATATATTGAACGTACGAAAATGATAGCACTGATGAAGTCCGTATGCAGTTAGGTGCTCATTTAGAAATTACGAACAATCTTATGGCCAGGTTATAATGAGGGCTCACCAATTATATGTTTATTTACCAACAGAGTCGTGTAATGATCCGAGTAGTACATTTTTACTGAAGCGCTTATGGGATCGTTCACAAAGTCAAGCATCGCGGTAACCAAACCAGGTAATAACCGCGATACGAAAAGACCAGCCACTATACCCGCGACGCCATATAAACGGACTACTGCAGCGCGGCTTTGCAACTTTGCAGTGAGCCACATCATGGAACAAGAGCCTTTATATCATATGTGAACAGTAAAGATCCAGGCGAGCTTGCGCTATCACGCAGTCTCGCCAGAAAGACTGTTATTCGCTCACGTAAGCGGTAGGGCAAATTGCAACTTCAGAACTAGACGCGTAGCTTTGCTAAGGTGCATGATATACGCACTGAAAGATTGAATCAACAGAAAGTCCGAAGAGCCTTTTTTCTATATCAGAAAAATACCAATAGATTTGGTTAAAATTATCTTATCTACAGCTATGACTGAGATATAAACATTTTACATAATATTCACATGACGTGGTTTCTATATCACATTTTCGACAGTATTGTCTGGTGATTGCAAATTTGTAGACGTTATTTTATCGTGCGTGTTCAGTTTATTTATAGACCATACTGATGACAAGTTGCCCATGAACTAAATCTCGTACACATCTTTGTCTTGAGATGTGGTTTCTCTAAATACAAACCAGTGCTGTCCGATTCGATCTGACATTAAATATGTCTGCAAGGCAGTCATCTTGAAAATGGTAAATCATTGCTATTGAAATTGTGATTAAGTATAGATTTTGTTGACATCATTAATTTTGATACATTCTTGTGTCTACATGAATTTATACCGCCCGACACTCTATACCAAAAACAAACAGAAGTCCACGGCCCATAACTCACTGACCTGAATAAAACAGCAAAACTGTACTGTGCTGTTGACCGTTCCAATTATTCTAAAAAAGGTTGCTTTTGGAAACACCAAACACATAAAAGAACGGTATTACTGTCTCACTTTCTTTGCTTCGATCTATTTTTGATGTAGGGCCGTTTAGTGATGCAAATGTATGCCATTCAGTCCTCATCAAGTGCCTTGAGAGTGCTGTGTTCCGTGATGATTATAGGTAGGTCTGTATTTCCCAAGCACATTATCCGATTGTCTAATATTCCCACAGCAATTAATTAAAACAGTTGATTTCTAAACTATAATAACATAATCAGATTCTTAAGTAAACCCTTTGTTTGTAGATTCGGCATCTGTTCTGGGTCTACACTATTTGCCATTAAAATTAAACAGTTTAGAAGATTCAAATTAGGAGTTTTAACAGATCATGGCCTGATAAAAGAAGCCATTCAAAACAATTAATAAATTAAGATATATTGAACTTCAATCTTAGAACAGGAACAAAGTCATGATCTGTGTTGCAGTCAGTATGGTCGACAGATTTATATACTTAAACAACTTACGAATCTTAAATAGAAGAGACCGAATATGACGCATACAAACAAGTACGTCCAATCAGAAAAAAATTGCTTGGGTCAATATTCCAGGGTTAAATAGTTTATCGATTCAAAATTAATTCACCTAGAATCTTGCACAATTAGGTCTCCGCTATTTTATAATTAATTTTATATACTCGAAATATAATGTGCGTGTAGGCAGATTGTATTTCAAAATAAAATATTATTAAACCAAATAAAAAACTTTATATATGTCAAGCCTACAATAATAAGAGGTTAATACATGGCCACTGTCGTATTGCCAGGTATATCGGCCCGGAAGCTCCATATTTGCCCAAATGCCTTTAAGCCAGGAGGACCAATATGGACAACTGGGCCAACAGGCCTTGCGTAGCGACAGTGGCCATGTCGTAACCTTCTTATTACATGTCTGTTGTCATTGAACTGTGTAATTCTATTTTCATTAAAACACTCTAATGCCATTGGGCTTCATTGTGCGTTCCATGTATGTTCGTTATGCCGGGATTCAGTATCTGAAATGATGACGTTAGATAATGACGTCACTGTTCATAGCGAACCCTGAAGCAGAGGAATTTGTATTGATGAATGAAAGTGACTTTAAAAAACGATTCAGATGCAGCTGTCGTAGCCATTGTGAACAGAGGACATTGTTTTCTAATGTTTGAGCAAAGTTTTTCCCCATTCTTGCGTGAAGTTTGATATAGCCTAGAATCGTTTCTCTTAGTTTGTTTGGTCAGCAGTTCGTTTCAGTTTTATATTAAGATCGACTTTACATGCTTTACACAGCTTGAATTTCATTATTTGATATGTTCGACCTGCTTGATACGTTCCGCCATCTTTACGCTTTTCGATGAACGGGCTGATGCCAATTCACGCCTAGTCTAATATCGATGCACGCACAGTCTGATATTGATGCACATGAGGTCCGCCTCCGACTGAGAGTCACGAACAATATTAGACCGCGTAACTAAGAAAATTGTTACTATTTTTAGTAAACTATGTTATAATGCGATGGTACTTTGGAAAGTTTAATTCTTAACACTGACATTTTATAGGCTTATTGCACAGACAATGGTGAATATTGTTATGGGTTGGGATATCAAAGGGCGCGAGCTTGAGATTGCTCACTTTCTTTGCTTTTCTTTTACTATATTTGGCGGGATAAACGTATATGTCATAATGTGTTTCCCATGCCTTGGTTACAATGTGGGTGGGTACAGATAGTCAGGCTTATAACCGGAAACAATTTATTTTGAACGGAAAGCGGTTATCTGACTGTACAGTCAGTCAGTGAATTTGGAAACGACATAGGTAATCATCCCGCTTATTACGTTATGGTGACGTTGCAACAATATGACGTAAGGGATCGGACGTTACGCGCATTTCCTCTTGAATCAAAATCTGTTCTAACACATGCTTTGGCGAATTAAGACTCTAAAAACAGTAAGAAGCGAATTTGAATATGTGATAAACAGATTATGGCATGTTGTTTTAATTATCGCACTCTATGTCATTAAGCCTTCGGGCAAATAACGGGGTCTAGGATTGTTGCATTGGGAGATAACCGAAACATCTTGTGATAATCTTTGATTACTGTGTACGATTATCTAACTTTACACTTTCCATGGACGCATGATTACAACACATTTATTTTGGGTGCATGTTTGTCTGTCCGAACATTTCTAATTTTTCCTTTGTTAATATTGTCTTTATGATTTATCGGAGTACGATTTTGGTATGTTGACCTCAGACTCATGGTACAATACGGCATTTTAATGGAGTGCGGTCCAAAGGAAAGTAGTATTACCTTAATAAGTCTATGTAATGTGTACGCCCATGTTCCCTGATATAATATAGTGAAAACATGGGTAGGTAGGGGTCTACATTATTAGCAGAAGTTTTAGAATTTTGCAAATTTTAAACCAGCATTTGAATTAGAAATTTCATTCTGGCAACCCTTTTTACTGCAATAATATGTCTTACTGTACTTGTAAACAAAATCTTCTTCATTTCTCATATCGTATGGCAAAAAGTCCATGGCTTACGCAGCTCTAGATAAGACTGTCAAGATAAATATTTGTTCTTATTTCTTCACAAAAACATATGCTCTGATGAGTTCCCTCAACATATGTTTCGTAGGCAAATGAGGAAATATATCAATATTTTTTGTCTGCGGTTAGGCTCACTGTGGTCCTATTTATGGTTTTCTTGTATTCTGGCTTCAGATCGCCATTGCTTTGTTTCGTCACAGTGTTTTCGAGTTTATGTGTTTTACTGCATGCATGTTGTTAGCCGAATTATATTTGATAAATTTGATCTCCTCTTTAATTGCAGAACGGTGGGTTGGTCCTCAGACTAAATGACGGCTTCCTGTACAATCGTTTTCAGATGGTCTGTGCCCGCCCGTCAATGTATGTTGTCGTGGACCTGTTTGTGGTTTTCTTGTTTTCTGGCTTCAGTTCGCCATTGAGCCCTTTGCTTTTATTTATTACAGTGTGTTTGGTTTCACTGTGTTGTTTCAAAGATGAGGTAGAGGACCCCTATGCGATCCAAACATACATTTGCAATTCGGAGCTGAATCAGAAAAGGGCGAGATTTCGCGCCAGTAAAACTGGTTTAAGCCCCCAGTAGTGTTCCTATTGGCCGTTCCAAGACGGTTCTTCTGTCATAGTTCTTCATGGTTTATGCGTCTTTTATTTTATACGTCATGGTTTTTGCTTTGTCATTATTTTTCCTCATTTCCCCTACTTTTGTGCCTAGCAGGATGTGCTTCGTGACTGTGTCATTCCTAAGTAAATTTATATGTATATATTGGATAAAAAGGCTTATGTTAAGTTATGGCAAAGACGATATTGTGCATGGATGTATTTAGGCAATGATACACGAATAATTTCGCATGCTTCAGAGGGATATATACATGTACTAGAGGATACTCATTGAGAAGGACTAAGAATAAGAATAAAAGTGTGTTGTTGAGGATGGAACAAGAGCAATACAAGAGATAGATATTTTTATAATAGCCTCGTTGCATTTCGATATCGGTAGAATGACTTTATAATTGTACTAGTTATGCGAAATGGGTAATTAACATACTTTTGTAATGAGGAAAAGGACTAGAGACAAAGATAGTTTTCAAAAATCAATCGCAGACGGATGACTTTTCAAATGCAATGAAACTTAAGACGACTGGATGCCCTTTCAGTGGAGGTAATTATGTCATAATAGTTTTGTCCCGTTTCTAAAAAGGAATCTAAATCAAAAGGAATGACTTTGCTTCCATGGATGACAAATTCTATCCTTTTAGAGCACATCACTTTTAAAAGGGGCTTGGTGTGCAAAGAAAACAGAAAATCACAAAAATTCTCTCTTTTACTATGAAATAAAATGGAAGAAAATTTATGCAATGTCCTTTAATACACGCCCTTGAATCAGACAGCAAATGTAACCATTTCTTGCAATTAACTTAGGGCAAATCCAGCTTGAAACAATGATTCAAAACGTCTGATGGTTTTAAATGAATACCATGACTCACCTTAACTCATTTAAAGTCATCAGTATTATTTAGTCGTCAGTCGTCATCAGGCATATCATGAACTGAACAAAACTCATTGTATTACGGAATACTAATTACTTCACTAGCTTTTGCCTTTGTCATATGAGGGTCAGTCAGAAAGTTCTGACAATGGTCTTGGTAAAAAAAGACAATAAATTGTAGAGACCTGCTGTAGTTAGAATCCTTCGAAGTAATTTACTCCGCGTTCGATGACTGCGTTCCATCGGTTCGGAAAGTCCCAAATTCCGGTTGCTAGGCAACCAGAGAAGATACGTCGAACCTCCCTGGCCACGGCAACTTTGAGCTCATCTAAGTCTTCAAATCTTATTCCTCTAACTGATTTTTTTTATTTCTGGAGAGAGATCGAAATCACAAGGACTCAAATCCGTAGAATAAGCAGGGTGTTTCAAAGTTTTCCACTTATATTCGTCGATTACTGACATCACATGCCACGATTTAAGTGGCGTAGCGTTATCGTGCAGCAGTATCGGTCCGGCTTTTAATAGCGCTGGGCGTTTCTTACGCATAGCTGGTCGCAATTTGTTTTCTCGGAAAGTTTGAATAATACTCTCCATTAACAGTTTCTCCAACGGAAACACAATCTGTTGTAAACCGCTATTGTCATATGCAAAAATTGCTAGTTGCTTTAAATTTCCTTGTTTTCTACGAAACTTTGCAAGCTTCGGCGAGGCGTGAGAATGCCATTCAGTAGATTGAGACTTTAACTCCGGCTCATAACTACGGAAGCATGTCTCGTCTATAGTCACTGTGCGATTTAAAAATGTTTCGCCTTCTTTTTCATGCTGAGTTATATGTTCTTCTGCAAACTCTACCCTTTCTTGCATTTGCTCACGCGTCAGGAAGTGCGGCACCCACCTTGCGGCAATCCGTCTCATTTTTAAATGCCGTGTTATAATTTCATGAGCCGACCCGTGACTTATCCCGACACTTTCCGCTACTTCATTACATGTCAACCTTCTGTCTTCATCAAGGACTTCCTTCACTTTGTCGATGTGATAGGGACCTGTAGCCTTATTAGGCCTACAACTGCGAGCTTCATCCGAAATGTCAGTTTCCCCGACGAGAGACGTGCTAACCACCTGTAGACTGTCTTAAAAGAAGTGCATTATTTCCACAAGCTTCACATAAATTTTCATGAATTTCTTTTCTCGATTTCTCTCTTATATATTCAATTTTATGTATGACCGTTGTTCTTCTACGCTTACTGCGGCCATGACGTTCCAAGGACGTGCAAATGACGTGACGTCAACGTAAAGTTATAAGGCGCACGCGCGTGTTTTTGACGTAATTGGACTCGCGAAGTGTAAAAGCCCCAGTGTGTGAAATTTCATGATCGTAGAATAATAGACAAATATGTTATGAGACCACTGTCAGAACTTTCTGACTGACCCTCGTACAGTCGAAGTTACATTAGAAATGCTGCGATGAAAATTTAATTTGCACGAGGGTCGTCAGTGGTTCAAGACTATCACTGTATTATTATATGCCAAATCATGAGCTTCATAGCTAGATAAATGAAGGCTTCCCGTACAGCATCACAGTGCAGGTTATATTTTATTTCCTTTGGAATCATTGAGCCCATCCTGGTTATTTTGAAAATCGAATACCGCTTAAGCCGGCGCTAGGGTGGGGGTGCGTATGCAGCCTCGCAAACTAAGTTTTGCATATGAAGAGATGCATTCAAACCGAGTCTCCGATTTTCGTGATTTTGTGTTTTCTTTGTTGCCAAAAGCAATTATTTTTTACTTTTATTCCCTTGACACATTGGCTAATTTCTTTACTTTCTGTATTTAGATAGTTAGGTAGGCAGGAGCAGACCATATACATAGATAGATAGATATATAGATAGTCTGGCAGGATTGAAGGTTTGAAAATACGCAACGAAACATATTTAAAAACACGTGTACATGGTGACATTTAGTTGCCAAACAATGATTCGAAGAACACCAACATACACGAATTCCAAATCACACAAAACTTCTTACAACCCTGAAAGGAAACATGTAAGACTTAGGAGTCGGGACGTAAAAGGCTTCGTAAATTGGTAAGTAAAATGGTACAAAACAAAATCTTTTTTATATCACCAACCCCTTACAAATTTTAATAGAATCCGATACCAAATCTGAAGGGCTTGCAAGATGGGAATGCACAAAGCCGTAATAAAATCTGGGCTAGGTTTTGTAAAGCAAAACTATCGCAGTGATTTGCGGATGTTTGCGGATTATCTGTTCAATTGTAGCTGTTTTCAACGGCGGTAGACAGCAAACTTTATGGCGCAATCAAATGGCAACCAATATGAAAAACTTTATGTATCTTTGTTTTTCAAAGAAAATGAGACAACGTATTGCGTTGATAGTTTTCTATAATATATAAAATAATAATATTGACATAATGTAGTTGACCTAATACAGTACGGCAAAGTTAAACTAAGACATTAGCATATTCCGTGAAGTCGATTCGATAATTATCAGTATCCGAATGACAAATTAGCCGTACACTGCGGTGAGCCAGTAGATCTGAATGTATATAAGTAAAGGTTGCCCGTTTAGTCTAATGGACACAACGCTAAGGCGTTAAATTTTCAATCAAAGAATCGTAGGTTCGACTCTCAACAGAAGCTTGTGATTTTTTTTTTTTTTTTTTTGCCTTTTTATGCGATATGAAGACTTAAATATGTGTTACATTCAGGTATATAATATAATTCGGCCAGTAATCGGCATACACTTATAGATAGCTTTCTTCTTGCGGTCGAAATCTACCCCAAACAAACGATATAAACAGGCTTTGAAACCTGTGGAGGCAGGTAGCTGCTTAATGCAGGGTGAAAGTAATATAGAAAAGTTTCAAGGGAACTTTCTGCATTATGCCCGTCCTGCATTACGCAACCACTTGTCTGAAAGATCACTTGGAATCATTTTAGAGTGACTGCTAAAGAGACATTTTATTGTACGTAGGAAACTGCAGACCTCCAATAGGTCTCCATACAAGCTGAATGAGCTTAAGAATTTTCGAACTCGAAGTTGATTTTGCTCTTGAATCTCTACATATATTATGCTATTTTAGATTTAATAATATGACCTATCATTTTAGCCGTTACAATACAAAACTAAATTAATATACCATTTTGAAGCAAATGACCCTCGTGGATTAACGTATCGTTAAACCCGAAAACATCATCATCATCATCAGATTCAGATTCAATGACCCGCGACTATATGGAGTATATGATAGGTCAGATGAATTAAACGTCCAAAGGATTTTCTTTGGAAACAAAGAACACACTACGGATTAGAAAATGGGAGTCTCTGGTTTATTGAGACTCTTCAAAAGCAGTAATGAAGTTTGCAACACAGCTTATGCCCTCTAGAGACAGATCTCGCCTCTGGGGAGCAAGGTAAACGTTTGTGATCAAAGCCACAGATTTCGACTCTGGGGAGCAAGGTGAACGTTTTGTGATCTACATATACGCGACAGGCTGTGATGACAGCGGCACTGACACAGCTGAAGGAGCAAGGTGAACGTTTTGTGATCAAAGCCACAGATATTGACTCTAGGGAGCAAGGTAAACGTTTGTGATCAAAGCCAAAGATCTCGACTCTGGGGAGAAAGGTGAACGTTTTGTGATCTACATATACGTGACAGGCTGTGATGACAGCGGCCGTGACACAGCTGAAGGAGCAAGGTGAACGTTTTGTGATCAAAGCCACAGATATCGACTCTAGGGAGCAAGATAAACGTCTGTGATCAAAGCCACAGATCTCGACCCTGGGGAGCAAGGTGAACGTTTTGTGATCTACATATACGTGACAGGCTGTGATGACAGCGGCACTGACACAGCTGAAGAGTACAGTAGTACCAACAAGCATGTGAATCAGAGGCGTTTCACTGAATTGATTGTATTGTTTGAAATGATCAACTGTTTTAAAACGTATGTAATAAAAATGAAGAAATAAAAATAAATTAAAACAAAACAAGAGAAATGAAAATCCTAAAGTAATAAAAATAATAATAGCAAAGATTAATATCCTAAAATAAAACAGAAATGTTAACATAAAAATCTGCTTTGGTCGTGGTTCGAACTATAAGCACCGAGTTTACAAAACCGTAGATCGTACCATTACACCATAGGCGCGCTTGATAAAATGCTGTAAATAATTATATATATATATATATATATATATATATATATATATATATATATATATATATATATATATATATATATATATATATATATATATATATATATATATATATATATATATCCTACTGAAAATACAATCCGATCTCCGTTTATGACGGGAACCTACGAAGATGTTGGCGAAACCTAATTGTCTCAGTTTCATTTTGTCGACCTATATCAAGTCCTATCAATCTCTATACTTTATATAAACCTTGACGTTTATATGTATTAAAAGTAGGATCCCCATACCACTTTCTTTGCCTCTCTTCTGTTTATATGATTGTACCTGTAAAATAATTCCTGTCGATTTGTATTGTATTCTAATACTCCTCTATCATACATACACTTTTCTCTAATTTCTTTTACTCGCATTTCACTTATTTTCCTTTCACCCTTCTTTCCCTTCGTTATTTATTTATCTAGTCGGCAAGTTGACTACTTGTGCGTTGATTGTCACAATGTTTCGATTTACGTCATTGAACAGAGGGAAACGAATTCACACATTTCTCCACTAAAATGTATGTTTAATGCTCATTCGAAGCGCCTCGGCGAAGCACCTCAAGTGAGTACCACTACGTATTTGTTCGTGGGGAAGTAAGAAAAGGCAGTACTTTTTTCATTAAAAAGGGGGCTTTATCTGGAGCTACGATATGCTGCTCGTGATTTAGTTTGTGACAAATGTTTCCGAACGCTCCCAACATCTGCAAGCAGTCTTGGTGCTTATTATGTCAATACCTTGTGACATAATATCCTTATCCAGTGCCTTGAGCGGACTGTGCTCCGTGATAGCTGTTTCGACTGGCCGTTTCTCAGTTGTAGTTCTTCTTTGTTCGTACGTCGGTGGTTTCATATGTAGCATTTATTTTGTCATTGCTTTTCACCTTTCATTCTTTGGGTGCCTCAGGAAGGCTGTGCATCATGATTGTGGCATTTCCTGTCTCTTCACTTATATTTTGTGTATCAAATATGCTAAAAACATTTCGCACAAACTTAAAGGCGAATGGATACATGTGGTTATCTTGTTTTCACAATGATGGCCGCGACGTAAAACGTAAAATCTATTCAATTACATGGTCTTAGCCGAGCTTATTATGTTTGTTTCTTGGTCCACCGGAGTTCCACTGGTGGTTTTTGTTTGTTTCAGCATTTCAGTGGTGTTGTTCGACATCCCAAGGATTTTGGTTTGCTCTTTGTGGGCACATTCTTTTACAAAAGGGAAAAAGCGTTTTGACAGAGTTGCCTAGCCTGTACAGACGCCCATTCCCATTAAGCTGAATGGATACAATTCGAGATGAGAACGCTCTGTTTGGCGTTGCTGAAGACACCTTGGACCATTCGCTGTCATAAGAGCGCCATGTGATCAGAGTATGTAGATATATAGTGTAATCTGAGTTTTTGCTTCGCACACCTATCGGATTGTACATTGTTTCAAGCTGTGACTCATTTATGCTATCCATCGGCACAAACGTAGGGACTCGTGCATATGCGAGACACATTAGTACATGAGTAAAGGGTTGGTTTAAAGCATTTCAGATCAGCAAGGACTTTGATCAGATTATCGATCTGCATATTCAAGCCGGAGCTTTACTTTTCTTGTCAGATTATCATCACGAATCTAGCAAGGATGCAACAAGCAGTAAAACAGGTTTGTTTGCATTTACTTTTAGCGTTAGGATGATCCGACTGCTTGCTTGCATAGAAGACTAGTTCATCTCACACACACTTTAAATGTTTTATGAGTGACATATGTATGTAGATAAAACACAAACATCATGACCTGAACGCACTTGATAAAATTCAGCCAATACGAAATTCAAATTGATATTGAAGAACACTTCCTAGTTGTAGATAAATTGCTTTTTGTCAGCCAAATCAGTTTGATACTTGCCATGTTTTCTGTTGAAACATCTGCTGCCCTACTAATAAGAATCTCCCCGGTGAGGCGATTCGAATAAATATCTCATTACGGAAACATGCCTATTCAAATATACTGAAAATTTTATCACCAAAAAAATTAAAAAATTTTTAGATAAAAAATTCTGATATTTTTCATATTTCTGCTCAAAACATAGATTGTGGGTACTCGTTGGAACCGCCTCGCCAAAGCAGTTTAACGAGTACCCACAATCTATGTAAGAAACATAATGTTCACCCCTTAAAACTCCAGTTTTGCGATATAAAAGTGGAGTTTAAGGGAGTCAAAATTATATAGGTATGTTTTCGTGATGCCACATATTTTTTCGTTTAGAAACGAAAACGTTTATCTAGATACCCCGCTTCCCTGCAGCCCTGAAGATGACAAAATTAGTGTGGATTAATTGGTTTTGGAATACGTATTCTCCAAACATAACGGAAACGTTGTCGATAAAGATATCAATCAATTTGGAGTACATTCGGATAAAAGTAGACTGGGTCACAGCATAACATAAAGTTTGTCATCCGTTAATAATAAATGTCCAGTGCGACCGAAAGTTCACAGTCTATTCAGAATTTGCAATTTACCATATTTACCCTAAGTAAACAGACAGCCAAGTCTGAGTAAGCAGTTTAGACTCAGATCAGAACGCGGCGTATGATCTCAGATCAGAACGCGGCGTCTAATTTGGGTCTACATCGTTTGCCACTCATTCAAAACCTTTAAAGACATATTAACCCTTCTCTTGCTGAGCATGACATGCCCTTTTTTAGCAAACAGTGTAGATCCAGATCAGTTGGCTTCTGAAGCCAACTGATCTGGATCTGCACTGTCACTAAATATGTGAATTTCTATCAAAAACCCGGATCAAGTAATCTGATTGGCTGGAAATTAGAAGTGGGCGTGGCATCTTAATTTTATTCAGCACGACAAGGGTTAAGAGGTAGTAAAATTGACTTATTCAAAATGTAAATGAGCATCACTGATGATGCCTTACTGGCGGAACTCAGAAAACGTCGACTTGGGTCATTCTTTTTAGAATTAGCTGTTTCGATAAGGAATTAAGGTGCCATAATACTTAGGGTAAATATGCTAAGCAAGTTTCGAATCAGTGCGTATGGACAATGAAGACTGATCAATATGTGCGACATAAGACACGCCCTGTGATATGTAGACTGTTCGGCATTATGTAGATTTTGGTTTACTCTAGAATGTATAGATTTTCAACATATCTTTCCTCGTGCATTGTGCTTGTTTTCTTTCTTTTTTTAAGAAAAGAGACGCTAGGTGCGAAATATTGGCTCTACTGTGGTTGATTGTAATGTGCTATCAGTAAAGGAGAAAATATTTTGGAATGCTTTCTCGTTAAGAATGAAATGGAATACTTTGCCTTTTTAACGCCATTTCCGGTGTACGCAAGGCTTGAGCAATCAACAGTGTTTGTTACTACCGGTATTAGTTAATCGACACATACTATCGGACATTTTATTTGGCTGCTAATGCAACTATAACCGTTTTGGATGCCAGTCATTCCTGATATTCAAGAAACAACATTGAAATAGCCAGTTTTACAGATTCAAGCTGCTTTGAATTAACTTTGATAAAGAATGAAGAAAACGTATTGAATTTTAGGATCCTCATTTCAGAATATATTATAATCAGAGCAGCTGTCATTAAGTCTTTGTGGGGAGACCGTAAACTGTCGCCCCTTACTTGGATATAGTGCTGCTGTTATTTTTTTTTCTGGTCCTTTAGCTTATGTAGCAAACTTTAAAATAGAATTTCAGCTTGTTTTTATTATTCCTCATGAACAAAATCAAATTAACCGATTCTGTTATTTTCTGTTCTTTATTTACAAATGTCCAGGGCCCTGTTGTTCAAAACTAACGATGTCGTTAGTTAAAGTATCGTTAAAACTTTGATCATTTAATATGGCATATATATTAATATTTTTGCTGAAAAAATATGAGTAGCTTTTGTATTTGCAAAAGCTACTCACATTTTTTCAGCTAAAATACCTGTGAATTAGATATTGTACTTACTAGGACACTTAACAGTTTGACCTCTAACAAGCTTGTTAAGCTAACGATGCTTTGAACAACTGGGCCCTGAAGTCGAAACATTGCTGTTGACAGGTCCGAGTCGGTAATTCTGATGCAGTTTCTCTTCGTCTGTCCATTCCTGATTCCGAGGTAAATCAAAGCACTGACAGCACTGGTGACTCGATTGTCTCTGGATGTAGGCTAGGAAAATGGTCCTGAACGGGTACAAGACTGTTTCATCTAACCATTAACAACCTGATACTTAAGCGAATACAGTACAGACCTTGATCAGACGCCGTGTTCTGCGGCATCTTATCTGGGTCTGCTCTGTTTGCCCCTATCCCAGCCCAGGTCTTACAGATAACCCTCTTTAAACGGCACTCTGACGTCACATGAATATCGAAGAACTGCTATAGAGGAACCGCCTTGAACGGTCGCCAGAACAAATAGGAATGGGGTTGAGCGGGGGAGTGCTTAACTAGTTTTACTCAAGTCAAACACTATAAAGAAGGACATGAGGAACGTCGCCATCCAAAAATGGGAAAATAACCATGTCAAAATCAAAATCATCGTTTTTTTTTTTTTGTTTTTTTTTTTGTTTTTTGTTTTTTGTTTGTTTGTTTTTTTTAGTTTTTTTTTATTTAACAAAACCGTTTGAAATTGTTAAATGCAAATCTAAAAATGGCGCGTTCGTATCAGTAGATTAGCTTTGTTTAATTGCAGTTCAGTGGGATAAATTTGAGTCGCAATTCCTTCAAAGTTAGGATTGTCGATATTAAAAGGTTCATCCAAATATCTGGAAGTTGAGTTAAAAGCTTCAATAATACCAGCTTGTGTATTATCAGAAAGAGACATCATAAAATGTCTTTCATAACAAAACAAAACCAAGTCTGTCACAAGACGAGCACAATTCGTACCCATCGGAATTCCCACAATTTGTCTGTGTAACTTTGTACCAAATCTAATATAATGTTATCTAAAAGGTATAATGCGTCACATACGTTTTGACAACCAGAGTTCTACTTACTATTCTGTTTTACTGTTGTTGTGAAGAGTTGGATTGTGTGCCTAAAGTCTCACTAGTGACACAAAGTAGGGTTACTGATACTAGTATTGTAAGGTTGGTTTGGAGCTATTTAACATAACCAATTTGCGTAGTCATGTTTTGATCTCTCTTGAATGTTCTCATTAAGTGATTTGCAGACGAGCAAGTAATGTAGACCTAGATAAAAGGTAGCATTTGTCAACAGGTAGTACAAGACAAAGATTATTTTAAATAAATAGTAGTAAAATGAACTTGCAAAAAGGATTCCATTTTTTTTTTACAGAAAATCATCGTTCAAATTATTTGACATTGTGGAGTTAGGTGTCCGAATATTAAGGGTAAATATAATAGAATATTTAGAACAAACAGACTGCCCAGGGACGCCGCGAATGTGACGGCGATGATTCACTTTACATTATTTATGTTAATGCGTGGTTCTACGGCATCATTTCTTTATTTATATTATGTATTTCTTTGTGGTGGCTTGCCCAGGCACTCTTTGTCATTATGTCACATGGTCAAGGAACATTAATATCACGTATGTATGGTTACATTGTACAACCTATATTGAGAGTCTATATATATGTATGTATAATTTACCTTTTCTTTATTTTGTGTAAACAAAATTGGTTCGAGGCTTCTTCTAACTGCCAAAAATGATAAACTGAGTAATTGCCTGAACATACTGGCGTTAAAAGATAAAAAACAGGAGATTTTATTTCGTTACTTGTGTAAAACTAATTATTTTGATATTACACTGGTGTAGTTGATCCATATATTTTTCGGGTTCATATATAAGATAACTGTGAGTGATGAAATTTCAAAACCGATTCCTATCAGCTTAAGGGGAATCGATAGATTTCATGCGAGGTAACACTGTCAAAATTGTTTTTGCCTCATCGGAAACCAGTCTATTTTATATTGAAAGAATTTGATACCAGAGTAGACCCTTTTCTAGAAGGGGATTGGTGTTCAGAAAAGCAAACAGAAAATCACAAAACTTCTCTCCTTATAAGCATGTTGGTGGAAAAGCTATCGGGTGTATTCGGTTCCCTTAAGACGAGTGGGATAATCCTAAAGGAGAAAACAATCAAATATGACAGCCTTTGTCTTCTTCTTCTTCTTCTTCTTCTTCTTCTTCCTCTTCTTCTATCAATGGGAAAAACAGCAGAAACGAATTTTCTTCTCTCCCTTCTCAAAGGGGAAAGGGACACGCTTAAAGGCAAGAACTTTTCCCAATGAGGACATAAAATCAATATTGGGATACCTAGAACAGGTCACAAACACGAAACATGGCCCTCCTATGGCACAGAATCGACGTTCCAATAAGCACACCAACGACAACAAAACGAATAAATGAAGCGGAACTGCAAAGGAAATACCGCCTTGATATGGTCAGCAATACAACTTTGGGTCTTGGAGGGGTTTCAGTCAAAAATAAAACAGAATGAAACGGTGGGGATCCTGATTACACGACCTACACGGTTTTAAATTTGTTCTAATATTGGACGAACACTGTTTCTATAGCTAGTTGTTATATTCTAAACATAATGACCATTGAGAGCAATGAACACACTCTCAAAACTGAAAACAGCTGAAGTGTCGAGTTTTAAAGACCCTTTTTATTTAAAGATAAGCTCGAATGTATTATGCCACACAGTAGAATACAACACACTAAAACCAGGCTTAAGCCCGTCAAAAGTCTGTTGTCCGTTTAAAAAGTAAATTCGGATTGTGGACACCTCTATAAGGACGTCTACATTGCTTCTTGTTGTATCTTCTTGTGCCATATTTTGATGTACTGAGCGATACAAGGCTTAGTTAATATTCTTGCCTGAGTTTCCATAGCTCACATTGAATTTCTGGCTAAATTTGTTAGTGAGGATAACTGCCATTGCGGACACTGTTTCAACCTCTGCCCATTTTATTTTCTTTGCTTTCTGTTTTTCTGCCTATCTGTGCTTTTGATAGTTATGTATTGTAGGGTTATACCTGGACCTGCTTTATTGATATGGGGGTTTGACCGTTCTTTAACCCAGGTTTAAGTCTCTCTTGAGAAGTCATGATAGTGGCCTTTCCTGGTTATTAGCTCACCATGAGCGCGAAGTGCTCATGGTGAGCTATTGTGGTCAGTCAATGTCCGTCGTCCGTCGTGCGACGTGCGGCGTCAACAATTGCTTTAAAAGCCTACTACTCCTACAGTCCTAGGCCAATTGACTCGATACTTGGTAAGAAGCAGTAGGGTGACTCGTAGATTAAAAATAGCTAAAATCGTGCCGATCAGAAATCCAAGATGGCCGCCATGGCCGCCATCTTGAAAATCTATTTTTCGCTTCTTCTCCTGAACCGAAAGACCAATTGACTCCAAACTTGCTAGGAAGCATCAGGGTGACTTGTAGATCAAAAATAGCTAAAATCGTGCCGATCGAAAATCCAAGATGGCCGCCATGGCCGCCATCTTGAAAATCTATTTTTGGCTTCTTCTCCTGTATCGAAAGGCCATTTGACTCCAAACTTGCTAGGAAACATTGGGTGACTTATAGATCAAAATAGCTAAAATCGTGCCGATCGGAAATCCAAGATGGCCGCCATGACCGCCATCTTGAAAATCTATTTTTTTGCTTCTTCTACTAAACCCAAAAGCCAATTGACTCCAAACATGGTAGGAAGCATTTGGGTGACTTATAGATCAAAAATAGCTAAAATCGTTCCAATCGGAAATCAAAGATGGCCGCCATGACAGCCATCTTGAAAATCATTTTTTTTTGCTTTTTCTCCTGAACCGAAAGGCCAATTGACTCCAAACTTGCTAGGAAGCATCAGGGTGACTTGTTTAAGCAATCATCATGAATCTTGCTCAAAATGTTTGTCTTGTTGATTTCTAGGTCAAGTTCGGAACTGGGTCACCTGGGATCAAAAACTAGGTCACCACGGTGGCCAAATCAGCGGAAAACCTTGTTATCACTCTAGCGGTCACATTTTTCAAGCAATCATTATTAATCTTGCTCAAAATGTTTGTCTTGATGATTTTAGGTCAAGTTCGAAACTGGGTCACTTAAGGTCAAAATATAGGTCACCTGGCCAAATCAGCTTTAACCTTGTTAACACTCTAGCGGTCACATTTTTGAAGCAGTCATCATGAATCTTGCTTAAAATGTTTTGTCTTGATGAGTTCTAGGTCAAGTTTGAAACTGGGTCACTTGGGGTCAAAAACTAGGTCCCCGGGCCAAATCAGCGGAAAACATTGTTAGCACTCTAGCGGTCACATTTTTAAGCAATCATCATGAATCTTGCTCAAAATGTTTGTCTTGATGATTTCTAGGTCAAGTTCGAAACTGGATCACCTGGGGTAAAAAACTAGGTCACCTGGCCAAATCAGCGGAAAACCTTGTTAACACTCTAGTGGCCACATTTTTCAAGCAATCAACATGAATCTTGCTCAACATGTTTGTCTTGATAATTTCTAGGTCAAGTTTGAAACTAGGTCACTTGGGATCAAACATTAGGTCACCGGGCCAAATCAGCAGAACACATTGTTAACACTCTAGCGGTTACATTTTTGAAGCAATCATCATGAATCTTGCTCAAAATGTTTGTCTTGATGAGGTCAAGTTTGAAACTGGGTTACTTGGGGTTAAAAACTAGGTCACCAGGCCAAATCAGCAGAAAATTTTGTTAACATTCTAGTGGTCACATTTTTGAAGCAATCATCATGAATCTTCCTCAAAATGATTGTCTAGATGATTTCTAGGTCAAGTTCGAAACTGGGTCACATGAGGTCAAAACCTAGGTCACCAGGCCAAATCAGCAGAAAACTGTTAACACTCCAGAGGTCACATGTTTTCAATAATCATCATAAATATTGCTCAAAATGTTCGTCTTGATGATTTCTAGGTCTAGTTTAAAACTTGGTCACTTGATATCAGAAACTAGGTCACCTGGCCAAATCAAAGGAAAACCTTGTTGATGCTCTAGAGGTCACATTTTTGAAGTGATCATCATGAATCTTGCTCAAAATGTTTGTCTTGATGATTTCAAGGTGATTTCTATCAAGTGACTTTCTAAAGTTTTTCCGTTTAGGTCAGTTTCTCAGTAATTATTGGTCCTACAGAGTGATATTTGGTACTTGTGAAGTGTTTGTGTTTAGGTCAGTTTCTCAGTAACTATTGCTCCTACAGCCAGTGATACTTAGTACATGCATACATCTTAGCATGGCCTTTTGAGTGCAGTCATCCATATTTGACCTTGACCTTTATTTCACAGTCCATTCGACATGCTACATTGTCTTATTTGTTAATATAATCATTTTGAATTCTGATCAGAATGTTAGCCTTGATCAGTTCTAGATCAGGTTCTCAAAGTGCTATGATGCTCAGGTGAGCATTACAGGGCCATCGTGGCCCTCTTGATTGCAAATTAACATTTCCATCTGGTCTTTTCTTAACCTATTTATGCCGAGTGCATTCTTCTACCTCAACGCTTTGGACTGGTCCTTTTTCAATGGAATGGGTGTCTGGTTAGTTTTATTAGTAGTATGTTTTATAATAAAAATAATCCTGTATTTAAAGCAAACAGTATAGACCCTGATCAGACGCCGCGTCTGATCTGGGTCTACATTGTTTGCTAACGTCCCTTTTATGGGACGCTGGGCATAAATGGGTTAATTTTGATGTTCTCTTTATTTCCTAAAATATGTTCTTTTAACCTATTTAAGCCGAGTGGACTCTTCTACATAAACTGTTTGGACAAGTCCATTTCCAATAGAAGGAATGTCTGACAAATTCTAATTATTTTCATGTTTACAGAAATTCCTATATTTTATGCAAACTGTTCTTACGACATGATAGCCGTAACAAAGAAATGAAGCATAGCTGAAAAAAATATTCCGTCTCTTTGGCTCAGTGGTTAGAGCATTGGATTTTTAACCGGGAGGACCGGGTTCGATTCCCACGAGAGACGTGAGAATTTTTTTCAGCTGTGCTTCATTCCTTTGTTGCGATTTTCATGTCGTAGGATGGGGGCTCGTCCGGGATAGGACTTTATACGCCGAAAATGGCTTCACGTCATCATAAATGATGACTTCCTTGAAAATGGGGAGTGTTACGACCGAGCACTCCTACCTTCGATTATCTGCCTTGGCAGATTACGCATAGCTTCTAAGTATATATTAAATCTCTGACAACTGCGTCAGGGAGTCGACTCTTTGGCTCAGTGGTTAGAGCATTGGATTTTTAACCGGGAGGACCGGGTTCGATTCCCACGAGAGACGTGAGAATTTTTTTCAGCTGTGCTTCATTCCTTTGTTGCGACTTTCATGTCGTAAGACTGTGTAGACCCTGATCTGGGTCCAAAGTGTTTGCCAATGTCCATTTTATTGGACGCTAGGCATAGATGGGTTAATGTACTGTTTGTGATGTCGACTGCGTCATTTGAACCTTTCTTCGGTGACTTGTATGCCTAGTTGTCAACGCAATCATTGTCGATGGCTATGCGTCACTCTTTAATTGCACGACGGCGGTTCGGGCCTCAGACTCATTGACAGCCTCTTCGTAAAGCATTAACCAGTGGGTTGGGGCTTGACGATATGCGAACCGAAGTTTTATGTATTTCTGTATTAAGAGTAGCATCGGGACCCAGGGTGAAGTTGGCTAGCTGTAAAAGTGCTTTTACAGCCCGCCCCCCCCCCCCCCCCCTCCCGCGGTGGTTTATTCTCCTGACCGTTTTAAGGCGGTGGTCCCTGTGTTAGTCTTACTCTTTGTTGCTTTGTGGTTTATTCTACGAGGCGATTTGTTTTATGTCACCTTGTGTTATTTTGTTCTTGTGTTTTTCAGTCCTTTCAGCATTGCGATTACCTCGCTTTGGGAAGAGAGAGCTAATCTTAGTTTTCGTACGTTTTTTCGATTTGCGCTTGTTTGTTTTTGTCTGTTTCCTCTTCCTCTTGGTGTCTGGGAAGGGCTGCGGTTTGTAATTGTGGCACTCCCTGGACTTTTTTCTTACCTGTTTTTTTGGTGGGGTGGGGGGGGCTGTGTCATTATTGTTGCATTTTTTGGTATCTCATTATTTATATCACATTTGTGTAGTTAAATTTTCTGCTCCCGTGGCACAAATGGGCTTATGTAGTGAAGTAACGTTTAACCCTTTCAACCCTGCAGACCAACACAGATGCCAATGTAAACAGTGCAGATCCTGAATGTACACCGTTTGCCATTCTGTTACTGATTTTTGACTGCAATCACTTTTTACACATTGAATGTGTCGAAATTCAGAGATAGAAGAGTCCATGTCAGAAACTCGGAGATGAAAGGGTTTAGATATCTTTACGTAATGTCGGGAATTTTTATTTCATTAACAGACTCGATCAAACTGATTTTGTCATTTCATTAGCTTCTTGTAATCTGTACTTCCAAAGAACAAGTGGCAAAGCATGTGTTCTCGAAACGCTAACGTGGCGGCCGTAAAACGTCTCCCCGTATTTCTCTTTAGTGCAGTTTATATTTTCTGGTCCTTTGTGATCATTAAGCCCATTCCGGGATTTTTGAAACTTTAAATCAAGATACCTGATGAGGCCTAATTTGCCGAAACTAGCTCGTCTGATCCAGATGTTTAACAATTCAGCTGTTTTCCGTTTTGCAGTGTGTTTATTGCTTTCTAGGGTCAGACCTTTTAGAATATATTATTTATTTGCCATCCTATGGAAAGTCAGAATACGTAAAGGCCAGGCTTATATGTGCCGACATGACATTTCATCATCAAATGCTATTAGCAATGAAGAAATTGGCATTCGCAAACTGTTCCAGTGAAATGTGTCTGTCTAATATGTTTAATTGTTAATTTTAATTGGTGATAAGAATTTTTAGTGAAACACAAGTATCATAGTTAACAAGAAGCAGAGACAGTCTTTGGAATCATTCAATAAAAACTTATTCAGAGGATTTGTTAAGAAGGAGTACTTTGGAATCATTCTGGGATTTTTTCTCATTTCTCCATTACAACATATGCTGTAGGTACTCATTTTTAAAGCACCTCGGTGAAATGCTTTTTATGAGTACCCACAACTAAAGGATTCACAGAAAACTGGAGAATATTATCCACGAATATCATGAACTGTTCCTCATTAACAAGTCCTCTGTTATATTACATTCTTTTGCATGGAATGCTAATCATGACACTGAGAAACGTGACTTGTTAGATTGAATACAGGTACATGTATGTATAGCGATTGATATGAGAATCGCTTCGTACATCTATAATGCGGTATACATAATCAATTAAAGACAAGTGGTGATTTAAGTGGTTTCTTTCCACAAAGGAAAGTGTAGCTGTAATCATGTAATGATTTCTAATACGAGGGTGAGTCAATAAGTAACCAGCCTATCCCATTTCCAATGGACCGAGACGGTCACGATTTTCATGCTTTGTTTCAATATATGTTTTATACATGGGTACAAAATTGCACACGTATCGAGTCATTCTTTAATAGCGTATTGAAAGTTAAACATGGCTACTGATGCAAAGGCATGCTTTTCAAAGGCATGCTTTTCACCTAAAGTTGAGTACTGTGCAGTAATTCGGTACTTGTATTTAAAAGGTAAAACAGGCAAGTAAATACACGGCGAGTTAGCCGATGTTTATGGGTCTTCTGCACCATCTTATGCTTAGGTTAAATTCTGGGTAGGGGAATTCAAACGCGGTAGAACGTCTTTAGAAGATGAAGCCAGGTCTGGACGCCCACTGGATGCCACCGACGAAGAAATGTGTAAGAAAGTTCGGGATCTGGTATACTCTGATAGGCGAATTCAGGTGGAAGAAATAGTGCAGGCATTAGGCATTTCACCTGGTAGCGTTCAACAATCTTACATGATCGTTTAGGTATGCGCAAGCTAACAGCCCGTTGGGTCCCCAAATCCCTTAGCGATGAGCAAATGGCAACCAGAGCATCAGTATTCAGCGCCCTGTTGAAGCGTTTTAGGTCAAAAGATGATTTTCTTTTGCGTCTGGTGACTGTAGATGAGACTTGGGTTCATTATTATGAGCCAGAGAATAAAGCTCAGAGTCGCCAGTGGGTAGGGCCTGGGTCCCCGAGGCTAAAGAAGTTCAAGACGCAACCATCTGCTGGCAAGGTGATGGCCACAGTATTTTGGGGCGCAAAAGGCGTTATTATGTTGGACGTTTTACCCAAGAGAAGTACAATAACTGGAGTGTACTATGCAAACTTGTTAGACCAGCTGAGAACTGCCATTCGTGAAAAACGCCGAGGTAAACTCTCTAAAGGTGTTTTGCTGCAACAGGACAACGCGAGAGTCCACATTTGCAAAGTTGCAATGGATGCTGTAGAGCGAAACGGGTATGAATTAATACCACATCCTGCCTATTCGCCTGACCTAGCTCCTAGCGACTTCTTCCTATTCCCAAACTTGAAAAATGATATCTGAGGACTTCATTTCCGGTCTGATGAAGAAGTCGTGACGGCAGTTGAGGAGTGGGTCAATGGAAAGGACCCTGACTTTTTCAGTTCTGGGCTGATGGCACTTGAACACCGTTGGTCTAAGTGCATCACACTAGAGGGCAATTACATCGAAAAAGAAGAGGTGGATCTCAACCGGAAATAAGTTAGGCTGGCTACGTATTGACTCACCCTCGTAGACTAACAATATATCACTTTTAAACTTATAGCACTTTGGCTTGTCTTTGACATAATATTCTACTGGGCGTGACGCCAAAACTTCATAGTCGAAAATACAGTTTACTTATTTTTAAATACTTCAAATAATTGACTGAGATCAGTGAACACAGACATTTCATGTGCAAATATGCAATACCTTCAGTATACAGAATCAACTGCGAACAACATAATTTTATAGAGGAATAACTTTAAACGGTCGTTGCATATATTGTCAACATACTGATATAAAACCTGGCATATCAGGCAGAATGTGGAAGTACAATTTATGCTTTATACACTGCCTTTATCATAAGCTTATTTTGTAAATTTTAAGCATATAGTTATATGTAAAGTTAAACGTAAAGTTGTGTGAAAGGACCGTAAAAAGCGGCTGTAAGGAAGATAATTTACTTTCGAAATGACGCCACAATTTCCTAACTTGTTTCTGACTGTGTTGAATGTCCGATCTCCAAGGTTGTAGTTAGACAGCATGTTATAAAAAAACAAAGACAAGAGGGCCAAATTGGCCCTGTATCGCTTACATGTTTACCAGATAAATTGGTCTTTCGGTTCAGGAGAAGAAGTGCAAGAAAGATTTTTCAAGATAGCAGCCATGTCGCTATCTTGGATTTCTAATCGGAACGATTTTAGCTCTTTTTTATCTACAAGTCACACTGATGCTTCCTACCAAGTTTGGAGTCAGTTGACCTTTCGGTTCAGGAGAAGAAGCGAAACATAGATGGCAGCAATGGCGGCCAACTTGGATTTCCGATCGATCAGAATGATTTCAGCTGTTTTGATCTACTTGTCACTCCGATGCTCCCTATCACGTTTCAAGACAACCGGCCTTTTGTTTCAGAAGAAGCAAAAAATAAAATTTCAAGATGGTGACTATAGTGTCCATCTTGGATTTCCCTTCGAAACATTTTTAGCTATTTTTTATCTACAAGTCACCCCGATGCTTCCTACCAAGTTCTATGCCAACTGGCCTTTCAGCTCAAGAGAAAAAGCGAAAAACAGATTTTAAGATGGCCGCCATGTTGGCCATCTTGGATTTTGGATCGGAACAATTTCAGCTATTTTTTATCTACAGGTCAGCCCGATGCTTCCTACCAAGTTTCAAGTCAATTCAAGTCAACTGGCCTTTTGGTTCAAGAGAAGAAGCGGAAAACAGATTTTCAAGCGGCCATTTTGGATTTCCGATCGGAAAGATTTTAGCTATTTTGACCAACGATTCACCCCAATGCTTCCTACTGAGTTACAAGTCAATTGGCCCTACGGTTCAGAAGAAGAAGCGAAAAATAGATTTTCAAGATTACCGCCACAGCGGCCGTCTTAGATTTCCGATCGGAACGATTTCAGCTCTTTTTGATCTACAGGTCACCCCGATGTTTCTTACCAAGTTTCAAGTTTTTTTTTTTTTTTTTTTTTTTTTTTTTTTTTTTTGGTTCAGGAGAAGAAGCAAAAAATATTTTTTCAAGACGGCCGCCATGGCGCGACATCTTGGATTTCCGATCGGAACGATTTTAGCTATTTTTGAATTACAAGTCACCCCGATGCTTCCTACCAAGTTTCAGGTCATTGGCCTTTTGGTTCAGGAGAAGAAGCGAAAAATAGATTTTCAAGATAGTCGCGCCATCTTGGATTTTCGATCGGAACAATTTTAGCTACAAGTTACCCCAATGCTTCCTATGAAGTTTCCAGTCAACTGGCCCTTCGATTCAGGCGAAGAAGCGAAAAATAGATTTTTAAGATGGCCACCAAGGCGGCCATCTTGGATTTCCGATCGGAACGATTTTAGTTCTTTTTGATCTACAAGTCACTCCGATGTGTCCTACCGAGTTACAAGGCAACTGACCCTTCGGTTCAGAAGAAGAAGCAAAAAATAGATTCTCAAGATGGTCGCCATGGCGAAAAATAGATTTTCAAGATGGCCGCCATAGCGCGGCATCTTGGATATTGATCGGCACGATTTTAGCTATTTTTGAACTACAAGTCACCCCGATGCTTCCTACCAAGTTTCAAGTCAGTTAGCCTTTTGATTCAGGAGTAGAAGCGAAAACTAGATTTTCAAGATGGCATGGCAGCCATCTTGGATTTCTGATCGAAACAATTTTAGCTACTTTTGATCTACAAGTCACCTCAGTGCTTCCTACCAAGTTTCAAGTCAACTGGCCCTTCGATTCAGGAGAAAAAATGAAAAATGTATTTTCAATATAGCCACCATGGCGGCCATCTTGGTTGTCCGAAAGGACCGATTTTAGCCCCTTTTTTTATCTAAAAGTCACCCCAGTGCTTCCTACCAAGTTTCGAGTCAATTGGCCAAATTGTTCACGGACGAATTCGTCCTCAGGTGAGCTAAAAACAAAGATACTGCTAGGAAAAAAAATAATTCAATGAGTACCCATCGTATTAATATGTTCTGCAAATCTTTTCAAGTTTCTCTCTCTCTCTCTCTCTCTCTCTCTCTCTCTCTCTCTCTCTCTCTCTCTCTCTCTGTGTGTGTGTGTGTGTGTGTATGTGTGTGTGTGTGTGTATGTGGGGCAGGTGTTGATGAGCTAAATATCTATTCTAGCAATGTAGTAGGTATTATGGTCAGCTATGTACTGTGCAGAAAGAAGCAAACGTTAGTATTGTTAGTTCTATGTGGAGCCTTCTGACTGCTCGCTGCTGGGCTGTTTGTTTTTTCGTGTTCCGTTCTTTATACTGCCTATCTGTAGTGTCTTTGTTGGTCCTTTCTAGCATCGGGATCACCCCGTTGGGTAAGACTGAGCTGACTGCTTTGCATTTCGCTGATTTCAAAAGTGTGTGCTGTCCAATCTAATTATTTTACTTTTCCTGGTGTTTTCATTGGTACAGCAATGTTCTGTAATTGTGGCTCTTCTTGAAAATCTTCTTTCCTATTTGTTTGAAAGACGGGAATGATACAATTTTAAGAGAAGCAACTCCGTTAACACTTATTTTGCCTCCACTTTAAAACCATATCTGCTCAAACATTACGAAAACACGCCTATATAATTTTGACCCCCTTAAACCCCACTTTTATATAGTAAAACTGGCGTTTACAGGGGTATACATTATTTTTCTTATTTCTGCTCAAAACATAGATTATGGTACCCGTTAGAACCGCCTCGGCGAGGCGGTTCTAACGAGTACCCACAATCTATGTTTTGTGCAGAAATATGAACAATATCAGATTTTTTTATCTGAAAATTTTCATTTCTTTGTGGTGAAATTTGTGTTTTTCAGTCCTTTTAGTATTGCGATTACCTCGCTTGGGGAAGAGAGAGCTAATCTTAGTGCTTTTCGTACGTTTGTTCGATTTGTGCTTGCTTGGATTTGTCGGTTTCCTCTTCCTCTTGGGGTCTGGGAAGGGCTCCGGTTTGTGATTGTGGCACTCCCTGGACTTTTCTCTTACCTTTTTTTTTTGCAATATATTTGAATAGGTATGTTTTCGTAATGAAAAGAGGAAACTATTACCCTCTTAGAAGATTTTTTTCTTCTTTTTCGAGTGGATCGTTTTATAGAAGGTGAAAGGTGGGTATTCTGATTGGTACGTCAATGGTTAAGAAACAAATCTTTCTAGCGTTGAACCTAGCACTTTTCTTGCTAGATTGTTTTGATTTTTTTTTCTACCTCTCAATAATCTCATAATCGAAAACTCTCTAGCTTATGTACATGCTAACGTTTACTACTGTCTGGACTAATTCAGCAACTATCAAATCGATCATATTTCTTATCCTAAGGAGACAATTTGTATGAATTGCCAAGACCTAATACCTTGAAAAAGAAATAATAAGAAGAAAAATATTTCAAAATGTCATCTGCTGAAACTTTCATCAAGCATGCAGAGCGTTAAGCACAACTCGAAGCTATGTAAAAACACTGTATGTTGATATTACAATCAAAACCTACAAGCAGAACGCCAAAAGGACAGTTTCTTTCCTAAACATTGGCCTATTGGTTATCCAAAATAAAATTTTTCACCAGGACATACATGCAAAGACATACAATGACAAAAATAGTAAACCACAACAGAACCACCGCCTTGGAATGGTCAGTGAAAATATCACTAGGGGGTTTAAATCGAATTTACGTGGTCACAAACCTCACCCTTAGTTCTGCCGTGGTATACATAAGAGATTTATTTGTTCAGTCCGCGTGAAGGATTCCTAGCTCATCAGTGCAACATCTCCGAGAACATAAAAATCAAACAAACACGAAGACGAAACAACGATGAGGACTCGACAGCAAGAAATACTTGAAATGATGAAGCAAAAGAAAACCAACAGTAGGACTCCGGTAGGCCCGACCAGAGCCAGAGCATCAGGCACCAACCGACTTACATTAAAGTCTTTAGGCCGGAGCCATCATAGAGTCTGATCCGCCGACGTGCAACCAGAGGGAAGCAAAGTTATTAACCGTGGTTGGGTTAATTACCATGCATGCAGTCTGTCGTATTACATTTATGTTGTACTCAATCTTTATATGTTTAAATCTGATTTCAAGTCCTTTTGTTATTTCTATCACTCTCAATCTCTAATACAGCATAATTATGTCTTAATGCACTTTTAACTTTTCTCCATACTTCATAATGACAATGTCATTGCTTACATAGATGTTGATAAAAGAGATGCAAAGAAAAGAAAATTTAAATATGTTTCTTGTTTTCCATGTAAATATACGCTCTGTGTGCACATCAGAAGTACCTCAGGGAGCCGCTTCTAAAGCGTGCCTATAACATATGTTTTGTTGGTGAAATAAGAAAACTATCAACACATTATGGTGCAAGAACGAAAAGTTTCACATGAAACAAAATGTGATCTTTTTGTTGTTTTTGCTCGAAACAGTGATTGTGGGTACCCGTTAGAACCGCCTCATCGAGGCGGTTCTAACGGGTACCCACAATTTATGTTTTATAGCAGAAATAAAAAAACAATAATGTATATCCCTGCAAACTCCTTTTTTTCTATAAAAAATTGGGTTTGAGGTAATGTTTCCTCTTGTACTGGAGCTGAAGGTTTACAAGGAATATACCAGTTATGGCGTGAAGCACTCCTGGAATATGAATTATCCTATGAGCGCCCAGCGGAGACTGGATGCACATACCCGAAGGTGCATTTTCTTACCTTCTGGCTCATTCATCGATTTCTAATAATAATTATAACTGATTCCAATGCTCTTGAAGATCAGGGGTTACTGCATACATATCAACCGGCAAAGCATTCTCAGAATGAATGGATGTGTAAATCATAGATAGGAAACGAATAAACATTGAAAACAAAGGTATTCGATCGGCAATACGTCTTGTTGCCACATTCAATCAACTGACAGTAATTGTGCTACTCCAAGCGAAAACTGTTCAGGCATAGGCTGCTTAGAAATATAGTATATACTGTAAAAGAATGAGATTTTACAGCTGTTATAAACAATATTTATTAGTACTTTTACTACAAGAATAATACGAACATAAAGTCATAAAAAATGTCGTTAGCGGCGTTGAAACGGCATTCTTTTGAGGCTGTATGTTCGCTGGAATTATATTCCTAAAATGGTACAACAGAGTAAATTAGTAATCTGACAAACAAAATGAATATAAGAAATCATAGCACTGAGAGTACTGATTGGTACGGCTGAGTAGTAAGTGCGATATAGAGACCTTGGAGCATCCCCCCTTTATAAGGATACACAAAGCAGAATAATATCATTTTGGACAAAACCAAATGAAAATAGTATAAATGACACAGCTGTATCTATATATAAATTGCTATATAGTTTAAATAATCAAAAGAAATTCAATTTCATTGCTAAATAACATTAAAAAGCGTATATGCTCTAATGGGTATGGTAATATTTGGGGGTCCCCTTAATAAAGTAAACTCATAATGGTTCTGTCGCACAAAACCTGAAAGACCAGTTCATATTGACGTGGAATTCTCTAGTTGATTAATCATCTAGCGAAATAAATTATCGCATATTTAAAGAAAACTTTGAAATGAATCCCTACTTCACAGCGTCGTCTACTAGTAAATGTCGGATATTCACTGCTTTTAGAACAAGAAACAATCGTCTGCCTATGAATATAGAAAGATGGTCAAGTATTACTATAAATGAGCGCAAAGGTTGGCTATGTAAGAAAGATATTGGCGACGAATTACAATATGTAATGAAATGTATTTCAGGAATCAGGAGATGATTTATATAAGCTTTTAGCTTTTATCAAATCCTGTACCATATAACATTATGCGATGTATATATGTGAACTTAAATGAATAAAATATTGTTTAAACCAAATGTTTTTTTTTTTGTTTGTTTTTTTTTTCAAAGATCAGTGAAAACAGTGTATAAAACCATACTTCAGAATTTATCTCAATACTATAAAATTTCCTTTGTTAATGAACCATAACAATAAGCCAGTAATAAACTAACCCTATATATTTATTGACATTATACTGACAACTGTATAAACTCAGCAGGAAACTAACATAAATAAAATAATTCTCTTTCAAAGTTTCTTGCGGTTGAAATTGGGGCAACCGTCCCCTAAAAGACGTTACGTAAAAAAAATATGATATCCAGCTGTTGATCAGACGCCGCGGCGTCAGATCAGGGTCTATATTGTTTGCCATCCATCCAGCAGTAACCCATTTTAGTCTGGAGACCCCTTAAAGGGTACTTGGCAAACAGTGCAGACCCAAATCAAACGCCGCAGAACGCGGCGTCTGATCAGGGTCTCCACTGTTTGCAAATCGGTCAACCATTTTTCTCTAGGATTATCTTAATTACATAGCCTGATATACCTCGTAGCAAAATTAGAATCTTCCAATATATAGTATGGGGGAGTTCATTCAGTCTACAATTGGTTAAGGCACATCAGCAGGTAGTAAGATTGACGTGATCACATTTTAGGACAATTAGTTGTCAGAATAATTAGTGCGAATACGTTAATTTGAACAACTACCGTCGTGCGAATGAACTACATCAGCATATATGAATTCAAAATGCCCAGCTCTACATTGTACATGTCCCCACGCATGCACATTCTCTTGAAGGCCTTCGCAATACAAAATGCTACTGAATGATAAACAAGTATTAGTTTTTTCCAAAAAGCTAGCGGGTCTTAGAACTTCAACAATTGCATGTACACTTACGACGATTATACCGCACATGAATGCACATGTATCTAGATACATTGAACTAACCTAAATGACTCCAGTTACTTTCCGAGTTTCGGTTCACTCCGAACCTTCAAATGTACCTCTGCTATTTATACAAATAATGAGTGTTATACTTACGAGGTACTATTATCCTGTGATTTTTTTTTTTCAACATTTTGACTGTGGCAGATTTCTTGATAGGGGAGTCCTGGGCTGGTATTAGCTGATTAGACAATGGAATGCTTTCGTTATCAGATGCACGACTACTAAGTCAGCGGTCTTGGTAGTTACTTCCGCTTCCGGGTTCGGTTTAAATCCCGTATTTGATTTGTGATTAGCATAACTGTTAAAAGTGCGGTTCGCCAGGTTGCACTGGGCCGATGCTTCAGCTGGCCTACACATGTTGGAAGTTCTCGACACTCTGTTCGATCCTTTATCGCTCGGCGCGCCCTTTATGACGTATGTTTCGGTATCATTGTTTTCTATTTTTGTCTTGAATTACAACTTGATGGAATAACGAGATTATATCAGATGTGGCACGCAAAAAACACATTTCCTTGGTTTTCAGATGTCATACCCTTTATGTTTCTTTGCCCTTCCATTTATGTCATTTGCATTAAGTTGTATATCGTAAATTTAATCTTTGTACTGATACGAGGACAAATAAAACGTAACGTGAGAAAAGAGCTTTCCACCTCCATTACGAAAACATGCCTATTTAAATATATTGAATTTCCCACCAAAAAAAATGAAAATTTTCAGATTAAGCAAATCTGATATTTTTTTCATATTTCTGCTCAAAACATAGATTGTGGGTACTCGTTAGAACCACTTTGCCGAGGCGGTTCTAACGAGTACCCACAATCTATGTTTTTGAGCAGAAATAAGAAAAAAAATGTGTACACCTGTAAACCCCATCTTTTACACTACCCAAGTGGGGTTTAAGGAGTCAAAATGATATAGGCATGTTTTCGTGACGTCAGCGGGCAAAAAAACAAAAAACACATATTACCTTGCACATTGTCGCATTTTTATCAAGGATTTCCTTGCCTGCTCACAGAATCATTGATTAAATTTAATATACTTTTGAAGAGAGAAGCTGATCCGAGACTTTGTTATTTGCATATAACATATGAGCCCTTTTCTGACATTGTGCATTGATATTTTATTCAATTTTGTGATTGCGAATATATATTACGTTTCTCGCTTTGCCAGTCAAACCGTGATGCTTTTCCGAGCGTAAGACAACTGACTATGCACGTTAGTTTCGTGTCGTTTTATGTTTTATCTACGTGGGGCGCAAAAAAACAGTAAATGTAGCTTATATTACACAGAAGACTCAATTCGGCATGTATATTTGCGCAGCCTGATCAATCTGAGTCATCGCTCTCCGTCACGTTGTTTATTTTGAATATTATTCATGCATCAGTCAGCTAGAGAATGTTTTGCGAAAAAGGGAAACGGGTTGACATCATTGCAAGTGGCAACCCAGCCAGCGTGCGGCGTTTCATATTGACCTCACTATGTGACAGCTTAACATTTAGGTAACAACACGAGCAAACGTAAATGCGGACATGTGCTGATCAGAATCTTCACCGGCCGCAGTTTAGATAGCGAAGGATGCAAAGTTTTTTTCATGCTGACAACGAAGACTCAAACCAGACTGCGCGCAAGCGCAGGCTGATTAGTTTAAACGTTTATTTCATGTATAATATTAACATATTTGAATATATACAAGACGTGTTTACTACATTACAATATTATACAATGGGATTCAGAAGAAAGTCAATTGACTTATGAAGTCCGTCTCCCATTTTTTGCAAATACGAATGTACAAATACAACTTGAAATAGAACAAACTAACAGTGATAAAAAAGACAGAGTGAATTTCAGATAGAACAATTGTGTAGGTACATCTTTTCAACTAATGACAGCTCCACGGGGATGTGGAAATACGTTTTGCACATATGAGGTGGATAAGTAAACGAAATGAACAATAAATTAATTTATCGTCAGGCCAGGTTTAAATAAGGTTTATTTCACGACCACAACAAACTTATCCAATTCCTTTAAGAGGTAGTACAAGTTGAGATTAATGAACATTGTTAGACGAGTTTGCAAATTAATAGCAATTTTGTTAGACTGATAGAAATGACCTTTCAATAGTTTTAGTTAACATAGGTTAATTATGTGTCACTTCAAAACGTTTTGATTTCGTTAGGAACTCCTATACGGCGAGGAATATTTGTCTGTTATCAGAGTCAGAGAGTTCCTGACTGCCAAAAAGAAATACATTTAAGGATGGCTGAAACACCGGGGTTACTCTATCAACAAGTTTCTGTCGCAGGGTTGTGTATCGTGTACAGGACATTAAGAAGTGCTGAGTATCTTCACGTGCTCCACAGGCACATATTGGACTGTCGATAATATTTTTAGAAAATAAGTGTGCATTAAGAGTACTACATCTCATTCTTAATCGTGCATGATAAATTTGGCCAAGTCTTTTACCATCAAAAAAGAATTTAGGTACCGCATTGATATTCATATTGTAAAGATCTGTTTTTGGATTGCTAATGGGCAAATTTCGTAAAATTTTGATGGAGTTATCTGCCCGAGACACGCCAATATTTTCGTTCCCGGGCCATAACTTGAGTAAATGTCAAGGGAGTTTCACCAAACTTGGTACATGCATTGATTGATTGATAATGGGCAAATTTCGTCAAATTCTGACAGTTATCTGCCCGTGACACGATAAGGGCGGGGTTTTCATCACGAAAACATACCTATATAATTTTGACCCCCTTAAACCCCTCTTTTATATAGTAAAACTGGGGTTTACAGGGGTATACATTATTTTTCTTATTTCTGCTCAAAACATAGATTGTCGGTACTCGTTAGAACCGCCTCGGCGAGGCGGTTCTAACGAGTACATACAACCTATGTCTTGTGCAGAAATATGAAAAATATCTGAGTTTTTTATCTGAAAATTTTCAGTTTTTAGAGGTAAAATTTTCTATATATTTGAATAGGCGTGTTTTCGTAATGTATAGTTTAAACGTTTTTATTCTTACATTGCGGATCATTTGATTGTTATCGCGAACGCAGTACTGATTTGAATTTATATTTTAGACCAGTCTTTTTTGTTTGATCATGCATTTCTGTGCTTACTGTGCTTTCGACAGCTCTCAGAAAATCGTTTTTTTTTTTTTTTTTTTTTTTTGTTTTTTTTTTTTTTTTTTTTTTTTTTTTTTTGTTGTTGTTTTTTTTGTTTTTTTTTTTTTTTGTTTTTTTTTTTTTGCTTGGCGCTTTACACAGAAGAAGTGAATTTGGAAACTTTTGTCATGATTTAATGCAAAACCATTTGTCGTAACTACCTATGCACAAACAGTTTTGTTCTAGTCAATGGTTTTTAAAAAATCAAATGTTTTCACTTTTTCCCATGCAAATTATGCAGAAATTTGTAGGGTAGGTAAGTGAGGCAGATTTTCAACAAGTTCTGCTTGTTCAATTTTTCTGAAATTTTCACAATATTGTTGCGACACATCAATAATTTAAATTCAGCAAAGAAAAGTAAAACAAAAAAATATCTTTTTTAGACAAATATTAAAAAAAATCGCTTAACTATAGAAATTGCATAGGTCAGACCAATTTTGGCAATAAATTTAATTTTAAGGTACGTATTTGAGGACAAAACAAAGAAACAGAAAAGATAAATGGTTTCTGATAAGATATGGTCTATCAGAACAAAACAGTTTCATTTAAGATAAAACGCCAAGCAAAAGAAAAACCTCTTTCCGAGAGGTGTTGAAAGGACAGTCAGTAGGGTAATTATGGTATTATATCCCTGTGTGATTTTGAAGTGCACCCAGGGAGACTGACTACTGTTATAACTCTAAATATTGGGGCAGACACGAATGAATCATCGCGAAAACATACCTATAAAATTTTGACCCCCTTAAACCCCACTTTTTTATAGTAAAACTGGGGTTCACAGGTGTATACATTATTTGCCTTATTTCTGCTTAAAAACATAGATCGTGGGTACTCGTTAGAACCGCCTCGCCGAGGCGGTTCTAACGAGTACCCACAATCTATGTTTTAAGCAGCAATATGAAAACTATCAGAATTTTTATCGGAAAACTTCTTGGTGTATAATTTATACCAATGCTTGATAAAATTTGATAAAATTTATCCTAAAAAATTCCATCCTAATAAAGAAAATACTTCTGATAAAGAAGCTCCATTGTTGAATTCAAGTTTATTAGTATCGAAAGATATAAATACATCTAAAATACATGATAAACGAAATTAATTACATTTTGACATCATATAATTCGCGTTTTAAAAGGTGGCGTTGCAAATGGTTTGTCATATAGATATCAGCTAATTGTTTTACCAGTGCATTTGGTTACGTGTGTGACTTTCTTGACCGTAATAAACTTTTAGTTGCTGAACTTCTACGACAAAGCTATCGGTATCATAAGATTTGTAAATCTTTTCTAAAAGTTATGTTAAATAAGTTCTGGTTCAACAAGCTCGGGTTTTATGGTGACGTTGTTTTCAAATTCAAGATAATTGTTGACAAGTCCGGGTTTTTTTTTTCAGAACAATTGAGAACAACTCTTAATCTATATAAAAGGACACGATATTGTTCAGATGTCACTCGACAGTCTGCGTTGTTTGTGGTCAAACCAATCAAGGGTTACACAACTTTGATGATCTTTTACATTGCATGGCGGCCAGTTGGCCCAGTGACTGAATGAGGCTGAATCGTACATCTTTTTTCAAGACCTGTGCCTTACGTTACTCCTCTCATTTGTGGTTTGGCTTCAGAAGCTTAATGCTTTTTGTTATTGTTCTTGTGTGTGTGCGTGTGCGTGTGTGTGAGTATTTTGTTTTTTTTTTGTTTTTGTTTTGCTTTTGTTCGTTTGTTTGTTTGTTTGTTTTTTGTGTGTGTTGTTGTTGTTTTTTTTTATTGTTTTTGTTGCTGTTTGTTTTTGTTTGTTTTTGTTTTTAATTGTTTTTGTTGCTGTTTGTTTGTTTGTTTTTGTTTGTTTGTTTGTTTGTTTGTTTTGTTTGTTTTTCGTTGTTGTTGTTTCTATTTGTTTGTTTGTTTGTTTTTTATTGTTGTTGTTTTTTTGTTTTTTTGTTTTTTGTGTCTTTTTTGCTGTCTTTTGTTGTTGTTTTTTGTTGTTGTTTTTTATTGTTGTTTGTTTTTGTGCGTGTTCTTGTTGTTGTTTTTTGTTGTTGTTTTTGTCTTGTGTTTGTTTGTTTTTGCTTTGTTTTTGTGCTATTGTTTTTGTTGTTTGTTTGTTTTTTGTTTGTTTGTTTGTTTTTGTTTGTTTGTGTTTTTGTTGTTTTTTGTTTCTTGTTTTGTTTTGTTTTAGGGTTTTTTTGGTTTTTGTTTTTTGTTGTTGTTGTTGTTGTTTTCTCTGTGTGTGTTATTTTTGTGTGTGTGTGGTTTTTTTTTGTGGTTTTTTTTTTGTTGTTTTTTGTTGTTGTTGTTGTTGTTGTTGTTTTTTGGGGATGTTTTGTTTGTTTGTTTGTTGTTTTGTTGTTGTATTTTTGTTGTTATTGTGTTTGTTTGTTTTTTGTTTTGTTTTGTTTTTGTTGTTGTTTTTTTTTTTGTTTTTTTTGCTGTTGTTGTTTTTGTTGTTTTTTTTTTTTTTTGTTTTTTGTTGTTTTTTTGTTGTTGTTTTTTGTTTTTTTTTGTTTGTTTGTTTTTGTTTTTGTTTTTGTCTGACTGCAGATTTTCAAGATATATTACTGAAATCTTGTTGACAGGGCAGTTATACTGTAACTCAATCAAAAACAAATACCATTAACTGTGCATATTCATATTTTCTTACCTTTTTGTTTTTGTTTTTGCTTTCTCGTTCAAGTGCTCTTGAATATATGAATTGACACTAGAACAAGCGTTTGATTATTTGAATGTGCGCACATTTGTATAGGTTAATTTCGCTCCGTCTGAGGTAGCACTTCAAGATAACATAATATTTAATGCCACGCCAGGCAAAAGGGACGTTATCAAATAAACTGATGGCAAAATGCGCGTTATGAAATATACTGATAGCGGTCTTACCAAGTTATGAACCAAGTTACGTTCCCTTTATAATCTCTTGTTGCGTATAATCTACTGGCGAACTGTAGTAGCCTAGGTCTAGATCACCACTGTTTGCCAGTAGATAATGCGCAGCTAGGCCACCACTGTTCGCCAGTAGATAATGTGCAGCTAGACCTCCACTGTTTTCGCCAGTAGATAATGCGCAGCTAGGCCACCACTGTTCGCCATAAGATAATGCGCAGCTAGGCCTCCACTGTCCGCCAGTAGATAATGCGCAGCTAGGCCACTTCTGTTCGCCATAAGATAATGCGCAGCTAGGCCACCACTGTTCGCCAGTAGATAATGCGCAGCTAAACCACCTCTGTTCGCCAGTAGATAATGCGCTAGGCCACCACTGTTCGCCAGCAGATAATGCGCAGCTAGGCCACCTGTGTTCGCCAGTAGATACTGCACAGCTAGGCCATCTCTGTTTGCCATAAGATAATGCGTAGCTATGCCACCACTGTTCGCAAGCAGATAATGTGCAGCTTGGCCACTATACACCAGCTATACACCAGTAGATAATTCGCAGCTAGACTATCCCTGTTGAACAGTAGATAATACTCAGCTGCGGGCCCCCGTAGCCTAGTGGATAAGAGAGTTGACTCTTAATCCATTAGGTTTCTCACCGCTGTGGTTCGAGCCTCGCTCGGGTCATATGTGGGAAAGCCAAGTTCTGCTTACGGATTGTCAGGTGGTTTTTCACCCGGTTCTCCGGTTTTCGTCCACCTTCGATGAACGATCGGCTCGATATAAGTGAAATATTCTTGAAAGGGCCGTAAAACCCAAATCAAAAAAAAAAAAAAAAAAAAAAAAAAAAAAAACTCAGCTAGGTAACCACAATTCGCAAGTAGATAATTCGCAGCTAGGCCACCACAGTGTTCGCGAGAAGATGAGATGATACGCAGCTAGGCCATCACTCTTCGCCAGTGTATGATACGCAGCTAGACCACCACTGACCGCCAGTAGATAATACGCAGCTAAGCCACCATTGTTCGCCAGTAGATAATACGCAGCTAAGCCACCATTGTTCGCCAGTAGATAATACGCAGAGAATTAAAGCATTTATTGTTCACCTATATCTACCCTAAATATTCAGACAAATATGCATGAACAAAGACTGCAGACCCAGGTCAGCTCACATCTAAAGGATCAGTTTTCCCAGGGTGTGTGCTGTATTCCATTCAGCGTTTCAGTCATATCACCAGGCAGGCAAATAGATTTGTCCCACTATTAGTCCAGTCAGATTAATTATTGGGGTACAACAAAAAACAACAGAAAACTTCTTTCGTCAGAGCGAAACATTGCATTACTAACTGCACCATATCAAAAGTCCTCAGATGAAATATCGCGGGAAATCGTGATATTTTCTAATAAAATTTACGTATTTCGCCGATTTTTACGACGACCATTCAGTGCCTCCATAGACCTTTTTGTATCTTCCTTGGAATTGCTTCCGGTTTAATCGGCTGCTGCCATCGGCATGGAACTAGACGTAAATCATCACAATTTCCTTCGTTTCTTGCAAGGTATGTGTATTATTTTGTCTCATTTTACTGGTTTTTATCATTTCCTAACTACACCATCAAAGCAGCGTCTTTAATAACGGAATATTCGAAGAAATCGAATGTAACCGTTTGCGGTGTAATTCATTTTCGCGACATTTGTTTTATTCAGTTTTTGTTATTATTATACTAAAATGGATAATAAAATCCGCCCAACAAAAATAATTTAATGCAAGAGAACCAAATGTAGCCAGAAAATCGAAAAAAAAAAAAAAAAAAAAAAAAAAAAAACAGAAGAAATGGGTACGCTCGAATTTTAAATGTACGGAAGCACATTCATGCCATCGCCGTTATTATATAAGCGAATTACAAGCGTGATATAGTGCGATTTCTGAGCGCGTTCAGACGTTTTGTTTGCTTCAATACAATTAACAGTCGTCAATTAATAACTGACAGCAAATAAATTGGCTCATAAAGTAACTGTTTCATTGGATTTATGCTTAAATATCAACTTTTTTTTAATGCAAACCGAATATTGGAAATTGACAAACTATTTCATTTTTTAGATTAAATTATTGAGTACACCATTGTCTTTTGTAATGTTTGGAATCTATATCCAGTTGTCTTTGAATATCATTGTAGAATCCAAGCATATAAATAATATAAGATGTATATGATTTTTCATGCACTTTGATGGCATACAATTAGATTAATTAATTTGCGTATTCTTATTACATTTAGAACCAAAGCCAACCAAGAACATTTAGCCCCAAAGTTGAGGAACTGCGCTCTTAGATAGCTCCAAAGCCAGTGACAGGCCATGAGGTAAGTTATACATGCAGATGGCCCCTCAATACAACGCAGGCTGATTCTATAACCGCAGGCTGATTCTATAACCGCATGACTGAGAATTACAAGAAATGAACGAAAAACAAACAACAAACGGTCAAACATATAAACAAGTAAATATTAAATAAATAAATTAATTAGTTAATTTATTTCTGTTTTAAGTAAATAAATTCTAAATAAATAAATTAATAAAAATAAGCCAAACAAACAAATAATAAATAAATAAATAAATCAGCAACAGTTATAAAGTCTTCACTTAATAATGAGAATTTGATATAGTAGTCAGCATTTTGTCGCAAAGCAAACCATACAGGCTAGACAACTATTTCCTTTCCAGTGAAGGAAGAAAAGTCTGTGTTATTTGCTTAGAGGGGGATGACAGACCAACTTCAAAGCTTGGATCCAAAGGATGTAAAGGACTTATAGCAGCCAGCGAAAAGAAAGGTTATCATCTTTTACTATTGCTTTTGATCATTATTTAGTTTATTGGAATTTATAGCCAAAGTTTCAACATGTCATTTTGAAAGTTCCTTATTTTACATACACCATTCATTCACATGCAAAGTCCTGAAATTATGACAAGACTTGATTGCAATTTAAAATAGAATGGAAGGCAATGATCAGGAATCGATACAATTATCCCACACCTCCCATTAGAGACATCAAAGGGAAAGAAACACAAACACGAAATAACTAGACCCTAATGGAAACATCACTAGCAGAAAGACAAATGGACAGTTACTTTCCCATAAAGTGGCCAAATGGCTGTCCAAAACAAAAATATGTAAGCGACACACAGATTTAAAGACGAACTATAACAAAAATAACCAAGACAGAAGAACCGCCTTGAAACGGTCAGTGAAAAGCATTTTACTGGCGGACTTAAATCGATTTTACGTGGCCACAATCCTCGTCCTTACTTCTGCCGGGGTTTAGACACATAATTTGTTCAGTCCGCATGAATGCTTCCTAACTCATCAGTACTACATCTCCGAGAACACAAAAAACCAACTAATTACAGAGATGAAATAACGATGAGGACTCGACAGCACGAAACAACTGAAATGCTGGAGCAAAAGAAAACCAACAGTTAGACTCCGGTGGGCCCGACCAAAGATAGAGCATCAAGTACCAACCAACAGCACCCAAAATTAAATTATAAGTAAGCCTTTAGGTTGGAACCATCATAGAATCTGAGGCCTAACCAGCCGGCGTGCAATTAAATAGGGAAACAAAGTTATTAACCGTGATTGGGTTAACAACCATGCATGCAGTCTGTCGTATAACTTTTATGTTGTACCCAGTCTTAAGTGTTTATTTTTACTTTTTATTTTATTTCATTTTATTTATTTATTTTTTTTTTATTTTCAGGTGACTCATTAACTGTTTCATCCGGACAAGTGGTGCATCCTGAATGCAGACGCCTGTATTGCCATCCAAATCAAGAAAGAGATGGTCCTAAAAAAGAAACAGAGAAAATAATATTAAGCCCAAAGACTAGAGCGTCTATCGAAAACAAGTTTAGCTTCCAAACAAAATGTTTATTTTGTGGAACAGCTGCAAAATTCTATAAAAGAAAACGTAGTGTGGATGTATTCGAAGTAAGGACCCTAAAATTTCAAGAATCAGTACGGGAAAAATGTCTACAGAGAAACGATGAGTGGGGGAAAGCTGTACTAGGGCGTCTGGAATATGCACAAGACCTGCCTGCTGTTGAAGCCAGATATCATCAGTCATGTAGCACTAATTTCAGGAGTGGTTGCAATATACCTGTACAGTATCAGATTTTTTCGGAAATGACAAAAAACAAAAAAGGTCGGCCATTACTAATAAATTCTGAAAGTGCATTCCTTGAAGTGATCAAATACTTTGAAAGTAATCCAGGAGAACAAGTTACTGTAAATGAACTCCTTGACAAAATGTCAGACAGATGCGAGCAACCATACAGTTTTTCATACATGAAGAAAAGGATCCTTGATCATTTTGGTGGTTCAGTAGTGATTTCAGAACTGGATGGAAAGCGAAATGTTATAACATTTAAGAATAAGGCAGACGCAATTTTGCATTCATTTTACCAACGCAATAACAAACAAGACAGTGAATCAGAGAAAATGGCAGTCATCAAAACAGCAGCTACTTTAATATTAAGTGATATTAAATCCATTGCTGACAACAAAGAAGAATATCCTAATCCAGAAAAACTGAAATCATTGGAAGAAAATAGAGACTTTGTTCCAGAAAGCCTTCTGACTTTTTTGAAACAAATTATCGACCATAAAAACTCGGAAAAAAAGATATTGTCAATTGGACAGGCTATCATCCAAGCATGTATGCCTAGAGGTGTTATTGCACCACTTCAGATTGGATTAGGAGTCCAAATGCATCATCTCTATGGGTCGAAATTACTGATAGAAATTATTAATAGCATGGGGTTCTGCTCCTCATATACAGAGATTCAGAGATTTGAAAGTAGTGCTGCCTCCAGTCAAGGAACGAGTTTTGATTTATCTGATGAGCAGTTTGTACAATATGTCGCAGATAATGTTGACCACAACACGGGTACATTGGACGGGCATAATACCTTTCATGGGATGGGAATAATTGCTGCAGTGACACCACAACTTGTGAAAACTAAATCAGTTCCGAGAGTCCGTGCTTCAGCAGAAGACCTTGTAGCAGTTGGTAAAGTTAACTTATATTTCTACACTCAGTCTGAGAATAGAATGGAGGAACTGAAGTTCAGAAAGCTGATAGACTTGTCATGTGTAGAAGATACCTCAGAAAAATTAGACTTTATCTTTAAAATTGGAAGATCCCTTAAAATTAGGATGCCCAGCTGGTCTGGCATCATGCAAATGGTCCAAACTGGAGTTTATCCAGGGCAATCATCTATTGTCTTTCTGCCAATGTTAGATCTCAATCCAAGTGACATGTCTTGTGTATACTCCACCCTTCGTTTTGTTTCTGCACATGCCCAGAATATGAACGTGACGCCCATTGTTACTTTCGATCAACCTCTGTACTGGAAGGCAATAACAATTGTGTTCAATGAACCAAGTGACAGTGAAATGAAGTCCTTGATAGTGCGACTCGGTGGGTTTCATACTGAAATGAGCTTCTTGGGCTGTGTTGGTCAACTCATGGAAAACACTGGACTAGAAGAATTACTATGTACTGTGTATGCCCCTAACACAGTCAGTCACATGCTTTCGGGGAAAGCAATTGCTAGGGCAATCAGAGGTCATTTTCTAGTTGATGATGCTCTTAATACAGTTATTGTGAAAAGACTGATTCCAAGTGTAGGGCAAATTTGTGATCAGGAAAGGGATGATATCAATCAGTCAGAAAATAGAGATTCTGCTAAGTCAAGTATTTCTGAAAGAAACATGAATCATGAAAACACATCACCAGAAACAAATGAAGAAAATAATGGTGCTCAAGATGATGTCATCACAGATGAAGACACATGTGACATGGAATACATAAAAGAGATGATTGAAAAGGTGTTGTCAAAAGATATGTGCCCACAAGCAATAAATGACGATAAGATAGTACAGAGTCTAATGCAAAAATTTGCAATGAATAAATGCTCCCTCAAGTCATCTCGAACAGCTTCTCTCTGGATACAGTACATGGACATGATTGATATTTTAAGAAGGTTTATCAAAGCAGAGAGAACAGGAAATTGGAAGCTACACCTCAAATCCATGCAAGAGATGCTACCATTTTTCGCGGCAGCAGGCCATAATCTTTATCTGAAGTCGGGCTATGTCTATCTACAACAAATGACTGACCTAGAAAGAACTAACCCAGGTGTTTACCGACTATTCATGTCTGGAAATCATGTTGTGAGAAGGAGTGACAGGTTTTGGGCTGGTCTGTCAACTGACTTAGTAATTGAACAAGCTCTTATGCGTAGTGTAAAATCTGCAGGTGGCATGACTAGGGGCCGAGGAATGACCGAATCTCAGAGGGCGCTGTGGCTTTTGTCGATGCCAGCATGTGCTGAGATTAATGACTCAATGCAAGAGTTCACAGGTCAAAAAACAGAAGCCAGTGATCAGCATAAAGAAGCTTACGATACACGGCTACAGAGAGATCAGAAGGACCGGAAGACATTCTTAAGCTATTTAGAGGAGAAGAATCCCTTTGCAAGCGAAAAAAGCTTGAGAAATATTGAAACCGGAGCTTTAGCTGACAAAAGAGTGAATGCTGACTCTGCCAAGTCAATAGGTCTAGATATTATTGCCGACATGGAGGAAAAGAAAGTTCTTGAGTATACCTTTAAGAAGAAAAAACAGGCAGTTACTCTCGGAACTAAACAACATGTGAAAGTTGATGGCGAAGAGGTAAATGTGGACCCACAACTTTTGTTTCAGCGTCTTATTTCTGTATCAGAGAGTACACTCGATAATGTAGAGGAAATATTCAAATATGAGCTTTGTGGTCATCCATCCGCTCTTTTTAATTCATCAGGATTACTTAGAGAGGCACAAAAACCAGCTTTAGCACACGCTATATGGGAGTTGGGTGGCTGTGGCGTGAGTCAGTTTACTGCAGAAAATGTTCATTACGTCCTCGATGGTGGGTCGCTGGTGCAAAGAATTTCATGGGCGTATGGGGCAAAGTTTGACTCTATATGTGAAGATTATATCAACCTGATCGTCAGAAATTATGGTCATCCGCACATAGTGTTTGACGGTTATAGCAATGGCCCTACAACAAAAGATGTAACACATGAACGTAGAGTGAAAGGAGTAATAGGCACAAGGGTTTTATTTAATGGTTGGACCACATTTAAATCGAAGAAAGAACTATTCTTATCAAATCAAGAAAACAAACAGGATTTCATTAATTTACTTGGTTCGCATTTGTTAAACAAAGGATGTAAAGTCACACACGCTCCAGATGATGCTGATGTCCTTATTGCTATGACTGCTATTAAAGAAGCTTCTAATGCCCCTACTGTAGTTATAGGTGAAGATACAGATGTTTTAATACTTCTTTGTCATCATGCAAACGATACAGAGTATAACATTTATTATATGTCTGACACAAAAAGTAGTACAAAGAAAAAGAGAATATGGGACATTAAAAGAACACGTAACATTTTGGGAAATGGGATTTGCAAAATTCTACCTGTGCTACACGCTTTCTCCGGTTGCGACACAGCATCTCGGATTTATGGAATTGGAAAAGGAATTCTACTGAAAAAAGCTTTATCTGAGCAGGAGTTCAGAGATCTGACAGCGGTTTTCCTGCAAGATGCCACACATAATGAAATAGAGAAAGCTGGTGAAAGCTTATTCGTAAGACTGTACAATGGACACCCTGACCAAAGTTTAGATGAACTAAGGTTTCAAAAATTTATCTATAAAGTTAATACCAGCACAACATATGTACAGGTTCAAAGTCTTCCACCAACGCAAGCAGCTGCAAAGTTTCATAGCTACAGGGTTTATTTGCAAGTGCAGAACTGGTTAGGAAAGAACCTAATTCCAGTTGAATGGGGCTGGTGTAAGAAAAAAGACAAGTTATCCCCTGTGAAGACTCTGTTACCGGCTGCACCAGAAAGACTTTTAAAAATAATAAGATGTAGTTGTACCCAAAATTGCGACACAAAGCGTTGTAGTTGTAGGAAGCATGGGTTGACATGCTCGGCAGGCTGTGGAGGATGTCGCGGTACAAGCTGCAGCAATATACGCTTGATACTAGATGAAACGGATTAAAGAAACATAGACAATAAGTTCAGTTAACCCATTTATGCCGAGTGGACTCTTCTACCTTAACAATTTGGACCAGTCCATTTCATGTGGAAGGGGTGTCAGGTTACATTTCATTATTTACATCTTTTAAAATCAAAACACCAATATTCTTAGGATAATGAAATTTTGCAAACTCGCCTTTTTGTAGAGGTGGGTGGGGTAATTCCACCCTTTTTGTAGAGGTGGGTGGGGTAATTCCACCTATGAAGGTTTGTGAAATGTAATGTTTGAGTGAAAAATGGTATAATTTTACCAGCTATTACTCCTGAATAGCTTTCCAGAGCATATTGTGTGCTAAATAATGAATTATAACATCTTTGTGTCGTATCAGAATTGCTTAATCGTCATCGTCCTGTTAAAGCATGCGAGTTAGAGAGGCACCTGATAAATGTCATCATTTTTTTTTTCCCATGGAGCAATTCTTGAGGACTTTTTTTCTTAGATACTTATGGGATCATAGATTAATACCATGTATTATTTTTTTCTGTTGCAATTAGTGGTGGGTTAGGCCTTAAAATCGACCAGAATGACTGGCCTATATAAGGAAGGAGTAAAGGTGTCAAAATATTTCGCTTGATTCTAGTAACTCTTCCCTCACAGACGTACATTCTAGTTAGCTATTCATGCATCGGTGTAAGAAAGCGCTCTTGTAATTTCTGCCTGTCTGTGACATTAAAGTTATTGATTTGCAGGAAATTAACTTACTAGACATGGAAATTAATTCCGATGTTTCATCTATTGAATTTGCTTGTTTTAGAAAATTGTAGTTGACTCTTTTGTCATCAACCCAAACCAAATAGACGACAAAAATTGCGGAAACAGAAAGAGATCTCATTCACGGTCTGATAGTGTCATATAGAATTTAGGGTGCGTGAGCTGTCAGAAAAGTAATTGAGCCGGAGCACAGCTTTTCCTGCAAGATAGCATGTGAAGTGAAGACTCTGATGACCCTGCGCATCAGCGCAGTCTGACCAGATTCTTCACAAGCTACTCTGTGGGTAGCCAAGGATCCAAAGCGTCTTCAGGTGGACAGTGAAAACTCTGATCAGCCGCACGGACGCACACTGATCATTTTCTCTGTGCGCACATCAAATTTGTAGGAAATCCGGTGCTTCGTCACCGAATGGCGAAGGTGATATATTAGTGGTAGACACGGGCCAGTGCCCACCTCCGTCCATGCCTCCGTCTGCCTCATTGTTTGGAACTTAACTAAAAACGTGTTAACTGGAATTGCAACATTTTTAAAGGATAGTGCTAGGAAGTGTATGGGTGGCTTTGTCTTATCTTTATTTTAATATTTTTTCTTTCTATTGTTTATTTAACATGCACTAGACAGAATGAGTACAATTTTCATCTCAGAGAAGTTTCGAACTTGCTTTGTAGGTGGTGCCCGAAAGAACGTCTCTCCGTACTTCATCATAATATAAGTTAAACTCGACTCTCGTTATCTCAACTTCGCTTATCTCGAACACCGCTTATCTCGAAATGAAAATCTGGTCCCTTTTTATACATGAAAATCTAACAACAGGTGATAAAATATTGTGGAAAAAGAGTAGAAATAGGAGCAATTTTCTTCTTTTTTTTCTACAATATTTTCACAGTAGTCGAATTGCATATTCATTTGTGAAATGTGCTTGTTCCATTTATTTTTTCCTCAATTCTGCAAATCTGATATGTCGAGATACGGATATTTCAAAGTACAGTTGACTCTCGCTATCTCGAACTCGCTTATCTCGAATAACCGCTTATCTCGAAGTGAAAATCTGGTCCCTGCCTAAACATGAAAATCTAACAACAGGAAAAATATTGTGGAAAAGAGGAGAAATTGCTCCTAAGGAGCAATTTCTCCTCTTTTCCACAATATTTCCAATATATCTCTAACTTCAGGAGTCAAATTACACATATATTTGTTAAATATGGTTAATCGAATTATTTTTTCCTAAATTCTGCAAATCTGATATGTCGAAGTACGGATATCTCGAAGTATTTCAGACAGTCCCTTGGAATTCGAGATAACGAGAGTCGACTGTATTTTAGAGATTCCCATAGACTTCAAGATAATGAGATTCGACTGTTATTTTGTTCCTGTGGCATCTCTGAACCCATTTTTGATTAGTTATTCAAGGGAATAAATATGGTTTGTGGGAGGTTCGTACTTTGCACTCTTGCAGACTTGGGTTCCCGGGAACCAGTCTTTAGCTTTATGCAAATGAGGCAACTCCCTGTCATCTGGGCCTAAGTTCTGCTGCATCAGTTTTTAGCTCCAGTGCTTGTTGAACACAGCACTCAGAATTTTCAGATTATTAATTTCTTCTACTTATAATAACAGTATTGAAAGGAACATTACTGTTTTCTAAGATCTTCACATTTAGTGTTGAATATATATACCTTATTGTTATATGGATTTTATGTTTGATAAATGCTTGGTTATGTGACACTATGGCTTCTAAGCGCCATTCTCGCAGAAGGACTATTCCTTATGATTTGGGTAACCCCACCAACTGGACGGCTGCACAGCTTAGAAAAGAAATTTCGAAACTGGGTGTGAATCTGACTACTTCAATTCCGAAGACTGCTTTAATTCAAATTTATACACAGTTGTATACTGCCAGTTCCTCGACTGTTTCCCAAGGACAATCAAATGTGAGTGAAAAAACAAATGAAAATGATGGAAATTTATTGGATAGATTTCAAAGTGAAAATGTGCAAATGGATAAGTCACAAGACTCAGGTATTTCTTCTCATATAACTACATCAACAACTGACAATGTTATCTCTTTACCTGACAGAGCTGTGCCTCATGATTCACAAACAGTCTTATTGCAAAGCACTGTGGGGATGGTGTCAGCAATGCAAAGTGCCATTGCATCTTTGCAGTCAACAGTGACAAGTCTACTGCAGAAACAAACAGCCAGCACTTCAAGCAGTAATCACCTGGAGCAGTTTTATCAACAGACACCAGCTCAGCCATCCAGTCTAAGTCAACAGACTTCTGCTAACCTGCATGGTGTGGCAGCTGACAGTCTTCCACATATCGATGTGGTATCAGAAACTATGAGAAAAAACATTGTCTCGGGTAAATATGTCAATCTGGCATGTTTGTTAATACCAGATTATGATGTATCAAAATCATCTGTGGAGAATATGCCTGGGACTGAATTATTCAAGCGCCAGCAGAGAGATCATCGTCTGGACAGAGTTCTTAGTATAACTCAGTTCTTTAAGGCCTTTGGTATTTACAAAAGGGTTATGTGCGAGGCTTTTCCGCAGCGTAGGGATGAGCTAAACCTCTATGAGGCCGACATTGCTAACATTTACGAGCATTATGGTGACCTGTTTTACCAGTACCATGTCCAGTTTTCTAGGCAGGCTGCGGCATACATGGAAAAGGGTATAAAAATTGACTGGTCTAAAAGACACAAAGATTTGTTTCAGTTACTTGTTGGTGGTGCCAAGACAAAACTCTGTGACCATTGTTCTCAAGCAGATCATCAGTCTCCATTTTGCCCAACTCAGATAAGTGTTCCTCGTCCTTCAAAATCGAAAGCTATTCCTATTCAGGATTCATCCAAAGATACCTTTGGTCGGCCCAGAGTCTTTTTTAAAGGCAGAGAAATCTGCAATAACTTTAATGGAGAAAAAGGATGTTCTAGATCAGTATGCCCATTTGAACACATATGCAAAAAATGTAAAAGTTCTGGCCACGGTCAGAACTCCTGTAACCCTCAGATTCCAGCTGTGCCAGATCATAGCCATAAAGCTGAAACAAACAAATCAAAAACTTCTGTGTGACTAGATTTATTTCATTCCAGAACCCCAAGTACTCCTATTGATGTAGACAGATTAGAGCTTGAGTTAAAAATGCATTCTGACCAGGATTTTGTTTCTTATCTATGTTCTGGGTTACGAAATGGTTTTGATACATTAATTCAGTCTGTATCATTGCCTAATAAGGAATGTAAGAATTTGCTCTCAGCTAGGAAGAGTCCTTTGGATGTGCAAGAGCTCATTGAGAAAGAATGTCAGCACGGTTTTTTATATGGTCCCTTTGATAAGCCTCCTTTTGACAATTATAGAGTTAGTCCTCTAGGTTTGGCAACTGGTAAGTATTCCGGAAAGAAAAGACTTATTGTTGACCTGTCTTCTCCCCATGATGACCCTTATAATGTCAGCATCAATGACTTGATAGATAAAGACACATGTAGCTTGTCATATGTTAAAATTGACGATGCAATTAAAGCAATTCAACAGCATGGAAAAGGGGCCTTACTATGCAAGGTTGACATTTCTAATGCTTTTAAAAACCTGCCTATCAAAAGCTCTCAATGGCCGTACTTTTGTGTCAAATGGAATAATCTGTATTATGTTTATGTCAGGGTAGTGTTTGGTTGTCGATCTTCGCCAAAAATTTTTGACACCTTATCCCAGGCTTTGTGTTGGATAGCTTCAAAAAATTATGGCACTGGAACAATTTTCCATCTTTTGGATGACTTCCTCACAGTTAATGAGCCGGATAGTTGTGCAGGAGAGCGCACTATGGCATTGCTCACCTTGCTATTTGGCAGGTTACGAATTCCTTTGTCAAAAGACAAATGTGTTGGACCAACAGTTTGCTTGGAGTATCTTGGCATTATTTTAGATAGTGATCGTATGGAGGCTAGATTGCCTCTTGAGAAGGTACAGAGAATTTTGCAGTTCATTGAGAAATTACTATCCAAGCCATTTTGTACCAAGCTTGACCTTCTTCAGTTGTTGGGCCATCTAAACTTTGCTTCTCGTGTTGTATTACCTGGGAGAAGTTTTGTATCACATTTGATTCATCTGTCTACTACAGTTAAAGAACTTTGGCGACGGGTCATTTTAGATAGAAGCTGTAAGGAGGACCTTCGTATGTGGGTCAGATTTCTTCGTGATTGGAATGGCATTTCTGTATTCTATGACGCATTTTTTACATTTGCCCCTGACACTGAATTATATACTGATGCATCTTTGGTAGGTTTTGGGGGAATTTTCCAAAATCAGTGGTTTTGTTCTGAATGGCCAGAAAGCATTCCATCTGTCAGCAACAATGATCTCTCTATGGCGTTTCGAGAGCTTTATCCTATAGTTGCGGCTGCTATACTCTGGGGTAAATATTGGACAACAAAAAGGATTATGTTTATGTGCGACAACATGTCAACAGTGTATATTCTACGAAAGGGACGTTCAAAGTGTATTCCTATTATGAAACTTATGCGCACACTGACATGGACAGCTGCAATTAACAATTTTTGTTTTTCTGCTCGGCATTTACCGGGTAGACAAAACGTAATAGCAGACAGTCTCTCACGTTTATTGTTACAGCAGTTCCGGGAATTATCTCCCATGGCAGACAAGGATCCCCAGATTTGTCCTCAACCAGAGCAGATAATCTGGGACTAAACGATTTAAATCAGACAGTTACATCACTTTGGGACTATGCTTTAAGTCGCAGGACTTTGGCTGCATATGACACTGGTTTGCAGTCATTAAAGACATTTTTGCTAATGAATAATCTAGTACATTCTACTGATAGACTACCAACAGTATCTGATCATATCCTTCTCCTGTACATTGCACATTGTTATAAAATGCTGAAGTTAAGATATACAACTATAAAGTTATATTTATGTGGCATTCGTTTTGCTTACATGAAAGCTGGAATTTCATGTCCATTAGTGTGTACAAACAATTCTACTTGTTTGAGGATAACTTCCATACTTCATGCCATAAAACGTATACAGGGACAAACAACCAAAGTTAGACAACCTATTACAGCTACTGTTTTAGATAAGATATGTTCTGTCTTAAATGCACCCTATCTCACACCATATATGGATTGTTTGTTGTTGGCTGCCTGTATAATAGCATTCTTTGGATTTTTACGTTGTGGAGAATTTACTGTAACAAGTGACAGAGAGTTTGATTCAACAGTTCATTTATGCCTTGGTGATGTACATTTTCATGACAGCCACGTTGAACTGATATTGAAGTCTTCTAAGACAGATCCATTTAGACAAGGCATCACCATACATCTTTTCAAAAACAGTGCTTACTCGAAACTGTGCCCTTATAGAGCTCTTAATAGTTATATTACAAGACGTAATGATAAATTTAAATGTCGTCAGACTGCAACAGAGCCCTTATTTTTGACAGAGGATGGTTTTCCTTTAGCAAGGACTGTTTTTGTGCAACATGTGAAGAAACTCCTCGCCCTACTTGGGCTTGACTCATCTAAGTATTCTGGGCATTCATTTCGTATTGGAGCAGCCAGCTCCGGCTGTTCAGCTCGTTTGGAGGATCACTTAATACGAACACTTGGTAGATGGTCTTCAGATTGTTACAGGACATATATAAGAACACCTAACAAAGTAATACAAGCAGCTCAGACAGCCCTTCTTACAGAATTAAAAACTTAAAAAAAAAAAAAAAAAAAAAACATTGTGCTTACAGGGCTCTGGATGGGAGGGGGTGTCGGATGATGGTTTTCCGGGTTCTTTGTTGTGGGTACTCATTCGGGTTGCCTCTACGAGGCAATTTGAGGGAGTGGCCATAGCATGTGTTTTTCATGAGGGATGAGGAGAATTGTTCTCTGTATGCCCCCTTATCTGGAGCAATGGCTTATGTGTAAGCTCACATGGGAATGACAGTGATCAGTACATTATTTTTATCATAACTTGTCCAGACAGCTGCTGGTATATATATATTTATATATATATATGTATGTGTGTATGTATATATGTGTTTTTTTTTTTTGTTTGTTTTTTTCAACATCTTTTCCATTATCAGGTCTAGTTGCACCTAATATACCTTCCTGTACTGTTTTACTATGGTATTTACTATGGAATTTTAATCACCTTATAACAACAGATTATATGAATCTGACCTTGTAGCATTTTACTTCACTGGCTGTTTTGTGCAAATTTCATTGATTCAGTTTGACTGGTTCAGTGTGAATTTAGAGTAATTTGCAACCTTGCAACCATTCTGTCTCTGCAGCCAGCCTTACACCATTTATATGTACTTATTAGTTTACTCTGTTTGTATACAAGTGCTGAACAGGGTTCCATATTTCATTTTTCACTTCCTAACTTGTTGGGGAAAACCAATCCAATGTGAAATTTATATCATCTCACATTGTCTGTCTTTTGGGGATTTCATTTGATTTCTACCTGAAATTAAACCATTGTTTTCCCCACAAGTGACTACAGTCTGTGCAGGTCTTGGTCACTTGTTTATACCTTTAAGCCAAACTGTTGGTCTGAATCCTCTGCATCAGTCAAGGGACACCACTTGGCTGAACCCCGGTTCACCACCTTGACCTGAGCTGCAGATTTCCTCTCTGGCATATCATTGCACTGACTGTTATCTAGCATGTCCCCGGGCATGCACCTGCTTTTCTGTGTTAGTGATTATGCTATGTCAGCATGCACCACTTATCTCTGTACAGTTGGGCTCAAAGGCTGGACTAGCTGAGACACACTGGCCCTTGTATTGGGTTGCCCTGCATTGGGGGTGTACAGGGTTCGATGCTAGTCTTAAGGAAATCATAGCTGGGTTGGTTCTTGATGCCAAATTGATGTTGGGAAGTAGAAATATAGTGACCCTATAACAGAATCTGACTTTGTGTTTCCTTTTTCCCTAACTTAGTTACCTCCCATAAATGATTAGTTATTCAAGGGAATAAATATGGTTTGTGGGAGGTTCGTACTTTGCACTCTTGCAGACTTGGGTTCCCGGGAACCAGTCTTTAGCTTTATGCAAATGAGGCAACTCCCTGTCATCTGGGCCTAAGTTCTGCTGCATCAGTTTTTAGCTCCAGTGCTTGTTGAACACAGCACTCAGAATTTTCAGACCCTCCTCCACCCCTTACCCCACCTGTGTTCAGCATTTGTGTATGGATCAACCCAGTTTAATTTCACCCTTTTTCATATCTTGTCTTCAGGTATTTCTTTTATTTTTTTTTTTATTCTTTTATTTACTTTCTTTTTTTTTTTTTCCCCAGCAGTTCAATGGGGATTTCATTTGATTTCTACCTGAAATTAAACCATTGTTTTCCCCACAAGTGACTACAGTCTGTGCAGGTCTTGGTCACTTGTTTATACCTTTAAGCCAAACTGTTGGTCTGAATCCTCTGCATCAGTCAAGGGACACCACTTGGCTGAACCCCGGTTCACCACCTTGACCTGAGCTGCAGATTTCCTCTCTGGCATATCATTGCACTGACTGTTATCTAGCATGTCCCCGGGCATGCACCTGCTTTTCTGTGTTAGTGATTATGCTATGTCAGCATGCACCACTTATCTCTGTACAGTTGGGCTCAAAGGCTGGACTAGCTGAGACACACTGGCCCTTGTATTGGGTTGCCCTGCATTGGGGGTGTACAGGGTTCGATGCTAGTCTTAAGGAAATCATAGCTGGGTTGGTTCTTGATGCCAAATTGATGTTGGGAAGTAGAAATATAGTGACCCTATAACAGAATCTGACTTTGTGTTTCCTTTTTCCCTAACTTAGTTACCTCCCATAAAATGCAATTGTGTAAAACATGAGCTCCAACGTCAAGAACCGCACCTTCGGATATTTGCACCCAACGAATATTCAGATCAGTCTGAAATACGCAGTCTGATCAGAATATACACTGGCACATTTTAGAATTTAGGATTACCACGGATTCAAAGTTTCAAAATGCGGACAACGAGGGCTAATCAGACTGCACCAAACGCAGGCTGATTTGAGTGTTCTTCGGGAAAGTAGGTTTTCTCACGTTGCGGAAAAAAATTTATGGCGCTTCGGGGACCCTGAGATTGCTTTATTAGCGTGATTGAAATAGCTAATTAAAAGATTTTAAAAACAATTAGCAGCCTCTGACACATTCAGCAGATCACAAATTGGAGATATTTTATTGTTTATTGCCAGAAACCAGGCTTTGATATTTTATGCAATCTGTCTCCTAACTCACGTGATAATTCGCAAGAAATATCAAACCCTTTTTTATGGGGAAATAATTATTTGATAAGCCATCTACTGACAAGTTAATTCAGCATGCAGTGATCTGAATGATCGGTTCAGCTAGTTCCCCTTTACTACAGCCTCACACAACTTGCGTACATGACAATGAGATCATTTTCACTGTTTAACCCGCTCACCCCTGAGTTTCTGACATGGATTATTCCAGCTCTGAATTTGGAGACATCCATTGTTCCATATGGGCGTTTCAGTCAAAATCAGTAGCAGAATGGCAAACCGTGAAGATCCTGATGAGACGGTCTCATCTGGATCTGCACTGTTTGCAAATGTATCTGTATTGTTATGTAGGGATGAAACCGTTAGGTCGCCCCACACATACCCACACAAAGTAGTTCTTTTTTTTTTTTTTTTTTTTAGCTTTTTGCTGATATTTCCAAGGTGGTTCCTCTGTTGCAGTTATCATTTGTTCGTACAACAGTTATTGTAAATGAACCGCTTTTCGTCATTGTTCGTTCCTCATCTCGTCTTCTTTCGGTGCTCTAAAAAGGATATTCTTTGCGCTTGTGGCCTTTCTTAAGTAACTTTATTGATAATTTTATATAACATATATCTCAAACATATAAATGGACAGTACATCCTCTCATACTTAACGAACTATAACTTTATTTCAAATTACTACACTTACATTACGAAAACAAGCCTATTCAAATATATTGAAAAATTTACCACCAAAAAATGAAAAAAATCAGGAAAAAATTCTGATATTTTTCACATTTCTGCTCAAAACATAGATTGTGGGTACTCGTTAGAACCGCCTCGGCGAGGCGGTTCTAACGAGTACCTACAATCTATGTTTTTGAGTAGAAATAAGAAAATAATGTATACCCCTATTAACCCCAGTTTTACTATATAAAAGTGGGGTTCAAGGGGGTCAACATTATATAGGCATGTTCTCGTGATGTAAATGACATGGATGGATGGTTAGATGGATGGATGGATAGATGAATGGACGGACGGGTGGCTGGATGGATGGATGGGTGCGTGCGTGCGTGTGTGTGTGTTCCTTAAGATGATATGACAGCATCAAGTGTTTTATCCCTAGTCCTGCTGAACCCGGATATACCCTGACTTTGCAAACTGTAGATCCAGATCAGTCGGCTTCTAAAGAAGCCGACCGATCTGGATCTTCACTGTTTGTCATTAAGTGTGAATTTATATCCAAAATCAAGTAATCTGATTGGCTAAAAATTAGAAGTGGGCGGGGCATCTTAATTTATTCAGCATGACAAGGATTAATGGGTAAAATGCATTGCAAGAATTAAACATAAGTCACGTTTAAAAAGACGACGGACTACATCTGCTAGATGTAAGGCAGGCAACTTTGTAGGCAGACAGTAGCCTACATAGTACCTCAAACCGACGACGAGGGTTTAGCGTTCATAAAACCAGGTTTAATATCACCCCACCCCACAACAATTTTTCTGTTAACCGTATATCTGTTGCATTCCTCTTCATTTGTCCGCTCGCTCTTCGTTGAAGTGATATTTGTATCGTTTTATATAAGTTCGTATCCATCAACCTTTATCTCCATAGTATAAAAGACTGAATAATGAAAACTGTTTTGCACAAGTCTGGGTAAAAAACACCCAGGCTCAAATACTACTGCAAACCGCTTTGCGCGAACTGGAACTGCGTTAGGGTAACAAACATCTCGGACCTAAAACATGCAAAGCACAATTGAATACTAATGAAAATATATAAATGAATTCATAGGGTAAAAGGCCACACGGTTACAGCCTTCTCGAGGAACCAAAAGAAGAAAGGATGACCAAACAATGACAAAACATGATGGCACAGTTGCAATAATCGACATACAAACAAAGCAAGTACTGCGACAGAGGAACCAGCTTGGAACGGAAGCAGAAACAAATATTAAAACCATAAACCATTTATGCCGAGTGGACTCTTCTACCTCAACTCTTTGGACAGGCTTATTTTCTATATAGGGGATGCCTGGTTAGTTTTTATTATTACCATGTTTTGTAGGAATTTCTGAAATTAATGCAAACAGTGGAGACCCAGATCAGACGCCGCGTTATGCGGCGTTTGATATGTGTCTACACAGTTTGCCAATGTCCCTTCTATGGGACGCTAGGCTTATATGGGTTAAACAAGTTTTAAACGATCAAAACCTTACCCTTAATTCTGATGCAGCGCAATATTACAAAGCCATAGGGTCTGCTTACTCATCTGTAAAAACCGCTCTCCAAAACCAGGAGTACATTATCGTAGGAAACGTCCAGGACCCAAATACAAATGAGCCAGCGCATGACAAAACCTACAAAATGGCATGTGCGCACAGCGAAGACTCAGATCAGCCTGGGCATCCACCCAGTCTGATAAGAGTCTTCGCTGTGCGCTCAATAGGTAGCTGAGGACCCAAGCTTTCTTCATGTGCACAGCAGACTGATCAGACTGGGCAGATGCCCAGGCTGATCTAAGTCTTTGCTGGGCGCACATACCATAGGTTTTGTTATGTACTGGCTCAAATACAGACTGCTATGCACAAAGTGTAATTAAATTTAGGTTGCAAAAGTCAACGATCCAAATGTCTTTGGTTTGTCATATTTTCCATGTGTTATAACTAACCTGAATTTAGCATAGTTAATACATTCTGGCTTCCTCAGCATTAAGAAATACCAGAGCAATTTAAAACATCAAATACAATAAAATGTGCAAATACCCACATTTGTGACAACTTTAATTTGATTTGACTTGAATATAGATTAACAAGCTGCAGAACAGGATGAATATTTTGGCAGCTTATCCTCCTGCTTGTCTGTTTGTTTCCTTGTTGTCGTTGTTTTTTATTGTTACTGTTGTTGTTTTCGTTTCGTTTCATTGTATGCGTGTTCATATGTTTATTAGTTCTTGTTCTTCCTGTTATTTTCTATTTACCATTCTCTGGGCATATTTAGCAGACGACAAATTGATGATATTTTTATCAATTTTTACTTACAAACATAGGATCTGACATTTCATGCAACTTTTGCATGAAATGGCCAGTCCTGTTTGGAAACAATTTGCATGAAATGCCAAATCCTATTCTTACGACATGAAGCCGTAACAAAAGAAAGAAGCATAGCTGAAAAAAAATCCCGCCTATTGTGGGAATCGAATCCGGTCTGTCCGGATAAAAATCGTTTGCTCCAACCACTGAGCCAAAGAGTCGACTCCCTGACGGAGTTGTCAGAGACTGAATATATACATAGAAGCTATGCGTAATCTGCCAAGGCAGATACAAGTAATTGACAGAATTTGATGATATAATATTACCAATTAGTGAATTATGATTATTAACACGGTACTAAATTTGTTCCTTAGGAACTCGTGTTTACCGAACGATCATCCTCCTCCTTGACAGTATGTTTTTTTTCTTTTTTTTTTTTGTTTTTTCAAATCAATTAAATTATATATATATATATATATATATATATATATATATATATATATATATATATATATATATATATATATATATATATATATATATATATATATCCTTTATTGTTCAAGAACTGTTTCCTTTTATCAAGTATGTGAACAGAGTTATCCAGTATGAATGCTCCTTTGGTGGTTTATATGACAGCTAGATCCATGAATAAAGTATAGACTGTTCCTAGTTTTTTAACTTAACCCTTTCATCTCCGAGTTTCTGAAATGGAATATTTCGCTTTGAATTTGGACACCGTCACTGATGTAAGTAAATTGGAGTGCAAGTCAATAAATGAAAATGTCAACACTTCATGGAAGCTGATGCTGCGATTCCGATCGGTCGAGGGGCATTTGTCGATAAAGGAACACAACTCTACTTTGTAGTAAAAAATGTCAATTATCCATTTAATTCAAACTATCGTAATGCCTGGATTGTTTGTGTTAAAAGTTTTGGTAATTTTTAATATTGCTCTGAAGTCTGTGAATAGATGACGGGAACCCGCCTTCATAGATTTTTTGCGCTTTAAAATGACCGATAGAGTGTGCATTAAAACCGGGAAGTATCCCATAATCTGACATTTTGACGACAAAAATCGACAGATATGAGAACCCTTTAGACAAATCCTTCGATTAAAATTACCCAACAAAGACATGGGTTTGTTGTAACAAACATTCAAGACAATTTCAAAGTAAAAAGTCCATACCCAGCTAGCATTCTACGTAAATCTACATCGGGCCGTCATCGGCCCGTCAGCTACCCTGACGGGCCGGTGACGGCCCGATATAGATTTACGTAGAATGCTGACTGGGTAAAATCTGAATTTTGGGATTGAGCTTCGTTGTATCCGCATAATAACCCAGTCAGCATTCTACGTAAATCTATATCGGGCCGTCATCGGCCCGTCAGGGTAGCTGACGGGCCGATGACGGCCCGATGTAGATTTACGTAGAATGCTAGCTGGGGAAACCTTAAATTTTATTGCGTATTTTCATTATTGGGAATATAATGGATGCCATTGCATGCAAATTTGATGGAATGTTAAGTTGTAAAAAGGTTAAAAAAGAAATTCGACAATTTTAAGCATGAGTTAGCAGCTAAGGCCATCTTTTGTAAACATGTTCTTGTAAGAAAGGCAAGTTGATTCAAGCAAAAGAAATGATCGAAACCTTGCAATAATTGAGAAAAAATAAAAAAAAAAAAAAAAAAAAAAAAATATATATATATATATATATATATATATATATATATATATATATATATATATATATATATATATATATATATATATATATATATATATATATATATATTTGCGTTTCTAATGGCTTTATGTATAGTTATGTATAGTTTTCTTTTTTCTCGACGAAAACATATATTGTTGGTATTTGTTTAGAAGCCCTAGGATGCCCCTCTTGTCTGGAAAAAGTAAAGGTTTGATAAGTGGAAACAGAATAAATATAGCAGGGACAATAAATCTGGGCCCAGTAGTTCAAAACTAACAGTGTCGTTAGTTAACGTATTGTTAAAACTTTGATCATTAAATAAAATGGCATATACGCAATTTTTTTTTTTTTTTTTTTTTTTTTTTTTTTGTTTCGGAAAAAATGTCGTTAGCTACATAGCTTTGAACAAAGGGGCCCTGTATTTTATTAGACAAGTTGTATGAAATGTCGAAGTCTATTTTCTGGGAAAAATAATAAAATATTTCAAAACGTTGTCTGGTGAAATTTTTACACAGCATTCAGACCGTTAATAAAATATTCACAAAGTCATCTGCTAGTAAATATCGTCAGTAATCCAGTAGGTACATTCGCACCCTGCCTCCAAAGCATCTATAATATACTTGGAACCAGACTACTATGACGTCACACAGTTTTGGTACCCTGAAAATAGTCCTAAATGAAAACAGAGTGCATAGAGTAGATGTTGTATACAGTGCAAGGTAAAAAAGACTGCATTGTTCTATTTATTTCAGGCCACAGAAGGTTCCTGGAGGAGACAAATTCCAGATAGTAAAAGATTCTGTACAGAACTATTTGGCTGGGTGGAGTGCTACAACGAGTTGGTCGGTCATTCCAGTTTGTGACCCTGAACAGGAGGATTTTTGGGATGTCATATGGCGGGCAATGTCATGTGTTTTCGAAGTGGTGAAGAGGACAGGAAAATCCCAGGATCTGTTGCTGACTCAAGTGGCTGTCACATCCCACCAAAACCTGGATCTGATTTAGGCCCATGGAACTGTAGCAGGTGAGACACCTTTGATTTCTTAGCATTGTAGCCTATGGAGAAATTAATAGGGGTGTGTAACCACTTCCTACGGAAACAGAAAAGCAACCACATATGAACTCTTTGCTTTGTTTCATCACAGTGTTTGTTATTATATGTGTTTCACTGTAATGTTTCACAGATGAGGTAGAGGATCCACATGGGATCGAACGTATGTTTGAAGCTGCATCAGACTAAACCTAGCTACCATTCTACATAAATCTACAGCGGGCCGTTATCGGCCCGTCAGCTACCCTGACGGGCCGATAACGCCCCGCTATAGATTCATGTAGAATGCTTACTGGGAAGGTACAGGTTCGCGCGAATAAAACTGGTTAAATCACCAAGTAGTGACTGTTCCAGGGCGATTCCTCCGTTGCAGTTCTTCTTTGTTTGTGTGTTGGTGGTTTCATATGTAGCATTCTGTTTTGTCATCATTTTGTTGCCGGCCTCGGTGGCTCAGTTGGATGCGCCGTCCGACTGGAGACCAGGAGGTCGCGGGTTCAACCCCCGCCGAGGTCGTCAACATTCTTTCGTGGAGAGTGATCATGAAATATTTTCTACGGTCATTCTCTCCCTTCCACTGATTCAAGAAGGGCAGTTGTCAGTTTCTGGCGAAAGAATGTGCACAATACTGGTTAACTGCTTAGAGGACTAAGCCTGCCCAGTAAATGTGTGGTAAGGTAAACTGACCGCGCTCGACATGACCCCATTGATTGACTGGGCCCTAAAACCTCAACACAAACAAACATTATTTTGTTCCTTCTCTCTTTTGTTTTGGTGTCTCTGAAAGGTTGTGCTCCGTGACCTTGGCATTTCCTGGGTATCTTCAATTATAATTCTTCCCGTACGTACAATTAGTCTTTATTTTTAATATATTCAGGAATCGCAATCTACAAGCACAGTTCTGATGCTAGAGTTGCGATCACCTTCAGCTGCTTCCCACCTTGCTTTCTGCTTTGTTTTGTATGTGTTGTGAACAATATTTGAACTCGTTTTGTGTGTGTGTGTGTGTGTGTGTGTGTGTGTGTGTGTGTGTTTGGTTTTGTTGTTTTTTGTTTCTTGTTGTTTTTCTTTTTTTTTTTTTTTCTTCTTTTTTTTTTTTTTTTTTTTTTGTTGTTGTTTGTTTATTTGTTTGTTTTTTATGTATTTATTTATTTTATTTCATTTTTTGATTGTTTTTTCTTCTTCTTCTTCTTCTTCTTCTTTTTCTTCTTCTTTTGTCCTGTTTGTTGTTGTTTTGTTTGATGAGACGTGTCTGGCATTGTGATCACATCGTTTAGGGAAGAGTGAGCCGGCTGCTTTGCTTAATTGTTCTGTTCCTCGTTGTTCGTTAACTCTTCTCTGGTGTCATTGGCAGGCTATGTTTTGTGACCGGGTCTCTCCCTGGATTTCTTTACCGTTTTAATTTTTGAGGCCATGTAAGGTTACGCCGTTATAATCCTAAATATTTGCCCCTAATCATACTAATCCTAAAGTTTGAGTGGCGGCCGTAAAACAAGTTTTCACGTACTTCATCATAGTGTATTTTTTTTATATATATATAATTACGTATTTTCCTTGGGACCCTTGGGCAGATTCTTGTTTGTTTTTTGTTGTTTTTTTTTTTTTGTTTGTTTTTTTGTTGCTGTTTTTTTTTTTTCGGGGGGTGGGGAAAGTCGAGATCTGCTTAAGCTCGTAATCGAGAGGTGGGGGTGTAGGGGGCGTAAGCATCCCTAAAAACTACAATGCTTTCATATGAAGGGTCTCAATTAAAACGAAGATTCCGATTTTTGTTCTTTTATATGTTTGTTGTTTCCAAGGGCAATGTTTATAGAGTTTATTTGAATATGTTCATTGATCTACCTGATGTTATGGTAAGTAGACCTGCAGCAGGTTGATCTGGGTCTACACTGTTTTCTCAGTCTAGCTGTCCTTTTAAGAAGACTGTAATATAATGCCTTTTTACCTGTTAGGGAATTAAGTTACTGAGATGTCTAGATGTGACAAACAGTACTTGTCATTTAGTGCTCCTTTCCAGAAATCACAAAGAAAGATAGTTTGAAACAATATTAAGGAAAAGTGATACACAACTCTATCAAAATCGTTTGCTCTCGTCGTCTACTGTAAAGGAAAAACAATTGCCCCCCCCCCTACACCCCCTCCCTCCCCCAACACACACACACATCGCTTTGGACCGGTCAGCGGTTAAAAAATACCTTGGTCTTAATCCAGTTTATATATAATCCTACCCTTCACTTTAGATTCCGATATCATTCTATCTGGCTCGGACAGCACGGAAAAAATTATTAAGTCATATCAAAAGAACTGCGAGGAAACAAAGATTAGGGTTACGACAAAAAGTATATACACTGAAGGCCAAGCTAAGTATTAGTCACCTGCCCACTTTTGGTAAGATTTAGGGACCATCACTGAGTTAGAAACAAGATCCACTGTCGTGTAATTAAAAAGCAAGCATCACTGACGATTTGGTCAATAATTAGGCATGCAGTCAGCTGTATGATATTGAAGTTATAACCTATTCTTTTATTGTCTACTTTTATCGTCTACGCCCTCGGGCGTTGACAATAAACGTTTTGGCTCGGACACGGAAATGATTCAATTGTTGACCCACAATGCACCATTGACCTTAGGTGTATTGTTTACAAGTAAACCTCGGAATTAGATATAGCACTGAATAGAACAGAATAATATTTCAAGAATCGGAATACCATGGTGTTCACCATTCGTTTGCATTTTTTCGGTACACTGCACTTATGTAGATATTCTTAAAGGTTACCATTGCAACACTTTATAAAAGTTTATAGGATAAACATTAATCTTGACACTGTCACTTTTAAAGCTTGGTGGACGCATTTGTACTACTACTATTGTGCTTTCGACATTTTTCAGAAAGTCGTGTTTGCTTGGCGCTTTACACAGAAGAAGTAAATTTGCAAACTTTTTTCATGATTTAATGCAACTAATTCGTAACTACCTATGCACAAAAAATTCTAGTCAATGTTTTTTTTTTTTAAATCAAATATTTTCACTTTTTCCCATAGTAAAAAAGAATGCAAATTGTGCAGAAACTTGTAGGGTAGGTACTCGTAACTTGGAGGCAGATTTTCAACAAGTTCTGCTTGTTCAATTTTTCTGAAATTTTCACAATTTTGTCATGAAACATCAATAATTTAAATTCAGCAAAGAAAAGTACAAAATATTTTCTTAGACAAAAATAAAAAAAAAAAATCACTTTACTATAGAAATTGCATAACTCAGACCAATTTTTGGCGATTAATTTAATTTTAGGGTACAAATTTGGGAACAAAACACAGAAACAGAAAAGTCAAATGGTTTCTGATAAAATATGGTCTATCAGAACAAAATAGTTTCATTTAAGATAAAACGCCAAGCAAAAAACGTCTTTCCAAGAGATGTCGAAAGGACAGTAAGCGCAATTTATAGCATTACCGAGTCAGCGTGACAGAATTTTGATATTCTTATATCTACTTATTTAAGTTTTGATGAGCGATGTGAAATTAGCAGTACGAATTTCACATTTTATTGTGAGCTTGGGTCATTCTCATTTAGACGAAGTATCATTTAGACCTCTCCAAATCACCCTTAGCAGTTTGGAATTTAGCCGATTTATCCAAGATTTGCATGTAAAGAATCCAATACTATAAAAATCAGTTTTAACATTTATTGTGTGCGAAGCGTAGACCAAGCTTTTTTTATGAAAGATTACTTGTAACAGTTAAAAATCAATTTGAATTGCTCCGAAAATTAAAAATGTGTTCGTCTAAGATTATCATTTGAAAGTTCACGATAGTTATCATACGAACCAACCGTTCAGCGGTTTAGATAATTTGCTATCTCTAAGGTGCACGGTCTGTCTCATTCTTGTCTTCGCTTCAGCTTAGCCACGGGCAATGAAAAATGGCTTGCCATCGGTTTGTTTGATCTTGGTATCAATTTGTATGACACACATTATCAAATTATTCCCGATGGTTCAAGAGTTATCGCCAGTTTTGCTTACTGGCCAAGAATGGACTGTCCAACAGTTTGGTTTTAGAAACTACTTCACTGTTAAAATTACATAGTTGATAAGGGGCTATCTCCCACCTTTGTAGGAGCTTGTTAATGTATTTTAAATGGAATAACCCTCATAATCTTGCCCAAAATAGACTCCCTGACTCTAAATCTTCGTGGGCTAACAGATTGATTGTAGAGCACACTTCGAAAGTCGAACTTTCTGAATGTCGGCTTTTCTAAGGGCAGCGCAATTTATATTATGGTACAGACACTCCTAACCTGTCCCGTCTATATTTTCCAATGTATTTATATTCCATGGTACTTTCCCGACTTGCCAAAAAGAAATACATGCGGAAATGGATGATTCAACTAAGGAAATTTGATAACAGGGGATTAGTTCCTGTTTGAAGTGGTCGATTGTTTGAAGCTACAATATGCGTGTTAAACAGTAAGGTTTCCTTATTAATCAACGATAAGGATTCCTTATTAATCATCATAACTGAACGTTTCAGTCGTCAGTTCTGGCGGTTTTCAACAAATACCTTTCACTTTATTTAGCTCTGTATGTGGCTAAACGTCAGTTAAGAGTATCATTAACTCTGTACTCCGTTTATAAATTTTCCTCGACGATGAATTGATTGATAAATATAAAAGCTGCTTGAAAGCACTTCAGCAGCAAGGAAAATTTAACTCGAGTTTTACGGTGACTTTAGACATAGATTTAGGAACATTTTTCGGAAATTCATTTTCAGAAGAATTCAAAACTTTACTGGCCATTATAAAAGGATATCATATAGCATGTATCTAATGGACAGACTACATGCTTTATTTTCAGCCCGATCATGATTGAAAATTATGCTTTCTTCTTTAATTGCGCGATGGTGGTTGGCGTCTCAGACTAGGATGGTGCCAGTACCAAACGCTTTATTAGTGGGATAATGCCTGATGCTGTGTCTTTGTTTTTGTTTTTTTTTTTTTTGTTTTTTTTGTTTTTTTTTGTTGTTTTTTTTTTTTGTTTGTTTTTTTTTTTTTTTTTTTTTTTTTTTTTTTTTTTTTGCTTTCCATGGTTCAACCAGTGGTTTTCTTTAGCTTTGGCTGCCCATGTTGAGGTGTTTGCCACGAACCACCATCCTTGCTTCCTCGCAGTTATTTAATTTGATTTTTATATTTTTCTGTGATGTTTCTCTGATTGAGTTAGAGAGTCTCTATGCAAACCGAAAAATTATTTGGTATTTTTACAACATTTGAGTCTAGGTTGATGATATGAGTCAGCGCACGACAAAACCTAAAATAAAACTTGTGCGACCAGTGAAGACTTGATCAGCCTGCGCTTCCGCGCAGGCTGATCAGTCTTCGCTGATCGCATGTGCCTTCTACAGCCTCAAGGATATCCAAACCAATGAGGGATAAACAAGAACCCGTGCCATCATTACGAAAACACGCCTATTCAAATATAAATTGAAAATCTCACCTCCAAAAACTGAAAATTTTCAGATAAAACTCTGATATTTTTTCACATTTCTGCTCAAAACATAGATTGTGGGTACTCGTTAGAACCGCCTCGGCGAGGCGGTTCTAACGAGTACCCACAATCTATGTTTTTGAGCAGAAATAAGAAAAATAATGTATACCCCTATAAACCCCAGTTTTACTATATAAAAGTGGGGTTTAAGGGGGTCAAAATTATATAGGTACGTTTTCGTGATGTACTGGGTGGATGTATAGGCTGATCTGAGTCTTTGCTGGTCACGCAGGTCTTATTGTAGGTTTTATTGTGCGCTGGCTCCTTATTATGGCGTCAGTAAAATCGAATTAAAACCCCACGGTATATTGTTTGCAACTGAACCTTCTAAGGCGGTGGTTCTAGTGTTGATCGTTCTTTGATGGGCCTTGTGACTGCTGGTTGCGGGGCTTTTTTCATGTTTTGTCCTGCCCCACGAGAGGTTATAAAACTTTTTTCATGCTCAACTAAGCTGAACATGGAATTTCCTGCTAATAAATCTCAAATTACTACCAGTTGCAATTTTTTTCTTCCTAAACATGAAAATATCCCCGCTAATATATATGAGAATGCCACCTATGGTTGCATAGAAAATTTAATGCTCAGCTGAGTTGAGCATTAAAAAAAAAGTTTTATAACCTCGGGGGCAGGACAAAACATGGAAAGAATAGCTCAGCAGCAAGCAGTCACAAGGGCTCACAAAGAAAGAACAACACTAGAACCACAGCCTTAGATGATTGTCGTTCCTGTATGGCAATGCGATCACCTTCGTGGGAAAGCGGAAGCTACTGTCCTTTCGACATCGCTCGGAAAGACGTTTTTAATAGGCGGAAATTATTATTATTTTTTAACGAAAGTATTTTATCTGATTGACCATATCTTATGAAACATTTGTCTTCATTATTTTTTCGTTTTGTTTATTAATATTAACCCTAGAATTAAATTTACTGCCAAAAATTGGTATGACCTATGCAATATCTATGGTAAAGTGATTTTTTTATATATATATATATATTTGTATAACATGTATAAGAAAATATGTGTTACTTTTCTTTGCTGATTTTAAACTATTGACATTTCACAACGATATTATAAAAAATTCACCCTCCAATTTTCCTACCCTACCGATTTCTGCATAAATTGCAGCATTTTTACTGTGGGAAAAAGTGAAAATATTTGATTTTTTAAAAGCCAATAATTAGAATAGAAATATTTAGACTACGACATATTGTTTTGCATTTAATGATGACAAAAAAATTGCAAATTTACTTCTATGGAAAGCGCCATGCAAAAAAAAAAAAAAAAAAACAAAAAAAAAAAACGACTTTCTAAAAGCTGTATAATTGGTTTATACCGTAATAACCTGAGTATTGGGACAGATAAGCCAGAGAAAATAGTGTAGACCCAGATCAGACGCCGCATAACGTGGCGTCTGATCAGGGTCTACATTGTTTGCAGGAAGAAAAACGAAAAATACGAAAACTTTCAGATGTAAAATTCTGGCGGTTTTCATACTTCTGCTCAAAACATAGATTGTGGGTACTCGTTAGAACCGCCTCGACGAGGCGGTTCTAACGGGTACCTATGTTTGTGCAGAAATAAGAAAATTAATGTATACCCCTGTAAACCCCAGTTTTACTGTATAAAAGTAGGGTTTCGTGATAAGTAATTTGTGCTGTCCGTCGTAGTTTCTTTACTCTTCCTGTTGGTGTCTTTAGCAAGCTTCCTGTGATTGTGGCAATTCCTGGACATATTCTTTACTATTTCAACAGTCATCAGATGGGTGGCTGTATCGAATGATTGTTGCAATGCTCGGATAACTTCTATTCCTGACGGACAGGCAGACGGACCATAGAATGGTAAAACATATAACCCTTCCTTTTTGTGTGACTGGATATAAAAACAATGTCTCAAAACTGTGGATTAGTTCACAAATATAGGTTTCACTGCGCCGAAGCACTCTTCAAGACTGCATGTGCGCCCAGCGAAGAAATCCGCGCTGGGTTGATCAGAGTATTCGCTGTCCGCTTGAAGACGCTTAGTATCATTGGCTACCCACAGAGTGACCTGCGAAGCCTCTGATCAGATTAAGAGGATGTGCAGGCTGATCTGAGGCTTCGCTGCGCGACATGCAATCTTGTTAGAATGTTGTTCCTTTCCTTTATTTCTGTCTCGGAAGTGCATATATTTCAGGCTTTTATCAGAAGTGATTAGCAGTGGAAGTCAGATGTCCAGTCAAGATATTGTCACATTTTGCAAACAGGCTGAAATATTTGGCATCAGGCACATGTCCTTTTACGGGTAATGTTCGCTGTAGTGGCATCGTCCAACATTAAAAAAGCAAAGGAACACTGTATAAGGGGAAATAAGTAATCAAGAACGAAAAAGTCAGGCTTTATAGCATTCCTTCCCTTTTATTATTATTTTTTTACTGGACAACTCGTCAATGGCAAATAAACAGTGAGCCAAACGCCTTATTTCCCTTACCCTAGCGCAAACAGAAGATTGCGTAAATTGAAACGTTACAGTAAAAAACTAGAAATGTGTGCCCAGGGCCATCCTCACCGATACGCAGGCATTTTGCAAAAAATGAAGTTGAAAAAAGGGCCATAACTGTCATAATAATTGGCAGATGTTACCCTAAATCGAACTTGACCTATATTTTATGATTATATACCTGTGTATAAAATATGAATCCAATGCACCAATCTTATTTTTAAAAAAATGCTCACAGAAGGAGTATTTTTGCATTGAAGGTAGCCACCAGCGGCAAAATAAGGTAAATATATAATTATTTCTATCAGAGTCGCTTCTTTTTTCAACGTGAATCCATAACGCATACACTTTCAAGGGAGAGAACTCTGTCAAAACTGTTTTTGCTCCTTTATGAAAATTAGCTCCCAATTAAGGGGTCTACTCTAAAAGGAAAGAATTTGCTCCCCGATTCTGAAAAGGGTCTTCTCTAAAAGAAGCTTCTAAAAAGTGTGTATTCTGATAGGGAAAAATGCTCCTCTTTGGAGAAAATTATTTCCTTTTAGAGTATATCCCTTTTCAGAAGGGGTCAGGTATGCAAGAAAACAAACAGGAAGTCACAAAAGTTGTCTGCTTTGCACAAACTAACGGAAAAAATACCAAGTGTTCCCATTCAGTATGTGTAACGCCCATTATACACAATACGCATGTGCGTAACTTGCGTAAGATTAATAATATTATTTGCAACAAAGATATCAACTAACATAAAATATTTTGCTACTTTACATGTACCATAAGGGCTGCTCGTAAGGGATAAATTTTCGCTTCCAGAATAGGGTCTACTCTTAAAGGAAAGAATTTGCTCCCAGAGGGAGCAAATTCTTTCCTTTAAGAGTAGCCCCTATTAGGTAAGCGATACTAAGAATGTTTCTAGATTTTTCCAGGGTGTACGTAAAAAATAATTCCATTCTGGCTACTACTGCATTTAACTTAAAAGTACCGAAACCTACGTGTGTCCAGCACATGTCACATACCTACGTTAGTATGGTCATGTATCTCGTTGTATTGCTATCCGAAATGTTTCGGCATTTACTGTATGAAGGATAGATTAGACAGTGTCAAGGACCGCGCGATTCTCTGCTAATTCGCAGCTAATTTAGTTCAAGGCCTGCTATGCTCAGGTCGCAGGTAAACTTGCAAACTGAATTCACTTGCAGATACATAGAAAAATAAACACTCAGTGGTTAAAGGGCCCAGTTGTTCAAGGCATTGTTAGCTGAAGGCACTGCGTACATTTGGTGGATTCGTCATATTATTTTTAAAAGGAGACTTAAATTTCTTGTTTGCTTTCTCGCAGATTAAGTCCCTTCTGTAAAGGGATTTATTCTAAAATGAAATTAAGGAAGCATTTGTTTTCCTTTTAGAAAATACTGCTGGGGGTTGGGGTCAGAACAATTTTTGAGCTGCCTCCCCCCACCCCCCGTCCCGTCCCATGTACCATGTACTCATCTTTACCAAATATTTTACATTTTGTGTCTTCTATAAAGTATACCGGATTGATTTTAATGAATAGAAATTACTTGTTTTCATAAAAAGTACCAGTGTATTTGATTTTATGTTGTTGTTTTTTGGGGGTTTTTTTTTGTTTTTTATTTTGTTTTTTTTGTCTGTTTTTTTTTTTTTTTTTTTTTGTTTTTTTTTTTTTGTTTTTTTTTTTTTTGTTTTTTTTGTTGTTTTTTTGTTTGTTTGTTGTTGTTTTTGTTGTTGTTGTTTTTGTTTTGTTTTTTGTTTGTTTGTTTGTTGTTGTTTTTTTGTTTGTTTGTTTTTTGTTTTTTATTGTTTTTTGTGTTTTTTTTTGTTTGTTGGTTGGTTTTTCTTTGTTTGTTTTTGGGGGGTTCATTTGTTTTGGTTTTTTTTGTTGTTGTTTTTTTGTATGTTTGTTTTTTGGGTTTTTTTTTTTTTTGTTTTGTTTTTTTTTTTTTTGTTGCTTTTCTTTGTTTTTTATTTTCATGAAATATTTAACTTATTTAAGTAAAATGCTTAAAAAATATTACTGATGCTTTCTATGAAAAATGTAAGTCGTTTATGCATAGGTTCTTTTCTATAAAATATAACGGGATTTTTTTTGTTGTTGTTTTTTTGTTCTTCTGTTTGTTTGTTTGTTGTTGTTGTTTACTTTTTGTTTTTTTGTTTTTTGGTTTGTTTGTTGTGTTGTTGTTGTTGTTGTTGTTGTTGTTGTTGTTGTTGTTGTTGTTGTTGTTGTTGTTGTTGTTGTTGTTGTTTTGTTGTTGTTGTTTTGTTGTTGTTGTTGTTGTTGTTGTTGTTGTTGTTGTTGTTGTTGTTGTTTTGTTTTGTTTTGTTGTTGTTGTTTTGTTGTTTTTTTGTTTTTTTGTGTTGTTGTTTTTAATTTTAATCATTTAATATTAAACGCTGCGTTTTTTTATTTCTTTTTTGTTGTTGTTGTTTTCCAACGACATGTAACGACGCCTCGAACAACTAGGTCCCGAATATCATCACGCTGCGCAGTCTTGGTAAAATTTCAGCACACTTCATTTTAAAATTAGTTCTTATTTTCCCACTGGGTCACTTTGCGTAAAGTGTCAAAACCTGTTTTCCGAGAAAAATAAGAAAAGTGTCATCAATTTATCGTCTGCTGTTTTAGCCAAGAGAGCGGTAAAGGTTATAATCAAGGCTAACAAATATCCTAATGATATTTCTTTTGAAAATAGTCAATTATACATGTTAACATAAATAACTTTGGAAAAGAGGTAAAAAGCGTGTCGCTACGGATACATAAAAACTGAAATCAACAGCATCCAATTTTGTGTAGCACTTGTATCTAGTTCAGATGTTTGACAGGTATTTCACTTCCTTCCTTAATGCTTAGCTCTCTGGGTAAAATTTTCAGCAGGCCACATTTTGAAATATTTTTCTTATTTTTCCCAGAAAACAGTTTTTGAGATTTTATGCAAATTGTCTTCTATGGAGAAAATTAACATGAAATGTCGAATCTCGTTTTTAAGAAAAAATATGAAAATCATCATCAGTTTGTCGTCTGCTGAATAAGCCCAGAGAGTGGTAAAAGTTATAGAGTTATTCCAGAATTCCTTTAATATGATGTTAACACTTACAATGCTATGGGCCAATTCTGCAGACGATTTCTTATCTTTACTAGAAAATAGGATCAGACACTTCATGCATCCTTAGGAGACAATTGGCATGAAATGTCAAATCCTCTTTTCTAGGGAAAAATAAAAATATTTCAAAATGTCGTCTGCCTTTTACCCAGCATGCAAAGTGTTAACCATGTTATGCCAGAACTGTGTTACAGTAAACAAAACTGAAAAAAGGAAACAGGTTAGAACACCTAAGAAGTAAGAAGCCGGTAAAAAAAAAAACGGCACAAAAACGAAACAAAAGCCACTGTACTCGTAAAAACACTAATACATTATGTGGAAGGCCAAAAAGGCGACAAAATGTTGTTTCATACTGGATAAAATTTTCAGCAGAGGGCGTATTAATTTTTTCCTTAATTTTCCCAGAAAAAAAAAAAAAAAAACAGGATTTTGCCAGTTCATGCAAATTGTCTCCATAAGTGGATTTGGAACCACTTAAGACTTAAAAAAGGTGTTACCAGCTACTATTCCTTGGAATCATTTATTTAGAAATTAGCGCCACAGCGGGCGCCAGGTAGAAGGGTGATTGGATACCGGTCTTATCCTAAGTCTTTGGACAGCTTAACTCCTAACCATAATTACCCTAAAATGTGAACAAGTACACATCACGAAAAGATGCCTATATAATTTTGACCCCCTCAAACCCCGCTTTACATAGTAAAACTGGGGTTTACAGGGATATAAATTATTTTTTCTTATTTCTGCTCAAAACATAGATTGTGGGTACTCGTTAGAACCGCCTCGGCGAGGCGGTTCTAACGAGTACCCACAATCTATGTTTTGAGCAGAAATATGAAAATTATTTGAGTTTTTTTATCTGTTTTTTTTTTTTGTTTTTTTTTTTTCAGTTTTTGGAGGTGAAATTTCTTATATATTTGGATAGGCGTGTTTTCGTAATGAAACGTACATTTGACTATCAGTTGAAAACTAATGAATGAGTGGCAAACAGTGTAGAACCATGATTCTGTGGCATTTGATTTGGGGTATATTGTTTGCTCAGGTCTGTCTGTCCAAAATCGTAGAGTAAATATGGTATCATGCCATGTGTCTGACTCGTGATATGTCATAAGGCAGCACTTAAACAGCCTAGTATTAATGTCCCTGTTACATCCAGGCTATGGAGTGATGAAAACAGTGAATATATTTTAGTTTGTGTTTTTTTTTTTCTAAATTGTGGGAGGGCTGTTGCCTTGGGCCTATCAGTAACTAAATATTTGAGCGACCTAATTTACAAATATATATATATATATATATATATATATATATATATATATATATATATATATATATATATATATATATATATATATATATATATATATATATATATATATATATATATATATATGTACTGATTTGGAACAATAATATAAAAATAAAATGTAACTATGTAACTAGATAAAAAAAAACGTGTCCGAACATATCATGCTGCAAGGATGGTTGTCAGTTATGAAGTTTATGCAGATAAGACGGCTCGTCAAGATCTACGCTATCTGTCGTATAGTCCATGGATCATGTTGTATTGGCGGTAAATGGTTTGTTAAAAAAAAAAAAAACAGACGACAATATGTCAATATGTCGTCGTCTGAAATTTGACGCAGAAAGCGTTAATTTTATTGACACACGTCTGTTAAATGTCAATATATTGGTTTAACTGGGCTAATTCTCCTGACGACAAATTGCTGATCTTTTTTTCTTAATTTTCCGACAAAACAGGATTTGACTTTTTATGCAAATTGTCTCCATTACAGACACTTTGCACTAGTTCTTTCGACACAAAATATTAGTTTAAAGCTAGCATCAAATATAAAAAACGATATATATCAGCAGTTCAAGTTTAACAACGTAACGGAACCGACACACGAAACGGAGAATTCATCTGCTACTGACTTGATTTTTACTTCTGACAAAATTGCTATATTTTTAAGCCACGATATACTAACATCTCTATAGTCAGGATTTATTTCTGGAGACTCTACCGTCAATCAACTTGTTCACATATAAAACACATTTTGTAAAGTCTTGGATGAAGGTAAAGAAGTACGCGCTGTCTTTTGTGATATCAGTTAAGCCTTTGATAGAGTATAGTATAAAGGCCTTTAATACAAACTTCAGGCTTTTCTGGTTCGCTTTTGCAATGGTTTACAGATTACTTACATAATAGAAAACAGAGAGTAGTACTGCCTGGAGCTGTTTCGTCTTGTTCTGTTATTAAGGCGGGTTCCACAAGGTTTTATCCTAGGCCCTCTTCTGTTTATGATTTACATAAAGGATATAGATGTAGACATACACTCTGCTATCAGACTCTTTGCAGATGATACTAGTCCGTATATAATCGTAGATAATCCCATGCAGGCGGCGGCCCAGAGTAACTCTGATCTGGCAAAGATCCACTCATGGGCAACCAAATGGCTTGTTTCTTTTAATCCCGCTAAATCTGAGTCAATAATGTTCTCTCGAAAACGTTGATAAACCCTATCAGCCCTGTCAGCAGACAACATCAGCATACTCGAGAAGTGGTCTAATAAAGGAAGTGTATATTGTTTGTAAAGATTCTATATCGAGAGTGAATTTGAGTTTGTGTATTATATTAAATATAAATATTAGGACGAAATGCTTGTGAAAATGTACTTCGTTAATGTGTTGCTGATTCATGGAGATAGGAGGGGACAAGTGTACCCGGACTGAGGCGAACGACTTAAAATAAAGAGACCGCAAGAATTGTTACTGGGGCAATAAAACTAGTATCAATACATTCTCTTCTCTGTCAACTTGGTTTGGAATTTCCCGAAGCTCGAAGACAAAAACACAAACTTACACCTGAATACCTTTCGTCATTGGTACCACCAACGGTAGGTAGTGTAACAGCTTATCAGTTGCGAAATAATTCCAATCTACAGACCATTTGAGCCAGTTCACAAATCTATTATACATCCTTTCTTTCATCGGCTACTCGCAGCTGGAACGATTTGTTCAAGTTTCAAGTTTATTCGTACACTAGGTCAATACAAAGTTGACAACAATTGTTGCAATGAATACATAAGGAAAGTACATATACATGTCATGGCGTAATGTCAGATGATAAGAAAACTTCACCCTCAGTAGCAGCCTTTAAGTACAAGCTACAGTCTAACGTAAGAAACCCTCCGCCGTATTCATTACGCAAACACGCCTACGCAAATATATAGACAATTTCATCTAAAAAAAAAAACTGGAAATTTTCAGATAAAATTCTGATTTTGTTTTTCATATTTCTGCTCAAAACATAGATTGTGGGTACAAGAACCCACAATCTATGTTTTTGAGCAGAAATAAGAAAAAATAATGTATACTCCTGTAAACCCCAGTTTTACTATGTAAAAGTGGGGTTTAAGGGGGTCAAAATTATATAGGTATATTTCGTGATGATTTGTGCTGGTAAAAGATTAGGACAAATACACCAATGTCACCAATACACAATGTCAGCCTAAGACTAAATTGCAGCTCATTCAAATACGTATTCTAAATAACGCCCTTTGTGACTGTGGAGATGTTGAGGACACACAGCGTTATCTCTTAGCCGGCGAACAGTACAGAGACTTACGACAGGACTTGATAAATATTGGCTCAACGATTTGCTAACCTTCCCTAAGCATTCGTCTATGTGGCAATACCAATTTATCTGAGAACGACAACATACAAATACTTATAGCAGTACATGGTTTTATTCTTAAATCTAAATGATTTTTCATCATAAATTAGCATATGTAATTTTCTTACATTCGCACATATAAATACACTCACACACATATACATGCATGCTTGAAAAATGTTTGTGAACTCTCTAAAGCATGTTACAAGAAAATTAGAAACGGTAAAGTTCATACAGTAATTTAAGCTAAAGTAAGGTCCTACAATGTCCAGCACCAACCACCCTCACCCCGCCCCCTATCCACTGACCCACATCACGATTTGAAGCGTTATCGACATTTACGAGGTATTGTTTTCTTAAGACAGCCTTAAAATATAAGCTCATCAATTTTATGTTAAGATCTAATCCATAAATGTGTAAATACAAAACAAAAAGTTAACCTTACAATTCATTCCCCGTGGAGCCATATTTCCATGCTTTATTTCACTGCCCTTTGTTCTTTTGTTCTATTCATAATCTTAATGAAATTTTATTTGCAAAAGACAATAATAGAACCACCTCGATGAAAAAAAATATGAAAACTATCAGTTTTCTTTCTGAAAACTTTGCATTTTTAAGACATGAAAATTTCATTAAAATGAATCTGCGTGTTTTCATATTCGTATATCATAACGTCTTGTGCCTTAGGTGGGTTTCCAGGCCTATACGCAGACTTTTGAAATGGAAAGGGCGGGTGTGTGAATTGTTAGCTATTCTTAAAGGGGACATGGTGTTGAAGTCCATACCTACTAAGCACAGTGGGTTTATATCGCCTTCCACTTAAATCCATTTAAGCCTAGTGGACTCTTCTATCCCTATAAAATTGAACATGTCCATTTATCATCTGAAAATTGTACTTGTCGGCCAAGTGTCCGATCTACTGTCCCTGTTTTTTCTTGTGTTCCCAAAGGTTCGGTGCTTGGACCGATCCTTTTCTTGGTATTTATTAATGATCTTCCTGATAATATCAGGTCATCTGTTCGTTTGTTTTCTGATGATTGTGTTTTGTATAGGAATATATGTACTCCTTCTGACTATCTTACCTTACAAGATGACCTGGATAGCCTAGGGCGTTGGAAGGCCGATTGGCAGATGAAGTTCAATGTAGACAAATGTCATTCAGTGAAGGTGTCATGCCACCTTCCGGATAAGCAGATAAAGTTTGACTGCTCACTACATCAGCACACACTGCAGCAGGTTTAATCCGCTAAATATCTAGGTATCACCATCGCTGACAATCTTGATCGGGGTCAACATATTTCCGAGATAAAATCAAAAACAAATCTGACGTTAGGATTTCTTAGACGCAATTTGGCTTTTGCTCCTAGGCAGACACAGACTGTTGCATACAAAACATTGGTTCGCCCTCAACTTGAGTATACGTCACCTGTTTGGCACCCCCATGTTAAAACTCAGATTCAGCAGGTTGAGAATGTCCAGAGGAGGGCTTAACGGTGGACCTTTCGGCGATGGCGGAATTAAAGTAGCGTAGGTGATATGCTTGATGAGTTGGAATGGCCATCCCTGGAAGGCCCGTTGTGAGCAATCCTCTTTAACCTTCTTTTATAAGATACACTCTGATATAGTGTCTCTTAACAAAAATAGATACTTGACTCCTGTGACTGGTTCAACTCAAACAAGGGCATCGAAATGAAACAGCACGCAATACCTAGGAACTAGGCCTATAATGATGCCCTGAAGAATTCTTTCTTTCCTAGAACTATTCCTCAGTGGAAGAGTTCTACCTCTTCTGTGGTAGATGCTAAGACTGCAGAGGAGTCAAAAGCCCGTATGGTATTGATTGGGAATCAGAGTTATGCGTTTTAACAGATTGTAAATAGTTTTTTAAGAAATCAAGTGATTTCTTTTTTTTTTTTTTTTTTTTTTTCTTCTTCTTCTTCTTCTTCTTCTTAAATTCTAAATTAAGCGACCTACCTAACAGAGGTAATGGCCAAATGTGATCGACTCAGTTAAGAAAATACATTCTTAAAATCAGATATACCAATATCAGCCCGAGGGACGAATAAGCACCTGTTGTTAACTTTATAGGTTAAATCTACCTTGACAATCACAATCTTAGATCACCTTAGATCACACGGAAACCGGTGACTAAGGAGAACACAAAACACAAAATTTACACAGCTCCCTCAGTTTTTTGACACTTGAACGTATATTCTTGTGTCGGAGGTCTTTTAAAATATAATGCACAAAAACCAACTCTTTAACTCAGTGTCTCTTCCAAGTTATTGAGAAAAATTTAGACGGCGCCAAAAATTTTTCAACTTGCCATTACAGTACCGGAAGTAAATCAAACCTTTTAAATAAAAACAAAATACGATAGAACTCTGGGCACTAATGAATTAGTATCATCATTTCAACAAACGATTACGTTTGAGCCGCGTCGCGAGAAAAAGGATCTTCGGACTTTCCCATTACAAAAAACACACCTATTCAAATACATTGAAAATTTCACCACCAAAAACTGAAAGTTTTCAGATAAAAATTCGGATTTTTTTTTTTTTTATTTCTGCTCAAAATATAGATTGTGGGTACTCGTTCTAACGAGTACCTACAATCTATTTTTTGAGCAGAAACCCGAAAAACAAAGTATACCCCTATATGAACTATATTTACCATATAAAAGTGGGGCTTAAGGGGGTCAAAATTATATAGGTATGTTTTCGTGATGCATCGACTCAATCTTTAAGTGCGCAGATATTTTGCTAAAGTTTTCTGCTTACGCGAGCGAACAGCATAGATTCTGGCGAGACTGCCCGAACCTTAACTGTTCAACATGTGGTTACATTACGAAAACACGCCGATATAATTTTGACCCCCTTAAACCCCACTTTCATATGGTAAAACTGGGGTTGATAGGGGTATACATTATTTTTCTTATTTTTGCTCAAAAACATAGATTGTGGGTACTCGTTAGAACCGCCTCGCAGAAGTTCAATGAGTACCCACAATCTATGTTTTAAGCAGAAATAAGAAAAATATCAGAGATTTTTATCTGAAAATTTTTAGTTTTTTGGGATGAAATTTTCTATATATTTGAACAGGCGTGTTTTCGTAATGAAACGGCTCTTTTCTCCTGACGCGGCTGATTTCCCATCCTTATAGACGACACATTGAGGATATTGCTTTCTTACCTTTTTTTTTTTTTTTTTTTTTTTCGGAAAATGGGATTTAACATTTTATACAAAAAGTTGCATAAAATACCAACCCTTTTTCTGGGAAAAAAAATAATAATGTTTCAAAATGTCGTCTGCTGATTTTTTTTATATTTTACCCAGCACGCAAAAGGTTAAAAATGCCTTCTATCGTTCGTTTTTGCGCAAACAAATTTACCTAACCTTGAAGGCCTGAATGTAGGCCGAAGGTATTTTTAGCATGTTATCGTAACGCAGCCTTGGGGGTTTGTTTATATCATGTGTTCAAATAGTGCAGATAAACTGTAAATACTGCATTCGAAGTCATTCATAAATTGTCCTTTTACGCAGTGTTTCAAACAAGAGGACAAAGCTGAATAACCACATGTATATTGTCCTAGATATTGTCAAAGTTATGACGAATTTTCCTCAAACATGAAATTTTTCGTTATTTCAACAAGCAGAGGTAGTTGACTCGTTTTAAATTTCGAGACGTCAGGTGAGAACTTTAAAGTAATACACAACAAATTCGTCGAGCCGCATTCAGTTTTGCAAATAACGCGCCAGAGTTTTTCAAAAACACGCCCATATAGTTTTGACCCCTTAAACCCCTCTTTTATGCAGTAAAACTCTTATTTCTGTTGCTCAAAAACATTGATTGTGGGTACTCGTTAGCCGAGGCGGTTCTAACAAGTACCCACAATCTATGTTTTGAGCAGAAATATTAAAACTACCAGAATTTTTTGTCTGAAAGTTTTCATTTTTTTTTTTTTTTTTTGGTGGTAAACTTATCAATAAATTTGAATAGGCGTCTTTTCGTAATGTTTGCATCTTCTGAATGGCTATTGTAACACCTCATATGTGACCTCAAATTAGAGAATAGTCATTATTCTCGTTGACGAGACTTGATATAAGATCGAATAAATTATATCAATAATTATTCATTTTGTATTGGATCGAACAGATAATAACCACATGCAAACATAAAGGTCGCCATTATGTTTGTGCCAAAAGACAGTGTGAATTAGTTAACTGTTACTCGCTCTCGTCGGCCGAAAACTGTCACAACTGAGCGGGAAGTTTGCTATAGTTTGCGAGTCACCGTGAACGTTTCGTTTAATTGATATGCAGCCCCTTGCCTGTGTTCAAGTGTTCAGTTGTGACAGTTTTCGGACGGACGATGGCGAGTATTCGCGAACTAAATTTGCGCCGTCTTTTGGCACCACCAAAATGGCGTACAGCACGAATAAAACCAATATATTGAAAATTTCACCACCAAAAAAAATGAAACTTTTCAAATAAAAATTCCGATATTTTTCATATTTCTGCTCAAAACATAAATTGTGGGTACTCGTTAGAACCGCCTCCCACAATTTATCTTTTTGAGCGAAATAAGAAAAATAATGTATACCCCTGTAAACCCCAGTTTTACTATATAAAAGTGGGGTTTATGGGGGTCAAAACTATATGGGCATGTTTTCGTGATGCATTGACGAAACTGCTATACATTTTGAAATACTCAATGAAATTTTAGCAATTATTGATATTGCACGATGATGACCTTGAAAGAATCACTGGGCCAGCCAATGAATGCCAAAAACGTTGTACTTTGTATTTGACTATGTCAAGTTATATCATAGAAGATCAATCAATTTGATAACATATAGTCTCGGCACACACACGTTCGCGTACTCAGAGTAGTAACGACACGCCAAAACTGCATTCATCATATTGTAGTTGACGGGTCCTTCAAAACAATAAAAGAAAATCCTGCAGCGAATAATTTATCGTAAAATAATAAATGCTTGAGATATATAGTTTGATTTTTCTTTGCGGCGAGCAATATATGATAACATAATTTCAAATTAAAAGGCGTAAGACATACAATGTTTACATTGACACACCAAAGACACAAAACAAAAATCAAAACACTGAAGGTGGTAATTGGAGCGGTTGCCTGAAATTCTATAACTCTCTAAAACTGACTGGGATTAGCCCCCTTTTCGGTCCTTTCGGTTTTCGTTGTTGTTGTTGTTGTTGTTGTTTTTTCTATTTGTTTGTTTTTTAGTTTGTGTGTGTGTGTGTGTGTGTTTGTTTTTGTTTTGTTTTTGTGTGTGTGTTTTTTTTTTTTTTTTTTTTTTGTTGTTGTTGTTTTTCTATTTATAAGCATCAGAGTATACGAGTATAAGGCTTATATGTTTGATTGCAGAATTAAGCGTTATCAGAGTTAACAGGTGACTATTTGTTAGAAGGTTCGCAGTAACAGGAAAATGGATTTTCGATATGTGGTATGTTAAAACTGTTGGCGGTTTGGCAACAGCTTAATGCTTTTCGTACTGGGTAAAATAACTTCTAGAAGACAACATTTTGAAATATCTTTTTTTTTTCTTGGTCAGGAAATAGGTTTTGACATTTCATGCAAACTGTCCTATTCTTACTTTTTTCCAGAAAAAAAAGATTGGTATTTTATGAAAACGGTCTCTTAGGTGACAATTTGCATTAATATTTCTGCACCTTGATTATGGCCAGAGAATAGATAGTATTGCGTAATCATGTGGACATTCCAAATCAAATGGGGTTTCAAGACATTACAGAGATGATATTACAAACAGGAAATACGAAAACAGGCACACGTAAATAAAGGGACACTTCTTAGCTTGAAAGCGCAAAAAAGACATTCGTGAGATGGCCGCATTAAATGGGCATCGGAAGAAAATAAATAAATGAACAGAGGACTTGTTAAGGAGGAGTATCAGGTGATAATTCTGGGATAATTTTTCTTATTTCTCCATAAAACATATGTTGTGGGTACTCATTAGAAGCGCCTCACCGAGGCGCTTCTAATGAGTTTTATTTTTATTTATTTTATTTTATTTAAACAATGTTTAAAGAGGATGACACAATTAGCTATAAATAACTATTCTACCTTGTGGTCCTCTAACTAAAATTTATATACATATATACAACAAGACTTAACTAACAGCTAAGAAATTCATGGGATAAAAGTAGCTTGTAGCGAAGTGAATGCTTGTATAAAGTTTTTATCAAATAAAAGTGCTAACAGGTATGTGCAAGTGATTTAAAACCAAACATGGCACTGAATTATATCAAAGACAAATCTGTATGTTATCACAGTTTTTGTAAGTGCTTTAAGATTTGACGAGCGCATAAAACCAATATCTAAAACAATTATGCTAGGTCATAAAAGCTCTCAATTCAGTTACAATAACGGTTTCAGCGATAATTTTACACATGGTATATCATTTAAAATCATAGTTAAAGACATTTTATAAGGGTTAAAATGTTGCTTTAAGAGACTGCTTAAAGGTAGAGAGTGACCCCGATGTTTTTACTGTTTGAGGTAGAGCATTCCATAGTCTTGGTGCGGAACACGAAAAAGAGCCATCAAAAAGTGCTGTCCGTGCTTTCGGCACATAAAGTGAGCCATTTTCTGATGACCTGAGGTTAAGAGTGTGTACCTCGGATACTGGTTTTAGAAGTTGTGTTATATATTCAGGGGATAAATTATTTATTGCTCGGTATGTCAAGACAGCCTTATTATATTTAAGTCTGTCCGGAATTGACAGCCATCCCAGCTGACTGAACATATCTACTGATGGGGTATCGTAATTTGCTCGCAGGATGATTCGAGCAGCGCGTTTTTGCAGCTTGGATATGCGTTCAATATTAGTTACAGAGGCTGACCCCCACGTAACAGAGCCATAATCAATATAAGGAAGAATATACCCCTGATAGTAAACTTTTTGAATATGTGTCGGTACATACGTTGCTAACTGGCGTAATAGAGATATTTTAGATGAGATAAGGGAGCATAAATGGTCTATATGGGCAGACCAAGAAAGGTGTTCACCGATATAAACACCAAGGAGTTTCTGTTTACTAACGGATTGAATATTGACATCGTCAGCAATAATATTTAGAGGTCGAGAGTCGTTCAAGCGTTTTCTAGCGCCAACTAGCATACAAGTTGTTTTGGTCATGTGAACACTCATTTTGTTTATCTTTCCCCATGTTTTTGTGTTACCGAATTCTCCTTGCAGATCTTCTTCAATAGCATCTATGTCATTACCATGCGTGTGAATCGTCGTGTCATCTGCATACAAATCAGAGGAGCACTTTTTGATATGAAGCGGAAGATCGTTGATAAAAATGAGAAATAAGGTCGGGCCTAATATTGAGCCCTGAGGCACACCAGATTGTACGGTGGTGAAATCCGTCAACCCTTTATCACTCTCGATTACTTGTTGTCGAGAACATAAATATGATTTGAACCACTGAATGGCAGAAGGGTTAAGTTTGTATAATGCAAGTTTATTCAGCAAGATGGAGTGATCAACTAGATCAAAAGCCTTCCGAAAATGATAAAAAGGGCTCCAACCAAGTCACCCTTATCAATACATTTCATCCAGTCATTAATGAGTTTGACTAAAGCTGTTTGGCAACTATGTTTTGGCCTGAACCCGGATTGATTGTCATGTAGAAGTTTATATTTGTTCAAATATGCCATAAGATGTTTGTTCACGTGCTTTTCGAAAATTTTAGATACAGTGGACAGGATAGAAATTGGCCTATAGTTTGAGGGGTCGGACTTTTCACCACCTTTGTAAATTGGAAGTACCTTTGCCAATTTCATTTGAGAAGGAAACTGGCCGGTCGCAATGCTTTTATTGATAAGCATCGCAATCGATGGCGATAATGATTTAGCAGCAAGTTTGATGATCCTTGGCCCTATGCCGTCAAGCCCGGTCGATTTTGAAACTTCTAAGGTATAAATATGTAATAAAACTTGTTCGGGGGTAATAAATGGAATTGTAAATTGTGTGTTTGTAGGCACTTTGCTATCAACAAAATCGCTGATTTTATTGGTGTCAAAGTCTAATGAATTTCCGGATGATGTGTTTTTATTCAAAAGCTCGGCAACTGAAGCAAAGTATTTATTCAGTTTGCTCGCAACAGCTTCAGATTCCGTAATGGTTTCATTTCCGATTATAAGTTTTTGAGGCAAATTACTGGAGGCAGTCTTGCTACCATTAGTCACGTCTCGCAGGTGTTTCCATAACGATTTGGTATCTTTTGAATTTGTTATGCTATTAGAAAAATATTTACGTTTTGCTTGTCGTATGAGTTGTTTTGTTTTATTGCGGTATTTTCTATGATCACTCCATTGCTTTAATCGTTTGGTTTTATCTCGTAAAGATTGCATTTGAATTATATCTGGAGTAAACCAGTCAGGCATACGTTTAGATTTTACGCGTTTGGATTTAATCGGAGCATGATTGTTCAAGTGTTTCAAAAGGAATGAATACCAGATGTTAAGGTCTTCGTCTATACTTGATTTATCTGCCGCAAATTCATCCAAATCGTTAGCAATATCAGATATAAACTTATTTTCGTCAAAATGCTTGTAGCTGCGATAAGTAGTGGTAGTATGTTTGTCTTTTAGAAGCTTTGAGTTTACTTTTCGTGTAAAGCAAATGGGAAAGTGATCGCTTAAAGATAAAGTAGAAGTAAAACAACGTACAATATTCTCTGGATGAGTCGTATATACATGATCAATTAACGTATTGGTAGTTTCCGTTACCCTTGTTGGCTCTGTTACCAGTTGAGTTAAATCGAATAGATTTATAAGGTTTAGCCATTTATTATTCGTATGAGCTTTCAAATCAACATTAAAATCACCCATGAGAAGGAATTCAAGACCAGATGTCTGTGCTATGGAAAGCTCTACCTCAAACAAGTCGATCCATTCGCTTTTTGCATCGGGTGGCCTGTAAACTGTACATAAGAGAAAAAGTTTAGCATTCGGTAGCTCGATTTCAGCCCAAAGTGTTTCTAAGCTAGATGTTTCAAACTCAGGCCTGCGTTTGAACTTAATTGTGTTTCTAATGTATAATAGTAGACCACCACCAGTTTTATTTTTGGTCTCTGCTCTATCTTTTCTAAGAATCTCAAATCCGTCGATCGCCACCACATTGTCAGAGACGGTCGGTTCTAAAAATGACTCACAAATACCCAGAATATCTGGGCATGTCTTGTTAGCCATGATAATGCGTATCTCATCAAATTTAGAGACAATGTGCCTAACATTAAGATTACAAAAATGCAACCCTTTTGACTTGGATAACAAGTCCAAAGTGGTATTACTTGTGGTGTTAGGCATCAAGCAGGTAGGATCAGAGGTATGAAAGTTTGGTATAATGTTTTGATTGGGCAAAGAAGAAGTGTTAGCAAGGGAAGGATCACCGGGATGCACAGGTTCTTGTGGTATGATAATTGTTTCATCATATTCACATTGTTGTTGTGGTGAATGGTTTTCTGTGTCTGGGGGCAGTCTCATTGATATATTATTATCAGTTGGTAATATGTGTTTCACACGCCCATTTATTTGCTATTGGGGGAATCGACCCGGCATACCAGTGTTCCTCCCATTGTACCAACACATCTCGGTACTATGGCTGTTTGTTTTGCAGATATGGCAGAATCTCGACATCGAGCGAGGGCCCTTATGGTAAGGAGGCCTTGCTCCCTGTTGAGATCCTTGAAACAGTCTCTTTGGTCGTAAAGGTTTCTGAACATTGGTGATTTTACATACATTGTTGATGTTCGACAAGAGTTATTGTTTACCCTGTTGATTTAAATGCACTTTGTCTTTCCAAAAATAATTTGCAGGTATTTCACCCGTGGCAAGAAGAAAACTGTCAAAGTGGTCTACAAATTCAATGTCATTTTCAGCACATAGAGACCTGAGTACCCACAACATATGTTTTTATGGAGAACTGTAGAAAATTATCCCAGAATTATCATCAAATACTCCTCCTTATCAAGACTCCTGATGAATAAAACCACTTTAAGCATATGATGGCTTTGGGAGTCACCTGACAAATACAGGCTATTGCTTAGTTTTAAATTTCGAGCCTTCAGGCGAGAAATGTAAATATGTGCAATAACCAATTTGTCGCAATAATCATTACGACCATATCTGCCATAATGCGACTGACCACGGTGTGCACCGATCATGTATTTAATCAAGGATATCACATTTCATTTAATGGCTTATTGCGACAAACGAGGGAGACCCACACGTAAGATATAAAACAATAAAGAAAGGACGTGGATGTAGCCAGGGTTCAATAACCAGGATATTACGGTTGGTGCACACGCATCCACTAGCTGATACATCACTGCAACTTAGGTAATATGAGCCACAACCTGCGAAAATGTACCTTCTAACATGATCGCTCAAAGAAGACTCAAATCAGTCTGTGCATCGGTCTTCGTTGTCCGCATGAAGAAGCTTCGGACCGTGGCTATCCAAAATGCGCCCAGGGAAGATTCAGATCAGACTGCGCGAATGCGCAGTCTGATCTGAATCTTCCCTGGGCGCACATGTCCGTATGTACGTGTTCTGACGGTGTGACTCACGTGCACTCGAACTTATATTTATTCGCTGTGACCTGTCACGCGGCAAATGACAGAGAGCCAATATTTCATATTATTTTCCTGTTCTTTATTTTTTTGTTTACTTCATTACAGTCATGCTGAGATGCAATTTATTTTATAGCGCGTTTGCCTGAGAATTCAACATTGGTATGTCTTAACCGTATATATCTATAATTTGAACAAGGTGATTTGATTACCTGGTTAGGCATATGTCTAAACAGTGTTGAATGCAGACCCTGACCAGACTGTTTCTTTGTAGTCTGTTTTGGGTCTACAATGTTTGCTCAGGTATGTGTGTCCGAATGTTTAGGAGTTATGTGGTATATTAAAACGTTACGTGTTAGAGAGCACGTTATGGAAACGCTTAATGATCTAATAAGCACCTACTGAATTTGATCTTAAGGAGAAATGATACACGTTCAGGGGAGGCAACTCTGTCAAAATTGTTTTGTCTCCCTTCTAAAAGGTGTCTATTCTAAAAGAAAAGAGTTTGCTCCCCTCGGAAGCAATTGTTTTTTTCCTTTTAGAGTAGACCCCTCTTCAGAAGGGTCTTCGTGCACAACAGAGCAAACAGGATGTCATAAAAGTTGTCTTCCTTGTAAAACATGGCTGGAAATATCCCAAGTGCATTCAGTCCCCTTAAAGCTTTCCAATTGAAAGCGGGAGCGTGATACAGCCATGATTACAGACCTAACATTAGAAAACGTACCTGATGGTATGCGACAAGCCACAACTCAGATCAACCCGGCGCATGCGTAGTCATGCAAATTTTCGATGTTCATATGAAGAAGTTTTGCGTACGGCTATCCACAGAGCGTCTGCGAGGACTGTGATCATTGAGAGGCTGCATAAGCTGAACATAGGTTTGCGTTGGGGGCATGCTAGAAGGTATAGATATACAGTCGACGCTCGTTATCTCGACCTCGCTTATCTCGAAAAGCCGCTTATCTCGAAGTGAAAATTTCGTCCCTGTTTTAATACAGGGATCTACCAACAGGCAACAAAATATTGTGAAAAAGAGGAGAAATTGCTCCTAAGGAGCAATTTCTCCTCTTTTCCACAATATTTTCAATATATCTCTAACTTAAGAGTATAATTAATATTCATTCTCTTAAAGGTGGTTGTTCGATTAATTGTTTTCTTCAGTTCCGCAAATCTGATATTTCGAAGTATGGATATCTCGAAGCGTTTCTTATAGTCCCTATGATGTGATAGTATGTGACTAGTAGTTCTGTTTATGCAGTTTGCCTGGGTCTTGGTACTCATTACGTTACTGCAGGCGGTACAAAATAATTCAGCTATCAATAGGGCACAATTTATGCCTATGCAACAACTTAAGCCATTTATGGAACTGAGTATTTAAGCACGTTCTACGGCAAGGTGCTAAAAAGAAAAACAAAATCTTGAAGACAGAAAATGTGGAGCTATTTTCGTAATAGCCCTTCCTTCATTTGGTTGACAGATGTAAAGACTATTGGAATGAAGTAATAAAGCTATGAACCCACCATTGCCGATGAAATCTTCTACCTCACTCTTTGGACAGTTCCATCTCCAGTATAGGGGATGTCTGTTTATGATAAGCTTATCACGCAAGACAAGGCTTCTTATAGGATGCCACCCTATACTACTATCATAACGAAAACATGCATATTCAAATACATGCATAATGAAAATTTTACCACCAAAAAATGAAATTTTCAGATAAAATAAATTATGATACTCTCATATTTCTAATCAAAACATAGATTGTGGGTACTCGTTAGAACCGCCTCGACGAGGCGGTTCTAACGAGTACCCGCAATCTATGGTTTGAGCAGAAATAGGAGAAATAATATATACCCCTGTAAACCCCACTTTTACTATATAAAAGTGGGATTTAAGGGGTCAAAATTATATAGGCATATTTTCGTGATGTACACTTTGTAGTTTTCCCCGCATTTTTTATAATGGATACAACCTTTTTAACTTCCTTTTTTCATTCCTGCAGAACAAGGCCCTCCTCTAAAAGGAAAGAGTTTGGAGAGAATGATTTCCTTGAGTAGACCCGTAAACAATTTTGATAAAATCCACTCCTTGATAATGTATCAGTTTACCTTAGAATGAGTATGGAAGATATCGAGGAGGAGTCTCAATCATAGGACATAACCTACCAATGAAACAGCAATAGACAGTACACACGCCACAAAGCAAAAAAAAAAAAGCAAACCAAACAGCTCCCTTTTAAAACCCAAACTAAAAGCTTCCTCTTAAAGTTCAAAATCACGTAGCCTTTGAAAAAGCCTGCGAGTGAAATAGCCAATTTGTTAAAAACTACATACTTTCAGGCCCGGACTTTCACGATGAGTAATAATTAGTTTCTCGAAAGGACAAAGATAATTAGTTATATCTTAATTCATTTTTTAAGTATAGTTTATGTTCTTTACATTAATGCGCATATGATGGCTTCTGGTGATATCCTTATGAATCCTTCATTCAATAATACGCTTGGCACATGAATAAGTTTGATAATAAGAGCTTCAACGTGTGAAAACGTACCTTCCCAACAAAGATTCAACTCAGTTTGCGCATCTGCTCAGTCAGATTAGAGTCTCCCTGTCCGCTTGAAGAAACTGCATCAACCGCTATCCAAAAACCGCCAAATGAAAATTCTGATCAGACTGCGCGAATGCGTAGGCTGATCTGTATTTCGCTGGAAGCACTTTCTGTAGGTACGATTTCTGACGTTGCAACTCATAAGATAATTGGATATTGCGTATGACATAGATAAGTCACATGATAAAGAGTGGAGTGATTCCTTTTATAATGCATATGAGTGTGTCTGCACTTACGAACTTTACAAAACTTAAAGTAAAATGCCAGCCGCAATACTTACATCACGGACAATATTTTAAAATATGTTCACCATTTGACAATTAATTTATATTATGTTTAGAGAAAGGCACAGTGTTCTTCTTACATTTTTTATTTTGCTCAGACAGTGCTGTAACTTCTGCTAGATTTTCCATTCTAGCTTCAGTATGTACCGTATTTACCATATGTATTCGGACACTGAGCGAACAGTGTAGACCAAGATGAGACGCCTCAGAACGCGGCGTCACATCAGGGTCTACACTATTTGCCACTCAGCCAGCAATTTTTAGACACAACATCAGGTAGTAAATTGTACTTCTTCAAACAGAAAAGTATGGTAAGGAGTTGAGGTGTACGAATACTTAGGGTATATACAGGTAAATGCAATATGCCATGTTCTAAATAACACAATAAAGACATACGAGTATGTTTATCACATTATCACATTATGTAGTATAAAACAGTATTTTTGTTTCTTTCTTTTTTCTGACTATTATCGGTATTACGCGCGGGTGGATGAGCGTTAATGGGAAAAGTTACAATTCCGGGTGTGGTAACTCTTTCAAAATTGTTTGCATCCTCTATAAAGGGGTGTTGGAACCCGATATTACAGGTTTTATGGTAGCTGGGTTCTTCTCTTAACTAGACCGACAACATTAAATACACAAAGTTCTGACAATAAACTTTATTAAGTCAAAACACATTTTAATCCTACAAAGTTCAGTTGAAAAGTGAAATCTTGTGGAAAAAAATAACAGAAAATCACAGACAAAAACAAAGGCAATATATCTTTGATACCGAGTTGAAAGACTTGCTCTATAACAGATTATTATTAATTTTCATGCCAACATCATTATTGAACCCTTAAAACCGACATTTCTAGAGTGACCCCATCTTTCGGAATAATATAAACCACATTAGACTAGCCCCTAATTGAAAGATAAACTTTCAAAAACGTGGAACTGACATACAGCTTCCAGTCCTAGTGAAAATGACTCATATTCATAACAAGGGGTTTACTCTAAAAGGGAAAAATGCTCTCAACGGAAAGCGATAGGAGTGAATTCTTTTATTTTAGAGTAGCCTTCTTTTCAGAAGGGACTTGGTGTTGAGGAAAAAGGAAGTCACAAAAGTTGCTTCCCTTGTAAAAATGGCAGAAAATCTACCAAGTGTGTCCATGCCACTTAAATCAAGTTTGAAAGAGAATTCGCTAAGAAGCGATGGACTCTCTAAAATATTTGTTTTGTTTGTTCAAATAGAATATTAAAATCTAAAAATACCATTTTAATATACCCTTATTTACTTGTCTATCTTCTAAATTAAATTCGGCCATCCCTAGGCGCATCTGGACAGCCTGGGGCAGGGCGAACAACGTCTCGTTTTAAAGCAACTAGATATACTTGTTTACTTACCATTTTTTTATTAGGGTAAAATGGTAATTTCTTTGGTAGGGGTTTGGGCGGAAGTCAGATAAGTATTATCATTTTTCATAATTATTTATAAACTAAGAATTTATTTTAAGTAAGTTACTCATTTTGTATTTTTTGCAGGTAGAACATTGATGCAGAATTTCTAGAACATAGCCGAATAAGTCGCGTCAAGAGAAAAATAAGTGTCTTCGAACAAGTGCAAAATGCCCAGATTCAGGGCCCAGTTGTTCAAAGCGTCGTTAGCTTAACGAGCTCGTTAAGGGTAATTTCGTTAACTGTTTTAGCGGATTCAATATACAATATTCTGATATTTTTTGCTGATTTTTTTCAGCAAAAAAATCAGCATATTTGCGTATCACTCGATGTAAATTTTAACGAATCCTTAACAAACGACGTCGTTAGCTTTGAACAACTGGGCCCTGATCATTATCCGCATGCGCAAGTATCATCCGGATCGTTGCTCTCCCGCATTTGCAGTATCCAATGATTCTGTCAGCGGATAGTGAAGGCTCTGCAGTCTGATCTGGGCCTTCGCTGTCCTCATATGCTCGAAGACACGTTTTGGCAGGGCGTGGCCAAAATAATATAAATACATAGGAAAGGCCAGTCATCGAACACAAGTTCCTCCCAAGGCACCTTGAAAAAGGTTTGAAGTACACCATTTTTTTATTAGGGTAAAATGGTAATTTCTTTGGTGCTTTGGGGATGGGGGTGGAGGGTGGGGAAGTCACATAAGTATTATCATTTTCCATAATTATTTATAAATTAAGAATTTAATTAATGTTAGTTACTCAATCGTATTATTTGCAGGTAGAACAGTGATGCAGAATTTCTAGAACCTAGCCGAATAAGTCGCGTCAAGAGAAACAAAAAGTGTCTTCGAACAAGTGCAAAATGCTCAGATTCAGGGTCCAGTTGTTCAAAGCGTCGTTAGCTTAACGAGCTCGTTAAGGGTCATTTCGTTAACTGTTTTAGCGGATTCAATATACAATATTCTGATATTTTTTGCTGAAAAAATGTGAGTAGCTTTTGCACTGCAAAAGCTACTCACATTTTTTTTCAGCAAAAAAATCAGCATATTTGCGTATCACTCGATGTAAATTTTAACGAATCCTTAACAAACGACGTCGTTAGCTTTGAACAACTGGGCCCTGATCATTATCCGCATGCGCAAGTATCATCCGGATCGTTGCTCTCCCATTACGAAAACACGCCTATTCAAATATATAGAAAATTTCATCTCCAAAAACTGAAAATTTCAGATAAAAAAACTCTGATATTTTTCATATTTCTGCTCAAAACATAGATTGTGGGTACTCGTTAGAACCGCCTCGACGAGGCGGTTCTAACGAGTACCACAATCTATGTTTTTGAGCAGAAAATAGAAAAATAATGTATACCCCTCTAAACCCCAGTTTTACTATATAAAAGTGGGGTTTAAGGGATCAAAATTACATAAGCATGTTTTTGTGATGCATTTGTAGTATCCAAAGGTTCTGTTAGCGGACAGTGAAGGCTCTGTAGTCTGATCTGGGCCTTCGCTGTCTTCATATGCTCGAAGACACGTTTTAGTAGGGCGCGGCCAAAATAATATAAATACACCAATACATAGGAAAGGCCAGTCATCGAACACGTTCCTCCCAAGGCACCTTGAATAAGGTTTGAAGCACACGAAACGAAATCACAAAACACCCCTCCAACGAAACAGAAAGAACAAACGACGTGTTACTGCAACAGAAATTATACTTAGGAACGTCCATTTGTAAAAATAATCGTATCTCCTGAAACAGCCAAAAACCTACGCACAAAATTCGAAAAACTATCGACAACATAGAGAAACAAACAGACAAACAGAAAGCAAAGTGGGACAGCGATTGAAGATGTGTTGACCAAAAATCCAGCTTAGGTTCATTAAAACATGATATATGAATACACAACATTAAGCAAAGCAGACAGCCTTACAGAGGGCGACCGCATTGCTAGAGCTACTAAAATGTCGATCTGCATCAGCGTTTCCGCCTTGGAACGGACGTTAGTACAGACTACTTGGAGAGTAAACCTGACTGGTTTTAAGAGAGCTCTATGCTCACCCTTAATTCTGATACAGTTCCAGCTACATAAGTTCAAGTGCAGAAATGCAGAGAATAAAACATGAAAAACAGTCAATACAATTCCAGGGTGAAGTTCGTCGGCTGTAAAAATGTTTTAACCACCCCCCACCCACCCCCCCCCCCCCCCCCCCCCGCCTGTGGTTTATTCTACTGACCGTTCTAAGGCGGTGGTCCCAGTGTTAGTATTACTCTTTGTTGCTTTGTGGTTTATTCTACGAGGCGATTTGTTAAGTCTGGCTTTGTGTTATTTTGTTCTTGTGTTTTTCAGTCCTTTTAGCATTGCGATTACCTCGCTTTGGGAAGAGAGAGCTAATCTTAGTGCTTTTGGTACGTTTGTTCGATTTGCCCTTGTTTGGTTTTGTCTATTGGTGTCTGGGAAGAGCTGCGGCTTGTGATTGTGGCACTCCCTGGACTTTTCTCTTAGTTTTTTTTGTAGAAATTATCAGAGTGTTGGCTTTTATTTAACCTTTGGTTTAAACAATATTTATTTTAAAGCTCGTATAAAGTTACATCGATAAAACAGACATGTCGAATAGGATCTGACTGTAAGCTGTAATGCTTATAAATGTCATCTCCTGGAAACAAGTTCGTATACAACATAACTGAACGGCATGACTAATAATGAAAACTGTTGGACATTTTTAACAAGCAAACAAGATTTAACCTTTAAAGCATTAATCCCTAATTTTCCCTAATCCCCAAATTTCACTTTTGGTTGAATACTTATACTAAAATGAAAGATAAGTTTCTGTTGAGTCCAGTTGTGAAAACTCCGTTGAAATATTCCTAATACTTACAGAGTTATTGAGATATTAAGATTTTCTAATACTTACAGAGTTATTGAGATATTAAGATTTTGTTCATTTGCATCTCATTGATATTCATGAGGATTCTAAGGATACTAAGGACGTATCAGAGATTCCAGTTAACCCATTTATGCCGAGTGGACTCTTCTACCTAATTCTTTTGACCAATCCCTTTCCGGTTTAAGGGGTGTCTGGTCAGTTTTTATTGTTACCATGTTTTACTGAAATGCCTGTTATTAATGCAAACAGTGTAGACCCTGATCAGACATCGCTTTCTATGTCGTCTGATCTGGGTCTACATTGTTTGCCAATGTCCCATTTAAGGGACGCGAGGCATAAATGGGTTAAGAAACACCTTTCCCCATATCTACTTACTGCACAGGCGTAGCGCTCATTACGCACATTACGCATGCGCGTAACATGCGTAAGAAAACTATTTACAATAAAGTGACATGCACATAAAAAATATTTTGTTTCTTTACCATAGGGCTGCTCTTAAAAGAAAAAAAAAGGCTCCCTCTGGGAGCAAATTCTTTCTTTTAAGAGTAACCTCTATTTTGGAAGCGTATCTGGGCATAATTTTTTCAAGATTTTTCCTGGGTGTGCATAAAAATAATTCCCATCTGGCTACGTTACTGTACTGACTCAAAAAAGAAACGTAACACTTCTGAACTGCACAGAAAAGTAAGTTTTATTCTGTTGTATTTAACCCATTTATGCCTAGCGTCCCATAAAAGGTACTTTGGCAAACAGACCGTGGCCTCTGATCAGGGTCTACATTGTTTGCATTAAGTTCAGAAATTCCTATAAAACACGGTCATAATTAAAACTAACCAGACACACTATACTATACTTTATATTGATGAATAAACAAGTGAAATATACACTCGATTGTTGATTTACAGTAGATCATTTTTACAATCATAAGTTATTAGTGTTCATTTCTTCTGTCATTTAGTAGTGTTGCGTTCATTTTTGGGGTCAATATATTATTTGTTTTCGTTTTAGAAGAGGACAAGAGTACTATTTTGGAGAACACACAGGTCAAGGTGATTTTATATTACACAGATATATCTATATCCCCTTAAAGTACTCAGACGGAGATATGTGCTTTCTTTGATTTGCTTTGGCTTTTTTAAGTTGTTTCACGAAATTAACCTTTAACCTTTAATTAACCTTTACCATCCTCTGAGCTAATTCAGCTGAGTTAATTAGCAGGTAGAGTGGAGCGCTATGGACGAACGGTTATATATATATATATATATATATATATATATATATATATATATATATATATATATATATATATATATATATATATATATATATATATATATATATATATATGAAATAAAAATGTATTAAATCACTAGGATTCGAACCCATAATATTTATTGAAGGTAGCTATTCGGGTAGCATTTACCTGTTTATAAAAACGGACTTGGTCTAACATTTTAAACAATCAGTGACGTCACTGTCAACTTATCCTCCGAGGATAGTCAGTGGCGCAGCCAGAACGGAATTATTTTTACGCATCTTGAAGACTGCCTAGAATTGCTTCCAAAAAGGGGCTACTCTTAAAGGAAAGAATTTGCTCCCAAAGGGAGCAAATTCTTTCCTTTAAGAACAGCCCCTATGGTAAAGAAGCAAATAATGTTTTGTTAATGGTACTTTGTCATAAATATTTTCTTACTTATCTTACGCACATTCGTAACTGGCGTAATGGGCGCTACGCATATGATAGTAAGTACCCAGTGGGCACATGACGTTTATACAACGTCGGCTCAACGTCGATGCAACGTCATGACGTTGCATCGACGTTGAGGCGATGTTGTATTAACGTCATGTGCCTGCTGGGTATAGGTTATTGCATAGTTTTAAATTTCGAGCCACAAGGCGAGGAATTCCAGATCTCACAGAGAGACTGACCACAGTGTACACGATCATGTATTTAATCAAGGCTGTCACATTTCATTTAATGGCTTATTTTGCGACAAACAAAGCAAAGCAACCAGCTACCTAGCCTATTTTTTGGAGAAAATAAGAAAAGTAGTTCAAAATGTCGTGTACAGATATTTACGCAAGAGTACGAAAAGGGTCGATGCACTTAGGATCACACACAGGCCAAAGTGATGTATCATTACGCGGATACTTCTACATCTCAATGTTCTCAGACGATATCTGATTTCTCTGACTCACCAATCTCTTGGCTAATTCAGCAGACGACAAATTGATGAGATTTTTCTTATTTTCCCCAGAAAACAAGATTTGATCGCCTTTAGAGACAATTTGCATGAAATGCCAGATCCTGTTTTCCGGGAAAATAAGAAAATATTTAAAAATGTCGTCTGCTGAAATTTTTACCCAGCGTGCTAAGAATTAAAATGGGAAACATAGTACAAGAGGGTCGTGGCACTAAGGAGCTCACACAGGTCAAAGTGATTTATCATTAAGCGGATACTTCTACATCTCATACCTGATTTCTCTGATTCGTGCAGGTTTAATTGTTTCATTAAATTAAACACGAAACTAATGTTACCACATTGCCTTCTACGGTTTATTGCCTAACTGATTCTATGCTTCCTTAACCCATTCAGTCCTGTAGGCCAAGACAGGAACTTTTGCAAACAGTGTAGATCCAGATGAGATGGCTCATAATGAGCCATCTCATCTGGATCTACATTGTTTGCCATTCTGTTCTTGATTTACAATTGTAACCGTTTTGGCAATAATGGATGTGTCCAAATGCAGAGCTGGAAGAGTCTATTTCAGAAACTCAGGTTGATAGGGTTAACCTACATGTATTTACAAGGGTTGGATAAGAGGCCCCGCCTGTTTCAGCTGTGATTGACATTCATAGAGAATTATAGGTATTGTTGAGGATGAAAGTGTCACTCGGTTTTGGTGATGTAAAGTGCATGCAGGCATTCAATGTGTATTTTTTTGACAGTTTTTTGTGTTGTGGCGATCAGTGATATATTATGTAAGTATATGCACTGATATCATCACTTCTATTCAATAAAACTTAAAGTTTTACTTGTCTTGGTCCTTGATTTGTAATGTTTTCCATGCGTTATGACTAACAGGAATTTAGCATGGAAACTTGGTTCGTAATGCTAGAGACGCTGAATGCGCCCCTTCGTCTTCTCTACTTCATGCTGCCGTATCTATCCTCATGATGACGTATCACTAAGACTAGTGTGACACGATATTAACGCTTAACATGATGATAAATAACACTAAGACTAATGTGACACAATATTAACGCTTAGCATGCTGTGTAAACATTTCAGCAGACGATATTTTGAAATATTTTTCTTAATTTCCCCAGGAAATAGGTTCTAAAATTTCATGCAAATTTCTCATTAGGAGACCATTTGCATGAAATGTTAAATCATAGATCTATTTTCTGAGAAAAAAATAAAAAAAAAATATCAGCAGGATGTAGTCTACTTAATTAGGCCAAAGAGTGGTAAAGATTGCTATTTTTTAGCCCAGGGATTGGTAAAGTTTAATATTTTATTTCTTTCAGCTTGATTTATGTGCACCTATGGTTTTCTTCCTTTTCTCATTGTGTACTTTCTCTCGACAGAGCAAGTCACGTAGCACATGTACGCCACAGTTAACACTAAAAGATCAGCAAATGAAAATATGAGATCTTTTTTTTTTTCTTATTCGCTCCTCACTAAAAAATAGAATACATCAGTTTTTCTTTTTCGTTTCCCTGGAACTACTGGGCACACTCTTGTATCTTGGGAAATTGAGTTCCATTCCAATACTTATGGTAATTACGGGTGGCAAGACGATGGCGAACAATGTAGTTTCTAAACTTACACTGAATGATGTTTACAGAATTTTATCTGAGGGCGAAGGACTCCAAAATACTTTCATGCTAGGTTTGCATTCGCAGACCGATAAGAAGAAGGTTGTGCCAAAAACAAAATTGATCAACCCTTGACTTTGCTGAATCTGGTATTTGCTGAATCTTGCTGCAGTGCTGCAGACGACTTAAATATATAGGAGGCAATAAATCAATAAATATGATACTTATTTTTTACCCTATAAGTAAGGTTTCATCTTTCATTGAAAAGTCTCTTACCAGACGTTCGAACAAAATACCAAAACCAAAAATAAAAGAAAATAAAAAAATATTTATTTTAAATTCATTGGAACAGGAAATGAATCATTTCTAGAATATCTGAAAAATATTGAAAGTACTGCATATCTCTGGCTACATATTGTATTTAAAATTTATGGCTGTGATAACCAGAGAGAGAGAGAGAGAGACAGACAGACAGACAGAGACAGACAGAGAGAGAAAACAATTCAGCTTGTGTCGGGAAGGTATAGCAGTTCAGCCGGGCACAGTATTTCCTACAAGATTGCATGTGCGCCCAGCGAAGACTCAGATCTGCGCATCCGCGCAGATAGATCAGAGTCTTCGTTGTCCACCTGAAGATCCTTTGTATTCTTGGCTACCCACAGAGTGACCTGAAAAGATTTCTGATCAGACTGCGCGGGTGCACAGGCTAATCTGTGTCTTCGCTGAGCGCACATTCAATCTTGCTGTGCATGGCTCAATTCATATATAAGAGTACATTCTGACAGATTTTGAAGGACTTGTTGATATCACAAAGACCGACCTCTACTTATTTGCCATGCAGAACATTTTAATAAATGAGTGGCAACTAGTTGGCAGTAGAAGCACAATGATTAAATGCTGCTTGGAAGACGTTTTTCAACATATTTTTCCTTAGAAAACTTGCTTCAGCGAAAATAATGGTTCACTAACTCTGGGCATGGTAATCCGTTTAAAAAAAAAAACAGTTGTTTTGACATGGTGTTTTATCATCACGAAAACATACCTATATAATTTTGACCCCCTTAAACCCCACTTTTATATAGTAAAACTGGGGTTTACAGGGATATACATTATTTTTCTTATTTCTGCTCAAAAACATAGATTTTGGGTACCCGTTAGAACCGCCTCGCCGAGGTACCCACAATCTATGTTTTGAGCAGAAATATGAAAAACATCTCAGTTTTTTATCTGAAAATTTTCTATTTTTGGAGGTACAATTTTCTATATATTTGAATAGGCATGTTTTCGTAATGTTCTGTACATACAAGGAAATGATACACATTCAGGGAAAATAGCTGTCAAATTGTTTATGCCTCCCTTCTGGAAGCAAATTCAGTCCTTTTAGAGTAGACCCCTTTTCAGAAAAGACTTGGTGGGCAGTAAAGCAAACAGGAAGTTACAAAAAGTATCTCCCTTGTAAAAATTGCAGAAAATCATATGTATCAAATTCTTGTTCAATGTCTCAATAAAATCTAAACGGTTGCCTTAGGAATCTAAGAACATACAAAGAACAAACATACCTATTCAAATATACTAAAAAAATTTCCCACAAAAACATAAAAATTTCCGGATAAAAGATTCTGATATTTTTCTTATTTCTGCTCAAAACATTGATTGTGAGTACTCGTTAGAACCGCCTCGACGAGGCGGTTCTAACCAGTACCCACAATCCATGTTTTTGAGCGGAAATAAGAAAAGAATAATGTATACCCCTGTGAAACCCAGTTTTACAATATGAAAGTTGGGTTTCAAGGGGTCAAAATTATATGGGCATGTTATCGTGATAGATCGAAGATTTGTTTGTTTTTTGTTGTTATATATTTATAACAACAAAAATATATATAACATATATAAAGTCTCTTCATATGCAGCAATGTAGTTTGCAAGATTACATATGCTCCTTAGCACCGGCTTCAGCGGTATTCGATTTTCAATAGAACCAGAATGGGCTCACTGATACCAAAGGAAATTGAAACAAATAATCCGCACTATGATGAAGTACGGGAAGACGTTATACGGCCGCCACATGGCACTTAACACCAGCTGCAGTGAAGTAAAATAATAAAGTAAAAGGTCGCCTTTGGAAACAAAGAAAATCAAAACCATTCTCTTCCGCTTGCCTTCAGTGACTGGAGAAGCATGTCATCTGTGATTGTGAGCTTTCCAAGGTATCTCCATTTTGTATTACGAAAACACGTCTATTCTACTATACAGAAAATTTCACCTCCAAAAACTGAAATTTTTTAGATAAAAAAACTCTGATATTTTTCATATTTCTGCTCAAAACATAGATTGTGGGTACTCGTTAGAACCGCCTCGACGAGGTGGTTCTAACGAGTACCCACTATGTTTTGAGCAGAAATAAGAAAAATAATGTATACCCTTGTAAACCCCAGTTTTACTATATAAAAGTGGGGTATAAGGGGGTCAATATTATATAGGTATGTTTTCGTGATGGGGTCGACTGTTTACAAGCAAGCCATAGTATACAAACGCCAAAATTTCCATAAGGTAGTTGTCCACGCGATTGTCATTGACCAAAGAAAACAAACCGATCGCTTCTACAAAGTCCAGGTAACGGTTATTTATAATCGCGCTTTTTTTTTTGTCGCAGTGACGTCAGTGCTGTTGATAAAGGGTTATCTGTAAAACCCGGACTAGGACATTTTGGACATTGGCAAACAGTGCATACCCAGATCAGAATGCGGCGTCTAATTAGAGTTTGTACTGTTTGCTTAAATTATAGAAAATTAAGGGTTAAATGAAGCAATCGCAAGCCTCTGTTCGGGACCATTTTCTCAGCCAAAACTCAGAGATAATCGACCCAACCAGTGCTGTTAGTGCTTTGATTATAATTATTAGAGCGAACATATCTAGAATTATCAAGTAAAGCCAATTTCTGTTAGTAACACGTCTTGTGCTAAATCTTAACACTACTGCAATCTATTTTGATTATGCGGCAGAATGTGCATACGTTCAGTCATTGCTTGGCTATGCTCCAGTATTTCGACAATTTAATAGTTATTCACAGGTAGCTATTCATCGGGAAGACTCATAAAAGTCGGCGGACTAACTATTCCGAGTAATATTGACGCTTAAATTAATTGCCATTAAACTAATAAGTGTAAAAATACAGAAACATCATTCGTATGCAGTGGCGCAGCCAGAACGGAAGTATTTTTATGCACACCAAGGAAATTCTTGAAAACTATAACTAGAATCTCTTCCAAAATAGGGGCTACTCTTAAAGGAAAAACTTTGCTCCCAAAGGAGCAAATTCTTTCCTTTTAGAGTAGCCCATATGGTGAAGAAGTACAGTCGACTCTCGTTATCTCGAATTCCAAGGGACTCACTGAAACACTTCGAGATATCCGTACTTCGACATATCAGAGTTGAGAGAGCGAGGAAAACAATAAATTGAACAACCACATTTAACAAATGAATATGTAATTTGACTTCTGAAGTTAGAAATATAATATATAAAATAATGTGGAAAAGAGGAGAAATTTCTCCTCTTTTCCACATTACTTTGTTACCTGTTGTCATAGTTTCATGTTAAAGCAGGAACCAGATTTTCACTTCGAGATAAGCGGTAATTCGAAATAAGCGAGTTCGAGATAACGAGGTTCGACTGTAAAATACTTTATGTTAATGCCACTTTATTATGAATATTTTTCTTAAACATGTTACGTACATGCGGAATGTGCATAACGAACGCTACGCCTATGGTATGTAAATTCAAGATAATAAAAATAAAGTTTCCTTTCAAAAGAAAAGGCTTGCCAAGTTTTATCAGCGACCTCTCTCTGTGCAGGTTTATAGGAATGCAAATGCTACAAACCATGGTTCTAGTTTGTTCACACAGTTCCCTATATTCCAAATAGAGGCGACACATATTTAACCTGTTCCACATACCAACTAAATATCATCAGACAATCTCAAAGTGTATCGCAGTTATCGAGCGCACACAATTTCATAACCGAACACTTGATTCCAATGGAAAGTAAAAAAGGTAAGAGAAAAGTCCAGGGTGTGCCATAGTCACAAGCCAGCCCTTCCCAGACACCAAGAGGAAGAGGAAACAGACAAAACCAAACAAGCGCAAATTGATCAAACGTGCGAAAAGCACTAAGATTAACTGTCTCTTCCCCAAGCGAGGTAATCGCACTGCTAAAAGGACTGAAAAACACAAGAACATAATAACACAAGGCAAGCCTTAAAAACAAATCGCCTCGTAGAATGAACCACAAAGCAACAAAGAGTAAGACTACCACTGGGACCACCGCCTTAGAACGGTCAGTTGAACAAACAACCGGGTGTAAAACACTTTTACAGCTAGCTAACATCACCCTGGGTCCCGAAGCTACTCTTAATACAGAAATACATAAAAATCGGTTCGCATAAAGGCTCCCAATACAGTCAACGCATCAAAGCGAAAACATAAAAATCAAATTAATCACTATGATAAACAAAGATGAGTACTCATGGCTAATTATACTGTGTGCCAGTGTAAATGAAAATAACAGTTGAGCCACGGGCGAGGGTGGGGGGGGGGGGCTGGTTTAAACCAAAGACATATCGTCAAGCCCGAACCCACTGGTTAAAGTTTTACGAAGAGGCCGTCATTAAGTCTGAGGTCCGAACCGCCGTCGTGCAATTAAAGAGTAAAGCATAGCCATCAACAATGACTGGGTTGATAACTAGGCACGCAGTCTGCCGCATAATATCCAGGCTACAGCCAATTCTTTTGTAACAGTTCATTAGATTTCTGAATCGCTCCGAAACGTTAGATTTTCCCACAACTTTTCAAAATCTGTACACTAAGTCACCGTAAAATTCTGGTTCCGATATACCTTGTTGCAGAAGTGTTTTGAGACCGACGTTTTATTTTGCTACCAAGGCACTGTGTCTGCGATAAAATTTCGAAAACGCCTTACGAAGTTTAAAGTAACGATAGCCCTGCCTAAGAAGTTTTGGCAGTAAGGGCTTTATTACGGCAGTTAAAGTCACTAAAATTTGAAGAAGCTCTGGCGAATCTAATAAGCTGAGATATGCATACCCTATATGAGGTACGCAGGCGGACATCGCCATCCTGAAAAGGGAAATTGAATATATATATATAAAAAAATCGTCCCCTTTAGCATAAAATTTGGTGGAAAGTGCACCATTAGATATACATGGATTCAAATTCAAAAAAGGTGCCTCGGTATCGGAAGAATTGGCTTTATTTAATTGGAGTTCAGTAGGGTATATGCGGTCCACCATTTGGTCAAAGTAAATATTGTCAATATTTAATAAATCATCAAGTTATCTTGAAGTGGAAGTGAAAGCCTCAATAATGTCAGCCTGATTTTCCTGTGAGAGAGACTTCATGAAATCTCTTTCATAACTCTGCAACAAGAGGAGCACAATTAGTTCCCATCGGAATACCAATAGTTACTCGAAAACTCAGGCAATGCGAATTACTATTCTTGAACACGACACTTGGTTTGTCCTACATACATGCCAAATAACATCAAACTATCTCAAAGTATATAACTAAATATTACCAAGAGATGTCGTAAGTTTTCTTATAATTCAACCAGCCATCCATGCAGATAAGTTTGTGGAATTGGTCTTATCTTTCCAGTCTACTGCAATACGATTTCCCTTCTGCATGATAAAACCGCAACTCCTATTTCTGAGTCTAATAGATTTTACAGCCTATGGTATCCCTTTCCTACTTCTACGTACAGTGCAAAGACAGTAAATCCGATCATCACGAGGGCTTTTAAACAAAGCATAACTCGAGAAGAAAAAAAGAAAGATCCATATCCACATGTAGGATTTTTCTTTCTATTTGTTTGTCAGATCTTGTACCACTGGAGCACCCGTTCTGTTCCCCCATGTCTGCTAGTATAAATCTGAACTTCATGCACATAGCCAGTTTGCGCAATGGCTCCTTCCTACACGTTAATTCCAAATTTTGCCAGTTTTGTCGGACATACTACTTGAACGTGTCTGCCCTTAAATGCTATCATAATTTCGTAAGCTGACTGCTCTCTGTGTCGGAGGCCCGTAGTTATGTAAACTTGTCCTTAGAACTGCATCCAGTAATGTCCTTATGCTTGTCGTTACCAGGCTGGTCTAAGAGGAGAATTCCAGTTGTGTTGTTCTTAGGCATCGATTTTTTTTTTTTCAAAGCGTGTCCTTGTTATTCTTTGGTGTATTCTCGGAATAGCAAATAGGTAAATGAATGTCACTTGTATTGTTAAAGGACGGAAAATCATCCAAACAGTGTGTCCAAGTCGAGATATTTTGTACCGATAAATGAATCGGTTTGACTGCCCGATACATCCCACAATGACCGTCAAATTAAAACCAGCCAATATAGCGGCTCTGGGCTATAACAATTATCGAAACTTTGTCTCTTAAGGTCACTACTGACACTTGGTGCACTTTGTTTTATCCCAACAATAGATTTTCTTTAAATACTGCAGTTTGCTTTCCCATTTCATTGTAAAAATTATAAAAAAAAATAAAAAGCAGAAGTCACCACCTAGTATCAGAGTTCCGGTGCTTCAAAGATGTACCCCCTTAGGCACTTTTCATCGAGGTTGTTTACGCCCTGATAGTACTGAGAAAATCATTCTAAACCAGCAACTAACACCTATGAGATACCTTCAATTATTGCAACAGAATACCATTAGAATATGCAAAATGGAGGAAAGTCTTAAGGGTGTAAAGCAAACTTTCATATACCCAATAATCAACATTTTTGTCCACCCCAATAGTGAAAATTTACTGTAGTTTCAACAAAAAATACTAAATATTCAAATATTAAAGACACTTCCCAACAATAAAGTTTCATTAACTTCCATTACATAAAATTTCATCGTCTGTGAAACGAGATAATGCTTGATAATTAACCCTACCCCCGAAATAGTAAAATTCTATTTTTCTAAATAATTGAAAAGTTTTGATAAATTCTATCGATTTTAAAGGGTCGGTATTGCTTTAAAATAGTATGATGTCATAATCCAGATATACAGAGACAATCTGAATAATAATGCACATCAAAATGATGATTTGTCTTAGCAAATAGTTATGAATTGTTACCCCACCTCCCTGTTTTTTAGGAGCATACGCTCAGCATGATAAAATATGATTAAAACGGTTCAAATTGCCACATAGATATAATTCCTATTTGTAATGAATACATCATATTGCAGGATTCATCTAATAAATCAAAATTAAAACTGAATTATATGCATGCGTTGCACATTTTGAAGACTAGATGAGTTTAAAGGTCTATTTTGGTTATTTTACCACCTAAATTGTAAAATCAAGGGCAATAACTCATGCCATACACACATTTTTATGTAAAATGGTGTACTAGTTATGAGGATTTATCAAATGAATACTATCATATAAATTTTATTGTAATCTGAGCTCCAGTATGAAAATTATCAAATTAAAACATGATTTTACCCATTTTTCCACATAATGCTATAATTCAGGGGCAATTACTCCTGCAAGAATAAATTCAATATATAACAGAAGCATCTACCGTGTGCAGTCTGTCAAAACAATGTTTCATAATAAGTTCTGTCTTATTTTAGAAATATATTGTTAAGGGATTGCATTATTACTAAGTTAAGTACAGTTTTTCCCATGTAGCACAATAGTAAAATAGTAATCAGGGCCAATAACCCATGTTAGAACGAAAACATTTTTATCTTAGTATAAATGTATTTCAAGTGCCAAGTCAACATGTACGTGAAATATGTGAAAGTTTCAGATTAATAGGGTAATAGATACTCAAATTATAAGGCAAAAATGTGATTCTGTCGTGCGAGAGTTATCGTTACTGATACCAGTAGTGACCTTGTGCATTCGACGTATCTTTACAATGTTTTAGCTCATCGAAACCTTGAAAATATTACGCAAAGGTTTTAAGGGAAAGGTTTTCGAAAGGTGGCCGATATTTCCCGACCGTACCCTCCTTTCTCCGATAGAATGCTTTCTAGTCGATCCGTTCTCAGTGAGTAATGGATTTCATGACTGTAACCATGAAAAAAACGGACACGCTATGTAACGAAAATAATTATGGAACAGAAAAACAATGAGAACAAGAAAAAGTATAACATGATAGTAAATTCATCTTTTTAAATAATTGAAATATTTGGTAAAATCTACAGGCAAAAAAAAGTATTTATTAGATATATTAAGGGCAGATCACTTTGGCCAAAACTGATTTTTTGGTTTACATATATCAAGGACAGTCAACTCAAAATTCTTAAAATGCAACTATTAGTATTCTGTACATCTGTAAAATTTCATCAAAATATTCCATATAGTAATTGAGCTACTGGTCAAAATTCATGTTTCATATACTCCAGGGGGGGGGGGGGGGGTAACTTCCTATATATGGCATAATACGGATGTGCGTGCCGAATAGCCCCCTTTTTCAGCGCTGCCAGGTATATGATTGGCCCCCTTTTCTCAACAAAAAGTATATGAATGGCCCGATTTTACTGGATTCCTATGTGAAAGGCCCCATTTTTCTGACATTCTGGTATATGCACATATTTTTCGCTCAGAGATTTTTCGAGGCTGCTTCTCCTCTTGGTAGTACATGAATTGACTGTGATATTTGTGTAATAACCAGCAAAACATGGGTACAAAAAATCAAAGGACAGTATATGAATAGGTCAACATTTTGGATGATCAAGTATATGAATGGGTCCGTTTTTTCGAAGGCCAGGTATATGAATGGGGTAGGTTTTGAAATACTGGCTCGCACACCCGTACCAAAATTACCCCTAAGTTACCTCCCCTCCCCCCGCCCCCGCCCCACCCCCACCCCGAGTTCATATACGGCCGCCGTGACAGCAGCCGCTGGTTATTCAGCCGTCTGCCGGTTGTCCGACACCTTATACACCCATCAGCCGTGTGAATATACACGGCCGCAGTAGCAATGTCCTTTGACAGCAGTAGACGGGTTTTCCGATTATTCTTGTTTTTAAAGATGACTGAGCCCTAAAAACGAGGACAACTACAGACTAAAACCGGAACGAACTTTCCATTTCTGAATGGCAAAAAGTACACCATATGACACATTATTTCGTCTGTTGATCTCCGTTTCATTTCAATGTTATTCACTTTTAGAACCTATTTGAAATTTATAGCTTTATACACATAAACCGTCACCTCTCAGAGCATCACCTATTTTGTGACCATTTGTTATTGCTCAGATTACAAGATGATGAAAAAGTACGCCATATGATAGATTACTCTTTCGTCTGTTGATCTCCGTTTGATTTCAACGTTATTTCGTTTTACAGCCTGTTTGGAATATACCTTAATATACCTTTAAACACATAAACCGTCACCTCTCAGAGCATCACCTATTTTGTGACCATTTTGCAATTGATTTGGTGAAATAACAGGTACTTTATGAAAAATATCAGTGCAGTTACCCGGCCTAGGAAAGGCCACAATCTCGAACAACAGCCTTCCCGAGCCACCGAAAGGAGAACAGATCATTTTACTGAAAAGTTGCATCAATGATAAATTTATTCAGCAAAGCTTCAGAACTGCAGTTTAACAGCTATCTGCACAATCTAAGATATCTTTTTTAGTGGACTGGGTGGCCTAGTGGTTAGAGCACTCGACTTTCAAGCGGGATATCGTGGGTTCGATTCCCGCTCGGGTCGAGACAATTTTCAGACCATTATTACGCCTAGCTCATACTCGGCGTGCCCTGGGTTGAGTATAAAGTGGACAGGGCGGCGCTTGGTGACAGACAGCGGCACCAAGTGTGCATGGATGATCCATGAAAGCAACGCTGTACAAATACATCTACATCATAGCAATCGCCGCTGCCTCTATGTGCCTTGGGTGCCTGGTAGCGTTAAAAATCCGCACAACAACAACAATAAGATATCTTTATGTTGGATAAAAGTTACATTACGAAAATACGCCAATTCAATTATATTGATTTCACCACCAAAAACTGAAAGTTTTCAAATACACAAATTTGATTTTTTTTTTTTTTTTTTTTTTTCGTATTTCTGCTCAAATTATAGATTGTATGTACTCGACGAGGCGGTTCTAACGAGTACCCACAATCTATGTTTTTGAGCAGAAATAAAAAAAAGTAATGTATACCCATGTAAACCCCAGTTTTACTTTATAAAAGTTGGGTTTAAGAGGGTCAAAATTATATAGATATGTTTTCGCGATGTGTGCACAAACGAAATACCATTTCCAAAAATTTCTTTTTTTACGTAATAGGAAAAATGTTCACACTTGTGCCAGAAAAAAAAAACTATGTAGATTCTTAGGTTAGGGGTTACCGGAATAAACACATTCAATAATTACTCTTACTATCCGACTGGATATCCAGCTAGCATTCAGCTTAAATCTGCATCGCACCTTTAAAGGCCCGACAGGAATTCTGTCGGGCCGATAGTGGTCTGATATAGATTTTTGCTAGCTGGGTACATCAAAAGGGAAGTAAAGAATGATATGCGTTAATGATGCCTTAATTGTGCTGAAAATCAAATTTTGTTCACTTGGCTTTCCCTGTAATCATTAATGGAATGGTTGTAGTTTACGCTTTGTGTGCTTTTATTCTGAATGGCCTCTTGTGGAGTAAACTTGCCCAAGTACCTACATTTGCATTTGACCTCCTTGTTATTGGAAATGTTTCTTTAAACAAAATATTGTAACAGACCCTTTAGTTTTTAGTTGACCTGAGCCAAAGGCTCAGGATGAGCTATTGTGATCACTTACCGGCTGTCGTTTGTCGTCCGTCCACACTTTTAAACTTCTCCTGTGAAACCCCTGGGCCACTTTTCTTCAAACTTCATGTTCTGAAACGTACACTGTATGATGAAAGTAAAGTAGTAAACCTATTTAGTTACCATCAAAATTGTGGGGGTTATTTGCCTTTGCCCTGGGTTGTATACATATATAAAATCATGAAATCTCTGAAACTGCTTGACCAATTTTCACTAGATTTCACATGGTGCCTTCTGTCGAAGGGATGTTGACAATTTGTTCAAATGGTTCTGCAATATTGAACAAGTTGGCTGCCATGCCATATATGGTAAAAACACTTAAAAATCTTCTTATCCAGTACTAAGAAAGCGTTGAGGCTGAATCTTGGTATACAGCATCGGGGACTCAAGGTCTACAAACTTTGTTAAAATGATGAGACTAGGATTACCTTTGACTTTTTAATGGTATGATCAGATCTGTGTCCCAGTTACTATGGGAATACTGGTGAGCGAATCGTGGCCCATGAGCCTCTTGTTATCTGTTCACATTACGAAAACATGCTTATTCAAATATATTGAAAATTTCACCACCAAAAACTGACAATTTTTCAGATGAAAATTCAGATATTTTCATATTTCTGCTCGAAACATAGATTGTGGGTACTCGTTAGAACCGCCTCGCCAAGGCGATTCTAACGGGTACCCACAATCAATGTTTTTGAGCAAAAAATGAGAAAAATAATGTATACCCCTGTAAACCCCAGTTTTACTATATAAAAGTTGGGTATAAGGGGTCAAAATTATATAGGTATATTTTTATGATGATTTCTGTAACATCACATTATAGTTATAGGGCTGGATGTTTTTATCATTATTATTTTCAATAAATATACAAAAAGGAAATCAATGAGCAGACATAGGCAAGTCTACTTTCGGAGCTAAAACCTGACATTAAACACCAATAAAAATGTGATTTCCAGCATTTTCAACACCTTTCAACTCTTGCCGAGTATTATAAAAGAGCACACCTGAATACCAAACATATATTGAAATATGTTGTAGCCTGCGACAAGATTTACATCAAATGTCATTATCTGTTTTTCATTTTTTTTTTTTTTTTTTTTTTTTTTTGTATTCAGATGTGCTCTATACCAGTCTAGTGTTGAAACTCGCCAAAAATGTTAAAATGGCATATTTTGTCCATTTTATCAAACCTGAGCCCTAAGGCTGTCTAATCAAAGTTGAAAAGATAACCGATTATCAGTCCGGTCATTGTGATCGATAATCGATTAGTAATCGCTGAAGATTTGGTCATAATTTTACCTGTCTGAGCATGACTCTTACCATATGTTATACTTTATTGCATATATTCGGTCAGACAGGCCTGAGCAAACAGTGTAGACCCTGATTGGACGCCACAAATGCGGCATCTCATCAGGGTCTATACTGTTTGCCACCCAGCCAATTATTTTTAGACACAACAATGGGTAGTAAATTGTTCAAATTTTAGATTATGTATGGTAAGTAGTTGAGGTGTCTGAATACTAAGGGTAAATACGGTAAAATAGCGAACACAGAAATTAAAATCATCGATTATTAGCAAATCAGTAATGATAATCATTTTTATAGAATTTATCGATCAATTAATTGATTATCCTATTAATCGTGCCAGTCTTACTGAGCCCTAATAAACCCTACACATTTAGACATAATATATCATAATAACCGCAAAACAAACCCAGTCCTTGTCCCATTTATTCTTCTACCTCAACTCTTTAGACTGGTCCATTGTCAGTAAAAGGGGTGTCTGGTTAGTTTTGATTATTATTATGTTTTACAGAAGTTCATGCACTTAATGCAAACATTGTAGACAAGAATCAGACGCTGTGTTCTGTGGCGCCTGAACTGTGTCTACATTGTTTGCCGATGTCCCTTTTTTGGAACGCTAGGCATAAATGGGTTAAACTTACGTCATTCCTCAGCAAAAAAAAAAAACAACATACAAATATTTTGATTCTGGCACGACTATCATTTTTTGATATTTTTTTCATGCATTAGCAATGTAAAATCAATTATATTGAATTGTATAGATTACATAGCTGAGACTGAACTTGGACCTCATGTTCTTTCCTCAAGGAGCCCTGACACATATTCCATAGATATTCTATGATAGGCTTGGATATCAAAACGGTACAACATATGCAGAGATGTAGCTGTATAGAAGGGGGCCAAAATTGGGCCTTAATGCACGCACTCCTTTGAATCCACAGCAGCTGTTATTGTTTTTAAAAAGAATTTATAGACAAGTTATGACATAAGCCTTCTACATATTAATTTTTTAAACTGAAGAAAAACAACTGTTCGCACACAAGATGCGTTTAAATATGATAAACAATGTTGGATAGGAGATGTTTTAACTTTTTACAACCTGTGTACAACAGAAAGACATTGTTATCACAAGGCCGCGTACCGTCGCCAGAACAGTTATTTTTATGCACACCTAGTAAAATGTAGAAACATTCTCCTTTAGCCCATTGCAGACTGAATAGACTCCTCCACCCCGCCCCCACCCCTACCCCTCTCTCCCATACTATATATTGGAAGGATCCAATTTCAGTTTTAGGTATGCCCGGATTTACATATTCCTAGACAAAAAAAAATGGCATATTTGCTTACAGTGGACACCCTGATCAGACGCCGCTCCAGACTGCAATGGATTAGTATAACTTCCGAGCTCTGAGCTACCGAAATAGTAGCTACTCTTTAAGGAAAGAATTTGCTCCCTTTATGAGAAGCTCCTATGATTAAGAAAGAAATATTTGCTGATGTGATCTCGCTGTATTGCAAAGTTTCCTTAGCACATGCGTTTAATATGTGTAATGAGCGATACGCATATCAACTACGTTGCATCTTATGTAACAGTTTATCTTGATTTCCCCGATATATAATACAAGTATGAACCGGGAAACAGTATTTCCAACAAGGCCGCATGTACGCTCAGTGAAGAATCCGATCAGCCTGCGCATCCATGCAATCTGGTCAGAGTCTTCGCAGTGCACTGTGGGTAGTCAAGGATACAAAGCGCCTTTAGGTGGACAGCGAAGGCTCTGATCAGCTTGCGCGGATGTGCGCAGGCTGATCGGGGTCTACGCTGGTCGCACATGCAGTCTTGCAGGAAATTCTGTGTCCCGGCTCATTTATTACCTAGTTTCTTCTGTAATTAGGACATGTTCCAGTAACCTATGTATACAATGTAGGTCTTGTTTGCAGACAATCTTTTTTAGTCTGAACATCATGTGATCAAGGTCAAAATAATTTGACTGCACCAAGATGCAACATAATGAATGCGTTCGTAACATTTAATGTGAATTAATATTTTTGACAAGAAAGATAACTTTCGTGACTTCCTGTTTGCTTTCCTGTACATCGACCCCTGTCTGAAAAGAGTTCCACTGTAAAAGGAAAGAATTTGCTTCCATAATATTTCCTTCTATAGTGGATTCTTTCTCGAAAGGGAGCTAAAAACTTGGACAGTTTTCTCCTTTGAAAGTATAAATTTTCCCTTAAATCATGCCATAATAACATTGTCTGATTGCGTAATACTAAAATACTAGTATATTAAAAACTTCCGTGTTACAATACAGGTGTATAAATTATTTGTTGGCTATAAAACTGCCGTTTTGCTGAATATCTCAAAACGGAAGAATTGAACTCTATCACTGTAAATACCAAAAAAAAAAAAAAAAAAAAAATGCGAGTTCATTACTAAATACATAAGGGGCCGACTATTTGATTTTCTTGGAAGTGTGCATGTGGGGGCGAGGGAAGGGGACCTTACTGACTCATACCCCATAAGTATGATGTTCATACATCAAATACTCTTCAAGATGCCTGTATCAAGTTAAATCACTGGAGCAAGAAATATAAGTCACTATGACCTACATTCATTTTGGTGTCAAAATTCAAGTAATACTGACTCATAATCCATATTTATACATTAAATACTCTTCAAAACAGAAGGCAAAATTACTGGACTGTGAAATATAGGTCACTGTCACCAACATCTACTTTGAGGTCAAACCTCGGGTCATAATGACTGATAATATATACGTATGTTGTTAATACATCAAATACTCTTCATGATATAGAGCAAACTTACTGGACCGTGAAATGACCTACATATATTTTGAGGTCAACCCTTCGGGTCAAACTGACTCATAATTTAAACGTTTGATGTTTGTACATCAAATACGCTTCAAGATATAAGACAAAATCATTGCACCATGAAATATAGGTCACTATGTCCTACAGTTTTAGGTCAAACCAGGCCATTCTGACTTATAATAAGAATGTATGGTATATTTATACATGAAATACTCTTCAAGATATTAAGCCAAGTCGCCGGACTGTAAAAACTCTTCACGATATAAGGCATAATTACAGGACCGAGAAAAATAAGTCATGCTGATTTTCACTTCATGACCTACAATTCAATATCACGCGGTAAACTGATGTCTGACCAAGTATCTGTCTAAATTGTTATTATAGTAGGAAAGTAGAAAAAAAAACACTTTTGAAAGATGTCTTAGATTTAGACCTTTAGCACCACCCCGGGTTACAGACCCTGGGGTCTATGTCATAAAATGAAAGCCGATCCGCCAGGGTACCTGTGGTGCAAGTATGAATGCTTTCTGATAAGAGGTTGTTGAGATTTGAACTTTTGAACAAGAGGGCAAAGCTGTCCCTTTATCGCTCACCTGATTACCAGACAAGTTTCGAATCAATTGGCCTTTCGGTTCGAGAAGATGTTCAATATAGATTTTCAAGATAGCGGCCATGGCGTTTGTACACTCTTGCTTTCATGGATCACCCGTACACACGTTGTGCCACTGTCTGTCACCAGTCTCTTCCTTGTCCACCTTATAATCAATTCAGGGCACGTCTTGTATGAGCTGTGTGTACTAACAGTTGGACGTTTTCTCGACACTTTCTGATTTTCCTTCAAGTTCTGTTTCACTATATTTAACCTACCTATAGCAGCTACCTGCCTACAATAGCCAGTTTTTTTTAAGTTTCCAAGGATGTCTGTTTGTAGGGAGATTGCACTGTACGTGAAAATGTTACTACCAACATGCCAACGAAAATTCAGATCAGCCTGCGCATCTATGCAGTCAGATCAGAATCTTCGCTGCCTGCCTGAAAATTCTTTAAACCATCGGCTATCATAAGAACACAAGACAAGCTCAGACTGTTGAGGAATTTTCTCCTTTTTGCACCTTCTTGAAACAGCCTTGTAAGTTTTTTGCCTTGTGCTCAGCCATCTACTTTGAAATTACATCTGACTAGAATCCTTGCCAGCCATTTGGAAGGAATTTATTTGTTGGAAGAAATTTATTTGCTTTTTCTGTTTCACAGATAGCTTGAAATGCATTGTGTAAACTATTATAATCTACGTGTGGAAGTTTGTACCCAGCTAGCATTCTACATAAATCTATAGCGGGCCGTTATCGGCCCGTCAGCTACCCTGACGGGCCGATAACGGTCCGCTATAGATTTATGTAGAATGCTTACTGGGTAATGGTTTCTTTACTCATATAATATGGATGGTCAAAGGAAACGGATGCACTTTCAAGGAAAGGAAATTGTCAGTTTGTCTCCATAGAATAAATGGTCTACGCTAAAAGAAAAGGATATGCTCTTCTTGGGTTTGGAGTAAACCAGATAACATTTCACCTGCTTGCATTCTACTTAAATCTATACAGGACCGTTATCGGCCCGACTGGGACACCTTAATTCCTTATCATACTTGTCCCAAACTTTGAACAACTTCATTTTACTACCTGTTGATGTGTATAACGACTGCTGGATGAGTGGCAATCGATGTAGATTGCGGCATCTGATCCGGATCTACAATGATTGATGAAGCCTCCTGTCATAAAATTTAAGGTTATTATAATACTTCATTTTTCGTTTCAACATCTTTTAAAACTATAGGCATGTTTTATAAAGGGAGTCTTACAGGGTATAGAGAATTTATATGGGCGTCCGCCCACATTTGGAATTTGAGGACATGCATAGTTGTTGCCTGGGGCATTACATTAGGATTACGTTGCATTTGCTTTTTTTTTTTTTTTTTTTTTTCATTTAATTCCATCGTCAAATCACAATTTTGTATATCATGTCACCTCCAAAACTAAGAGTACCCTGATATAAAATATATTTAAGCCTGAAAACTATTGTTGATAACGTTGACACTATGAATGTCTTTGTTCCTATTGCAATCGTGGGTGGGCATTCAGTTTTATTACACTGTACTCCCCAATTTCAGCTACACACTTTATATAAATTCACTATCGAAATTTATTTTTTTCATATTCCAAGTTTTATCAAGATATCATTGCAATATAAAATTTGTCTACATACGTCTAGAATATGAACACCAAATTTCTTGAAAATCGAGGGCTGGTAACGTGCCATTTTAAAGCATTGAATTTACATACTTCAAATTCAGCTACATGTAAAAAACTACACATTATGTATAAATGTAAGATAAACTTTACTACTGTTTCCAGTTTTGATGCCTATACTATATCATATATTTTGTACAAGCAATTGATATCTTAAATACATGTTTTAATAAACTTGTCCCCTGTTGAACACCACATAAAAATGAATTACTTTGTTTTCTTAAACACTCTAAATTGCAAAGACCTGATGGACAACTCCATCATATGCCTCCATGAAATCAAACAAAATTGTATCATTCTTTTGTTATACTGTAGAGATTAAGTGGATGGCACAGCATATCTACCTTAAATCGTGTTGTAAGTTGTTCAGATCAAAATTGTTGCTGAAAGTAAATTAAATAACATAAAAAAAATTGATGCCTACGGTAATGTAAGATGGGCAGATAAGTGAAACACTTTGAAACAAAACATTAAAGAAAAAAAGTCAGAAATAAATTTAGATAAAAATGGAAGAAACTGGTAGAGCAGGGGAGACAGAAAGTTATGAGTGTGATTCAAAATATCGTGAGAAAATGCGTAGGCGGAGTTTTAGCTTACGTTGATTGTACTCAGGACTCTGCCCACTCTTAGATATTTTGATACTACGTATCTGTGATGCCTAAAGAGGAACAGACTTGCTTATGTGTTTTTTTATTTATTTATTTATTTATTTATTTATTCACATATTCTGCATGGTACAGGATTGACTTAAGTATTTTTTGCAATGGGGATCTCTTGAATTATCCTTCCTAAAAATATCAAATATTCAGATTTCATAATTGCATTTATGAACTTAAATCAGTAAACTGATAGGAAATATTTCAGAAATGTGCATATTCATGTTGCCTGAAATGCGTAAAGTATAGAAAAAAATGTTTCATGCAAGCACTCAAAATAAGCTTAAACATACCTATAACAAAAATTAACTATTTAAAACGGATGGTTCGGATGTTATTTCCAGTTACTCGGATATAAGGTTTGAAGTTACTTGGCAACTGATCAACTGACTAACTAAATATTATAGCATAGATTATAAATTACTAGAGCTCAACTACAAAGATCTACAATATACGAAGCTATTGGTATTTATTTACCTGTTCACCTGAAATAAAATGTAAATTCATTGGGCACCAGCTTTTAAACTGAACAAAATATGTTATAATACAACTCCACAAAGTATTGCGGCATGCATGTTATTTATAGTCTACCTACCTTTGTGGCTTGTGTATAAGTAACACCTAACAAATCTTTGGCCTCAGTGGTTATGCAGTAAAAAAGTAAAACAATGAAAATAATGGATCTCCATTTATAGAATAATATCTGGTAACTAATTAACCTAAGTTATATGTTCACAGTCAATTCCATGCAAGAAAATAAGAACTTTGAATGTTATGAAGAGTAGTTGCGGTCATGGTACCAAAGCCGTAATCCAAACTCATAAATCCATAAACTAATGACGAATCAGAATGTTCAGACCAACAGACATGGACCCCAGAACAAAGGGTGTAATCAGGCGTCCGCGGATAGTAAGCATTACTTGGTAAGCAAGCTTCGCCCACCATGCCCATAGGCCTGAACACATTTATTTAGACACATTTATTGTTTTTACGTCCTCTTTAAATGTGAAGTGATTTACTAATAAAATTTATGAATAGAAAATAAAGCAAATACGAAAAGAAAATACTATGAAAACATGTATTATAATAGTTCTTAGGCTAAGTCAGTTCGTGACATATGTTTTCGGCGTTACCTAACAAGCTTTGTGCTATGTAAGCATGAAGATTTTGAGACGAAATGCCCTTCTGTGAAGTTCTTGATTAATTTCAATGAAACAGTTAATCTGACAAACATTGTCCAAAGCTCAGATTAGGCGAAAAATTAAGTTTGGCAAAGATAAGGGCATACTTGTAGCCTGTTTTCTATATAAAACTATATCTTGACAAGAGCTAGAATATATTTAAATTTTTAAATGACTTAAGAAGTTTTTTGTGAATTTAAGACAATTGCCTTTTTTGAAATGTTTTATAATTTCTTTTTTTTTCTTTTATAATGTACTACACACACACACACACACACACACACACACACACACACACACACACACAATACAATGACAATACATGAACATATATTGCATACTATAAAACGTCAGATATTAACAGTTAGTTTTTTGTTGTTGTTGTTGTTGTTTTTTGGGGGGTGTTTTGTTTTGTTTTGTTTGTTTGTTTTTGTTTTGTTTTTTTGTTTTTTTTGTTTGTTTGTTTTTTGTTGTTGTTGTTTTTTTGTTTTTGTTTTTTTTTGTTTGTTTGTTGTTGTTTTTTTTTTGTTGTTGTTGTTTTTCTTGTTTTTTGTTTTGTTTTATCAAATCTGTAATTAACAACAGTCTACATCTAATATACACACGATTTCAACTATTATATAATAGTATATAATAGTTTTATAATTTCTTTATATGATAATTTATGATAATTTAAACCTGCATTTATTTAAAATATTTTGTGGTAGTGTAAGTATCGTTATAGCGTTCTTTTATCAATCCAGCGAACAAAACTAAACTAAACTTTAGATTTATGACAAACATATTTAGAAATATGTATCGTTTCACAGAGGGAATGAGTTAGGGTGCCCTCCTAAGTCCTAATTTGTTTATCTTATTCAATAAATGAAATAAATGTATTTTCATAGCTTGTATGTGCCAAATAAACAATATGCAAACTTTCAAGAAAATCCATGCGTGGGCGTATTTTGTAAGACCCCATTTACAACAAAAGTACTTATTTATAAAACTGTACGTTTTATTACTCTTAGTTATAGAAGGAGAATGTTAAAAGCTTTCAAATCAGTTAAAAATGCCATCTTATGATTTCATACGATATTCGCGAATCAGTTTACAATAATCAATGTGAATGTTTCAATATCTACTGAGCCTGGCACTTCAGGATTTGTTATCAGGAATTTTGATTCAAAATAGCAAAAGTTCTATATTTACTCTGGCAGGAATAAGGAATGTCAATTACCTAAGAGTAAAATGTATGTATTTGCTTTGACAATAATGAGGATTTTTGATTACCAAGTAGTAACAAGTATGTATTTACTTTGATAAGAATAAGAACTTTTGATTACTTAGGAGTAAACTGTTTATATTTATTTTCACAAGAAAATGTATATATTTATTTGATAAGAATAAGGATTTGTGAATACCTTGGAGCAAAAATAAAACGAATCACGAATTTTGAATACCTTGGAGCAAGAAGAAATAAATTTACTTTGACAAGGATAATGAGTTTTGAATACATTTGAGCAAAAAGAATACATCAACTTTGACAAAAATAAGGAGTTTTGATTATCTTGAAGTAAAATGTATATATTTACTTTATCAAGATTGTGGAAATTTGATTATCTAGAAGTAAAATGTATATATTTACTTTGACAAGAACAAGGAATTTTGATTACCTGGAAGTAAAATGTATATATTTACTTTGACAAGGACAAGGAAGTTTGATTACCTAGGAGTAAAATGTATATATTTACTTTGACAAGATTATAGAAGTTTGATTACCTAGACGTAAAATGTATATATTTATTTTGACAAGGACAAGAAATTTGATTACCTAGGAGTAAAATATATATATTTAGTTTGAAAAGGACAAGGAAGTTTGATTACCTTCAAGTAAAATGTATACTTTTACTTTGACAAGGACAAAGAAGTTTGATTACCTAGGAGTAAATTGTATATATTTACTTTGACAAGGACAAATAATTTTGATTATCTAGAAGTCAAATGTGTATATTTACTTTGGAAAGGACAAGGAAGTCTGATTACCTAGAAGTAAAATGTATAAATTTACTTTGACAAGGACAAGGAATTTTGATTACCTGGGCGTAAAATGTATACATTTACTTTGACAAGGACAAGGAATTTTGATTACCTAGGAGTAAAATGCATATATTTACTTTGAAAAGGTTATGGAATTCAGATTACCTGGGCGTAAAATGTATATATTTACTTTGACAAGGATAAGGAAGTGTGATTACCTAGAAGTAATATATATATTACCTAATATATATATTGTTTACCTAGGAGTAAAATGTATATATATATTTTTTTTTTTTTTTGACAAGAATAAGGAATTTTGATTACCTAGAAGTAAAATGTATATCTGTTCTGTGAAAAGGATAATGGACATCGATTACCTAGGAGTAAAATGTATATATTTACTTTGACAAGGACAAGGAATTTTGATGACCTAGGTGTAAAATGTATATATTTTCTCTGACAAGGATATGGAATGTTGATTTCCTAGGATAAAATGTAAATGTATCTATTTTGACGAGGGCTTTTTGAAAAGATTGATTCATCGATGAGTTTTGAGTTTGAAATAATACAGTTGCAAATACCTATATGCTCTACATCAAAAATAAAATTTTAACAGGTTACTGCCCAGTGGACACTTAAATATCTCCCCATGGATAGGTCATTTCCAATATATATTTTTTTTTTTTTTTTTTTTTTTTTGAAGTTTTATAGTAGCACTTGAGTTTTATGGCGTTTGATTAGGGTCTGCACTGTTTGATTTGGATCTGCACTGTTTACAGACCCAAAAAGCTTTTTTTTTTCAGGGACTAGCGGTATCAATGGTCTAAACACAACTTCGTAACTGTTTGAAGCAAGCTATATTCCAATAATCTTTCTAGCTAAAAATGACTGACTATTCAACCCATCTAAAACATTATCTTTAATTTTCTTTTAGACTTTCAGAAATTATTAGCACTGAGATGGGAGCCATTCCTGACCTGGCGTGCTGTTGGCACTTGGTATAGCTATGGATTTGTTACAAGAATAGCATTGGCAATGACACACTGAAAACTATTTCATCATTTGAGCTGCATCAGGAAAAGGGACTGAACCAATAGATGTGAATTACAAAGTCCGAGATCGCTCTGCATGTCCGCGCAATCTAAACTGCTATAAGCCAACAGCGTCAGTCCATGTCAAACTATCCGTAGCGCAGGTTAATCAATGCATTAGGTGCTCGCACATACTTCAGCTTCCGTTTTTTTTCTTCTTCTTCTTCTTCAAATGACATGTTTTATAAACTACGTGTAAGTAGCAGTAAACACGAAGTCATATGAGGTATTTTATTAATGTCAAGGGCTTACGATCGTGTACTACTGACACTACTGCATTAACCAAGGACGAAGGCCGCAGATGAAACAAAACGCATATAGTGTATAATTAGTAATCATATGACTATATTACAATAGTATGGAATGCAACTTCACAACCTTTTAGCATTGAGTCGGAGCCATGTTAGTAGTATACCTAGCACTTTATTTGACATAGATGAGGTAACACGGAATCGGTGCGTGGAAACCTGGAAACAGCCAAAGGCACCCTTCGACTGCTGATGTCACAGACTTCCGTCCAGGCTGTACACTCAGATCATCAACGGTACAGCAGACTGATTTTGTGCTAGATGTGTCACCAGTAAACTATTCTGAAAAAGTACAACGAGCAATAGTACTAACTCCAAGTCCTTCCAATACAAACGTTCAAATGCATACACTGACGGTTGAAACACTTTTCTTTCCGTAGATTGGTTGTAATTTGGAACGATCTTACGTCCATGTTTGTCTCTACTGGGACAATTGGTGGGTTTAAGGCCAAAATTTAATAACTTATTTAAGCACTATAGCCCAACAATCCAAAGACAAGCATAAAAAACGTAACACCATTACTGCAAAGTTAAAAAGAGCGTATCTTTTAAACCATGAGTTCCGATACAAACATGTCAGGCATTTGTGCTTCAATCTACAGTGGAACGGTTGTCAACATCGACATGAAAAAAAAAAAAAAAAAAAAAAACAGAATGCTTCAAAGAGGTGTATCAATGTCTGCCATTTTAAACCGCGTTAGTATGCCCTTACATTATTTGATAATGCCAAAGATGACTTTCTAAGCGTTTTGAAAGTCTCACCTTGTTTTTGCAAGTGTAATGCAAGTAGTGGTCAGATTCATATTCATTTGGAACGATATATTGTGATTATAGTTTCTTAAACTGTTATTGCTTGTGATGATTTTTATTCTCATGTCCATATATTGCACATGATGCCATTCAAAGTTGAATATAGCATAAATGAATATAAGTGAAGATAACCAGGAAATACCACAAGTACAGCCATTCCTAGACACCAACAGAAGAAGAATTGAAATACAGTCCACTCACATTATCTCGACTTCGCTCGTCTCGAATACCGATTATCTCGAATTGAAAATCTGGTCCCTGTTTAAACATGAAAATTTCACAACAGGAGCAATTTCTCGTCCAGGCACGAACAAAGAACAACTGCAACGGCAGCCTTGGAAAGGTCAGTAGAAAATGACAAGGGGGAGCCGGGGGGGGGGGGGTAAATAAGCCCTGTTCGCGCGAAGCCCCGTACCCAACTTCCGATGCAGCCTCAATTACAAACACACGCCCTGTTCGCCCAGGGGTCCTCTACCTCATCATTGAAACATTATAATGAAACACATAAAACACTTATCATTACCCAGCCTCATCAATGGCTTATTTTCTGAGCATTTTAGATAGCCAAGGATGCAAAGTTTCTTCATGAGGACAGTTAAGACTCTAATCAGTCAGCGCGGAAGGTACATTTTTGCTTCATTATTTTGACGTTCGTAAACGTAAAGCTTGGTCACATGGCCCACGAGTGAGCGGTAATACGTAAAACCCGGGTTGACATGACATTTTCGGATTACCAAAATATTAAAATAGTCAACTATCCTTTCGAGGTCACCCAGAAAAAAACTTTTTTCTTCTTCTTTTTTTTTTTTTTTTTTTTTTTTTTTTTTTGTTTTTGCTTGGCGTCTTATTTTAAATGAATATATTTTATTCTGATTGACCATATCTTATCAGAAACCATTTGTCTTTTCTGTTTCTGTATTTTGTTCTCAAACATTTACCCTAGAATAAAATTTATGGCCAAAACAAATTGGTCTGACCGATGCAGTTTATATAGTAAAGTATTTTTTTCTGTCTTAGAAATATTTTTACTTTTTTATTTGATGAATTTGAATTATTGATGTTTTATAACAATATTATGGACTTTCAGAAACTTGATGAAACTCTGCCTCCAAGTTACCTACCCTACCGATTTCTGCATGATTTGCATTCAGTTTTACTATGGGAAAAAGGTGAAACTATTTAATTTTGTAAGACCTAATGACAAGAATAAAACTTTTTGTGTATATGTAGTTACGACAAATGGTTTTGCATTAAATCATGAAAAAATGCAAATTTACTTCTTCTGTTTAAAGCGCCAAGCAAAAAAAAAAAAACGACTTTCTGAAAGATTTCGAAAGCACAGTAGACAAAACACTAGGGGAAAACATATATTTATGTATAACTATAAGAACCCTTCACGCGGCGGCAGAACTAAGGGCAAGGGTTGATTTTTACTGACGTCCCAAGGCAGTGCTCATGCTGTGGTTTACTATTTCAGTCATTGTATGTATTTTCATGCATGTCCTGGTGTAATATTTATTTTGGATAGCTGTTTGGCCAATACTTGGGAAAGAAACTGGCCTTTTAACTTTCTGCTTGTAGTGTTTTGATTGTGGTGCCGTTGCTTTAAGTGCGCCCTTCTTTCCCTTTGGTGTCTCGGAACGGAAGGTGTTAGGTAATTGCATCGATTTCTGATCATTACTTCCTTTCTATTTATTTATCGTCAAAACACTCTGAATTGATTTTAAACGTAAGTTTCAAAAATGCTTTCAACAAGGCCTACCGGAACCCGAGTTTTAAAGTGACATAATTTATAATGTCTGATCTTCTTTTTAATTAAAAAGATATATTTCTCTGCTGTGATTTATTGACGAATAACGCATGGTGTTTGAGGGCAGATTGCGAAGTATTAATCCACGACGGCGAAAGACTGAAACTTTTGTGGTTCCATTCAATAATACCAGCTTTGCTGTCTCATCAGCCATGTTAGAACACACAAATAATAACACATCACGCAGTTGATTAGGATTGGTCATTGTCAGTAATGACAGACAAACAAGAAAGACCAGCTTCGCTACCCTTTTTGCGTCGATCGTTTACAATCAATCCCTAGTATATGTACACTAAAACATCCTTAAGGTTGTTGTCCACGTGTTTGTCATTGCCCAATGAAATCAAACCGCGCGTTTATACGAAATCCAGGTAACGGTTATCTATAGCCACGCTATTCTTGTCGCTGAGACGTCAGAGTGCAGTGTTAAGAGGTTAGACTGGGACATTGGCAAGTTCAGAGCCGCTACGTAAGAAAAATATCTTCGGATATATGCGTCCTGCAATTCAGAATAGAACAGAATAAAATGATAATTGCTGGAAAACCTACATATACAGAAGGTGTTCTCCGATCACATGAAACACATAATATAAACATTTAAATTCAGATCAGCCTTCGCATTCAGAGAGGTATTTGTTGGAGCATAAGGAGGAGTAATTGGTGGCAATTCTGGTTTTATTTTCTTTAGGTCTTCATCAAAACACATGTTGGGGGGATGTTGAAATAAGAAAAAGTATTATTAAATACTCCTACTTAACAAGTCCGGTGTTATGTGCACCTCGAGCATGTACGTAAAGTTCAGCGGCTCTCACTGGCATAAGATGATTGCTCTGTTACAAAGCAAACTGTAGACATGTAGACATGTTCTACAGTTTACGTTAGCCAAATGTAGAAATTTATTTTTTCTATGTTTTACGTTAGTTTGGTCAATAATGATGTAAAATGTAGAACTGTAGAAAAAAAAATCCAAGATAGACTTGGATAAAGGTACTAAATATGTAGATATAGCTGTTAAGAATTGGGGGCAAAAAAATGGGCCTTTATGCACATACTCCTTTCTACATTTCGCAATGCAAAATGTAGATTTTTTACAGCGACATTTTGTGCTGTTTCAATTCTCTCTTACAGTTAATAATTTACAAAAGCATCGAATTAAGACAGAAATGTTCGCGCGTGCGTGCGTGCGTATCTGCACGGAATGTTTTCGTAGCATTTATCATGTCACACCTATTGTCTATGATACACCACGATGCTGTGCAATGATACGGCTGTGTCCAAATATTAGGTATAGAGAATAGTTTTGTATTTGGTCATTAAAATATTAGAAGAGTCTCATATTTGGCTTGGAAATGTGAGAATGGTCTCGTATTTGGCCATCGAAATGTGAGGATAGTTACATATTTGGCCATCGAAATGGGAGAATAGTTACGTATTTGGCCATCGACATGTGAGAATAGTTTCGGATTTGGCCATCGAAATGTAAATCTAGTTACGTATTTGGCCATCGAAATGTTAATATAGTTACATATTTGGCCATCGAAATGTAAATCTAGTTGCGTATTTGGGTATCGACATGTGCTAATTGTTACGTATTTGGCCATCGAAATGTTTCCAAATGAGTAACCTTTTTAAGCGCCAAGCAAAATTTGTAGCAAAAGACATTCTGAATTATTGCATTTATTTATTTTTCAAAGAAAACGAGTCTTGATATTTCATGTGAATCGTCTGCTGCAGCTTGGCAGACAATTCGCATGAAATGTCAAAACTTGTTTTCTTCAGCTGTAGTGGATTGGCGCTTTAAGGTTAAGTATATAATATGCACTTATAAATGCCATGACTATAAAACAGTATAATTGTATAATTGGATATTTATGTGATGCTGTTAAGTGCCTTTATTAACCCTAAGAGCGCCAATCACAACTCGAGCAGACGACATTTTTGAATATGTTTTATTTGCAGAGAAAATGTCTTGCCATTCCATGTGAATCGTCTGCCAAGCAGACGATTCACATGAAATATCAAGGCTTATTTTCTATGAAAAATATTTAAAAATATAGAATATCGTCTGCTAAAAATTTTGCTTGGCGAACTAAGTGTTAATGCGAATACTTTAGCTGTAAGCAGGTTTTTTAGGTGTGAAGGTAACTGTTAATTTTCCATATAGTTTTGGCAATAAGTCAAATTTCTTCCATACTGGGACCACTTTAAATTATTGGTCGTTCGAGATTAGCATCCAGACTAGCCTGCAAATACGTAATAAATAAATAATTTGGGGATATCCAGGAAACACCGCACTCAATATTGCTAAAGTACTTGAGGTCGAAATTTCGACAGACTTCGTCAAAATATGCTTTGTTTAGAAATTGAATAAGCCAAAACTTCAAGTGATTTTTTATTACTTTTTAATGCTCAAATATAACATTACTTTAGTACATCTGCCTCGTAGCTTGACCCTGCAGTCATAGGCATAACGTACACTATGCGCATTACTCGTGCGAAATGAAAAAAAAATATTTGCAACTAGCGTTACACATTTTGCTCCTTTATCATAGGGGCTGCTCTCAAAGGAAAGTATTCGGTCTCTGTGGAACTTTAGCCCAATTTTGGAAGCAATACTAAGGAGATTTTTGTTCTAGATATTTTCCTGAGCGTGCGTAAAAATAAATAAATACTCTGTAGCTACGCCACTGAAAGTGGACAGGGTTTACTTGGTTATAGACAGCGGCACCATCTGTACACGGGCTATCCATGTACAAATACACGCAAATTAATACATTCGATCCTGCCTCCATGTGTCTCATTAAACGTGTGCATAGAAAATGCATTAATAGCCACAGCGCATTTCATTTTAGTCAACCGGAGCAGAGAAGATATCATTCATTCATCTAGATCAAAAGGCACAGACATAATATACAATAATAATTGGATCCGTCTATTTCTCAGAAGTTACACTTTGGAAGAATACCATAATTGTATCCTTATCTCAGAAAGAGTAGCGGCAGTGCCTCTCTGCTGTTGCCATCCATTAACCCTTGTCCTGCTGAACCCAGATATACCCTGCCTTTGCAAACAGTGTAAATCCAGATCAGTTGGCTTCTGAAGAAGCCAACTGATGTGGATCTGCACTGTTTGACATTCAGTAATTGAATTTGTATCAACAGCCTGGATCAAGTAAACTGACTGTCTGAAAAATAGAAATGGGCGTAGCATCTTAATTTATTCAGCAGGATAAGGGCTTTAGTAAATGAGTCGAGCATAGCATTTCTTACAAGCTTGCATGTGCGCCAAGCGAGGATAAATCAGCCCGCATCCGTACAGTCTAATATGACCCAATCGGTAGTCAAGGATCCAAAGAGTCTTAAATGGACAGCGGAGACTGATTAGCCTTAGCCTGCAGGCTTATCCGAGTCTTCCCTGGGCGCACATACAAGCTTGAAAGAAATACTACCGGCTATACTGCATTTATCAAAATCAAGACAGATTATAGATTCTGCGAATTACTAGTAACGTCCTGAGATATCACAGTCGAGCGGATCGATTGCTTTTCAATACGCAATCACATAAATACGAGTATACGAGTAGTCTGGCTCTTCGTCATCGTATTTATTTATTTATTTATTTATTTTTTTTTTTTTTTTTTTTTTTTTTTTTTTTTTGTGGTGGGGGTGGGGCCGATTGTTTACAATCGAGCCAAAGTATACGCATGCACCAAAATTTTCTTGGTTTTGTCCACGTGATTGCCAATGTCCAACGACGCATTTGTACGAAATCCACGTAACGGTTATTTATAGCCGCGCTCTTCTCGTCACTATGACGTCGTCAGAGTGCCGTGTTAAAAGGGTTGTCTGCAAAACCTGGAATGGGACATTGGGAACAGTGCAAACCCAGATCAGACGCCACAGAAAGCGGTGTCTGGTCAGGGTCTGCATTGTTTACTTAAATTACAAGAAACAGAGGGTTAAATGAAACAGTCTTTTAAAAGTCTTCGTTCAAGATCAATTTCCCATTCCTATTCAGCATCGGTCTTGAAATATTCAGCTCCCATCAAGACACTTAATGTTTTACACTCAACACTCTACCTTTCTTATTGTTCACAGAAAATAAGGCTTTACATCTCTTTCAGTTGTAAAAAGGACACAGTGAAAGAAAGGAATGACCTTGAGAACAATGAATACACTCAGCAATGAAAACAGTTCAATAAATATCGACATTTTCGCGGCCAAACTAGCTACGCCTCATCAGTGACCAAAATACAAATTTCCAAAATCCTGGGATCAGCCTCGGTGATCACAAAGGACCAAAAAGCATACACTGCACTATAGTAAAGTACGGTAGACGTTTTACGGTTGCCACTAGGCATTAACACCACCTGTTGTGAAGATAAAACGGAACGAACAGCTATAACGAACGAGCTGTTTCTAAAGTGTTTTGCTATTTAAATGCCAGAATTGGTCAAAATGTATAATTAAGGCAATTCTGCAATATATATTTGCAAATTGTATTCTTTGGTTGAACATGGAAGTAGAAAATCACCTAGAGTACAACTTCGTCTTACATCTGCCGTGACCTCTTTAATATCTGTGTAAGTGTCTTCGAAGAGATGACACATAACTTTCCATTCCGTTCCCATCACGAAAACATGCCTATATAATTTTGACTCCATTAAACCCCACTTTTATATAGTAAAACTGGGGTTGACAGGGGTAAACATTATTTTTTTCATATTTCTGCTCAAAAACATAGATTGTGGGTACTCGTTAGAACCGCCTCACCGAGGCTGTTCTAACGAGTACCCACAATCTATGTTTTGAGCAGAAATATGAAAATATCAAAACAATTTATCTTTTTTTTTTTTTTTTTTTTTTTTTAATTTTTTAGTGGTAAAATTTTCAGTATATTTGAATAGGCATGTTTTCGTAATATTGTTTTTGAATTTTTACAAGATAATTTTGTCAGAGATATCAACTTCTCAAAGGGTATGTATTCGCGTAACTCTTTGCATGCTGGGTAATTTGCATGCTTTTTTGTCGTCTGTGGATGTTTTTTTTTTTTTTTTTTAAATTAACTTTTTTCAAAATTAAATCTAGCAGGAATACAATCAGAGTGTCAAACAGTTTGGATCCAGAGAAGGCTCGAAAGTTTGTCGGGGAAGTAGTTAGATACGGGAATAGCAACTGATTTGTTTAAAACAAGGATTGAATAGGTCCTTGCAAAATCGCAACAAATAAAATCAGTTCCTTTAAACAGGAAACAGTGGTACATGTTTGCTATTTTACATGGAAGACAACTCTTGTGACTTCCTGTGTGCTTTCTTGCATATCAAGATCGTTCTGATTAATGAAATGTGTTTTTTTTTTTTTTTTTTTTTTTTTTTTTTTCTTTATAGTTTTTTTGTTTTTTGTTGTTTTTTGTTTTTGTTTTTTTTTTTTTTTTCGAAATCCAGGTAACGGTTATCTGTAGCCGCGCTATTCTTGTCACTGTGAGGGTTATCTGTAAAACCTGGATTGGGACATTGGCGAAAAATGCAGACCCAGATCTGATTCAGAAGGGAGGTATAAACAAGTTTTACATAGATATCTAGATAATTCCCTTATAAATATTTCTCAGAGAAATTTCGATTGCACATCATGCGAAGTCTGAAGAGTCTGCAAATTGCGTTGCCCACACGTGATTCCTGTACCGTATAACCTCCCTTTTTTCGAAAGGTGTGAAGAACCTGGATCGAACTGGATGCCTTATTAGACTTGCCGCGGTTTCTGCTGTTATGTTTTTGTTCTTACCGGTTATACAGTGTGGATGCCAAAATGTAAATAATTTTGTCCTATTTCTGTTCCACATAATATCGTAGATAAAGCATCGGCGTCATGAGAGCGAGGAATGATAGTTGACCATTACCACTCTCTTGGCTAATTCAGCAGACGACAAATTGGTGGTATTTTTCTTAGTTTTCGCAGAAAAAAGGATTTGACATTTCATGCAAATTGTCTCCATTGGAGAAAATTTGCATGAAATGTCAAACGCGTTTTCTGGGTAAAATAAGAAAAATGTTTCAAAATTTCGTCTGCTGAAAATTTTGCTCAGAGAGCTAAATTTTAAAAGTACATGCAGTCTAGTTTTTTTTGTTTTGTTTTTTTTTTCTTAGGACTAATTCCTCTAAAAAAAGCGCTGTTATTGAAGATAGCAAGACATGGGAAAGTAACTGTTCCTATATAATAGTCTAAGAGTTATTCCTCTTGTATCTTCTATCTTCTCTTAGAAATGGTAACTGAATAATTCATTTATGGAACAGACATGCTACCGGAATAATACATCATATGAAATTTCATAGCCAGGTAATTTACTTCAGCTTTGAGTTAGTTCGCTATTTATTTCCTCGTTAAATAATGTGGATGTTCGTTGTTTTTTGGGGGGAGGGTTGTGTTTTTTGTTGTTGTTTTTTGTTGTTTTTTTTGTTGTTGTTGTTTTATGTGTGTGTGTGTTTTTGTTGTTGTTGTTTTTGTTTGTTTTGTTTTTTCAATTGCATCTTGGAGGCATATTTGGTACAAGCAAGCATTTATTCCAGAAATATGACGTTATTGCTAGCAACTTGAAAGTAAGGCTTGACATTTCAAGCGAATTGTCTCCTAAGCAGATAATTCGCTTGAAATACCAAGCCCAATTTTCTGGAAAAATACGAAAAATGTTTCAAACTTCCGTCTGCCGTTATCACAGTTACATTGATAGCGTAATAATTGAATATTCTTCAGACGTATCCCATCTCTAAAAGAATAAAAAAAAACGGCACAGTGGCTCAGTGGTAGAGCGTCCGCTTTGTGACCGGGATCGATCCCCAGACGGCTCATACCAAAGACTTTAAAAATGGTACTAGCTGCTTTTTCGCTTGGCGCTCAGCATTAAGAAAGGAGAGCTAGAACTGGGATGAGTTGCATAAGACGAGCATTACAGAGCGCTTTGTAGCGCTTTGCTATGCAACGGCACGTTACCAAAAAAGCGCTTCGTGGCGCTTTGTTACTGTGTTCGGAGCTGCCTCGCTATCTGAAACAGACCTTTGCATAGAAACCAGACAAAACAAAATGGCGGCGCCTGACGAAGTCTGTGTCCGTTTAAAGAAATTAAATGTTTGTTGTTGTTGTTTTTTTTTTTTGTTTTGTTTTGTTTGTTTGTTTTTTTTTTTTTTTTGTTTTTTTGTTGCTTTTTTTTTTTTTTTTTTTTTTGTCCTTGGACGAAGCGCATTGTGCTCGGCATTATGCAGAAATGACCATAGAACACAAAACCAATCGCTGAAGCAAGCACCGCTAGCTTTTTACGAGAAATTCCCAGTTTGAAAATCGTGTCATTTTGTCAGGACCGTTGCATAGCAAGGACAAGTCGCTACAGAGCGCTGCCTGTAAGCGCTTTCCTTATGCAACTCACTCCTGGTCAGAGTGTCGGTATAATGTGACTGGGTGGCATATTATGTCAAAGTGTCTGGGGCGTGATATTTCAGTGAGGCAGCACTCTTAAAAGTGAGCATTGAGCTCCCTGTCGCGATATGACTGAAAGATTGTTAAAAATGATGTTAAACCCAAATCAATAAAACAATTAATCCTTGGAGCCTTTAGCAAAATTTTAGCAGACGACAGTCTATTTTTCCCATAGCAAATAAGACTTGGCATCTTATGCGTATCGTCGGACGACTCACAATGGAATGTCAAGCTTTATTTTTTTTGAAAAATACAAAAAGTAATATCAAGTTGCCGTCTGCTGTAGTTGTGATTAGCACTTTAAGACTTAAATTGTATGTTTTAGTGCCACGAAGTTACACTCTAAGGAGTAAACCGTATAGGTCTTGATCAGACAGCTCCTAGCAAGTTTATTTTGGTCTACACCGCTTGCTTAGGGCGTCTTGTCCCAACACCCATGATGTCTATACAACGTCGCCTCAACGTCGATGCAACGTCATGACGTTGCATCGGCGTTGCGACGACGTTGTATAAACATGTGCCCGCATAGGCAATTAGCACGCTGTGGGCAAATTCAGAGACGCCAAATTAATGATATGTTTCTTCTTTTTCCAAAAAAAAATTAATGATATGTTTCTTCTTTTTCCAGAAAATAGGCTTTGGCATTTCGTGCAAATTGTATCCTAAGAAGACAATTTGCATGAACTGCCAAAGCCTATGTTCTGGGAAAAAAATAAGCAAAATATTTCAAGATGTCGTCAACTGATGTTTAGCTCACCTGAGCCTTCAGGATTATAGTATAGGCAGACTCCGTCGTCAGTCCGCCTGTCGTTCGTCCGTCGTCCACTCTTCAAACATATTTTCCTCAGAAACCACTCGGCCAATCAAAGCCAGATTTCATATGAAGTCTTAGTACGCAGGGGAAACGGAAGTATTTTCGCCGCATCTGTGTCAGATGACCAAGATGTCCGTCACGCCCATATATGATAAAAATCCTTTAAAAGTCTTCTTCTCCGGAACCAGCGGGCCAATGGCCCTGGGTATACAGCACTGGCGACATGGGCCCAATAAAGTTTTGAAAAAAATGATATCCTTGGTTTGACCTTGGTCTCTTTTCCGGAAATGTCCTTTTTTACATAAACTCCTATGGGCAAAACTTAAGAAATCTTCTTACCGGCACTGTGGCTCAGTTAATAGAGCGTCCGTTTTGTGATCGGGAGGTTGCGGGTTCGATCTCCAGCCGAGTCATACCAAAGACTTAAAAATGGTATTAGCTGCTCTTTCGCTTGGCGCTCAGCATTAAGAAAGTAGAGCTAGGAATCAAAACTGGTCAGCTCAGTGGCAGTATAATGTGACTGGGTTGAATATCATGTCGGGTGTCTGGGGTATGATATTTCAGTGAGACAGCACTTTAAAAATGAGCATTGAGCTCCCTGCCACATCCAGACACCGTCGCAATATGACTGAAAGATTGCTGAAAGAACTTGAAGCCCAGGTCTTTGATATTTGGTATATAGCGTTTTATCTAACAGACCTCTACAAAGATTTATCAAATTATAGCCTTGGGTCGAAAATGGCTCTACCCCGGGGTGCTTGTTTTACACAGACACAGATAGGGAAAAAAACTTCTAAAAATCTTCTTGTCTGAAACTGGAAGGACCAGACCTTTGGTATTTGTTATGTAGCTTCATCCAGTGGACCTCTATCAAGATTGTTCCAATTTTAGCCTTTGGGTAAAAAATGACCACAAAGTCTCATTTGAGGAAAAACTTAAATTCTAGCCTGAAAACTAGAAGGCCCAGCCCTTTTATGTTTGGTGTGTAGCTTCACTTAGAGAGTTTTTACCATGATTATTAAAATCATGACCCTGAGGTCAAAATGGTTCCGTATCGGAGGACACTTGTTTTAAATAGACTCGTTTGTGGAAAAACTTTAAAAAGATTCTTGTGTTAAACAGAAGGCCTTAGCCTTTGACATTTGGTACGTAGTTTTATTTAATGAACCTTTACCAAGATTGTTCAAAAGGTCAAAAATGGCCCTACTCCACGGGTCACTTGTTTTACATAGACTCATATAGGGGAATCTTCTTGTGTGAAGCTAGAAGTCGCGGGCATTTGATATTTTGTATGTCGCTTTATCAAAGCCATATCTTAATTGAGGTTTCTGTTTCGGCAAATTAATTAAAATTAAATTCCATATCAAATTACTAAAGGTTTTTTTCAAACTGTGCTGGCTGCTGTACCCATGTTTCATTCTTTAAAAATGTTACAAAAAAAAAAGAAAAAAAAAACGTCTCAGGTGAGCTACAGGACGCTTGGTCCTCTGTTTTTTTGTTCTTGTTTTTTTTTTTTTTTTTTTTTTTTTTTTGTGTGTCTTTTTTTTTTACCCAGCAAGCTATAAGGGTTAAATGGCGATATATTGATACGTGCTATGTGTGAAAACCCATACCAATGACCTTTTTTACTATATTTGGTACAAACAATAAAATCATATTCTGGTTACTCTTTTTGCATGAAACTGTTCATTTTGTGTAAACGATCATTGTTAATAAGAGATTATCTCCTACGTAGGACTTCTTTTTCACCTGGCACTAGGACGCTTCCATAGATGCAACATGTGCAATGGTAAAGAATGTTTACTGCTTTCAACTCTTTAGACGCTAAATTTAAATAGCAAGTTATAGTAGATAAAAGTTTGTTATTTTCCCAGAAAATAGGACGACATTTCATGCGAACCGTCTCCTGTCATGTCATATTACCGTATTCGATCTAATTACCGCACATATCGCTATAGGCGCACAATCAAGCAAATCCGCAGTCTTCAGATTACAGCCAGTGTACTTTTTGTCTGCTTCTTTATAAAGGCATATGTCATTACGAAAACACGCCTATTCAAATATACTGAAAATTTTACCACCAAAATTGAAAGTTTTCAGATAAAAAATTCTAATATTTTTTTCATATTTTTGCTCAAAACATAGATTGTGGGTACTCGTTAGAACCGCCTCGACGAGGCGGTTCTGACGAGTACCCTGTCACCGGGGCGTCCAGCTGATATTGGCTTACAGTTGGGCAAGGCCTGCTATCCTTGTAGCAGGTAAGGGTAGGGAGGTGATGTTTTTATTTCTTCTGTTTCTTCACTTTCATTCCTGTTCCTCTTTCTTCCCTGTCCCTCTCTTTCATCTCTTCTGCTATCTCTTCTGTCTCTTTTCTCCCTTTCTCTAGGAGACGACACAAAATGACCCACAAGGGTTGACGTGTCGTTAAATCCCAACACAATCAATCAATCTGACGAGTACCCACAATTTATGCTTTTGATCAGAAATAAGAAAAATAATGTATACCCCTGTAAACCCCAGTTTTACTATATAAAAGTGGGGTTTAAGGGGGTCAAAATTATATAGACATGTTTTTGTGATGTTGTGGGTACCCGTTTGAATGGCATCGACTTGTCAAATGAATAAGCAGCATTTGGTAAGTCCTTTGCTGATCTTTTTATTAATATACCTTTAGTATAGGTAGGTTCATATTTTACCACAATTTTTCCCAGAATTTTTGAAAACCCTAAGCGTACAGTGCGGTAATGAGGCCCTGAGGTTATAAACTTTTTTCTTGCTCAACTCAGCTGAGCATCAAATTTTCTCTGCTAATAAATCTCAAATTACTTATAATTGCAAATTCTTTCCTGCTAATTATAGCTGAGCATGAAAATTTCTCTGCTAATAAATATGAAAATGTCAAGTAGTGTTGGCATTTTCATATTTATTAGCAGAGAAAAAATTTAATGCTCAGCCGAGTTTAACATGAAAAAAGTTTTATAACCTTGGGGCCAGGTCGAATACGGTATATATTATCAATTAAGTAATAATCATAATAAATTTATCAGATCCTTGAGCCAAGGGAGTTTTGTGCGATATATAATATGGTAACTGGCACTCGTCCAAGAGATAACAAACGGTAATGTTAAAAAACCTTTAAAAAACCTTCTGATAAGGACTTACTGAATGGACTGTAACCAGTCCACCCACTCTACTACTGTTTGTGAACGGCAAAATTCCTGGCTTCACCGCAGGAATATGTCTTCGTCGTTATAAAGTCGAACTTCAATGGCTCAAATATCTTTTGGACCATGAACATTTGTTCTAGAGATGGGCTGAGTCCCTGACGATTAATCATAGCACCAAGCCATTTGGAAAATGGGGATAACTAGTGGATGTCTTTTCTATCTTCTTTTAAAATATTGGTATTTTGAGTGTACGTATTCGAATGGCCTCGATGATGCGATTCTAATAAGTACACACAACATATATTTTCATGATATAATCTCTAAACATTTGTTTTCTTCAGCTTTTGGAAGAATTTCTAAGGGACTCAAAAACGAGTTCAAATCAGTCACGGTAAACGAGCCATCGGTGTTCGAGTCATCGAAGTTTTATTGTAGTTTGGTTCCCCATAGCTAATATAGATTTACCGTCTTTAACATAAATATTCAGACAGGCATACCTTGTAGCAAACAGTGTAGACCCAGGTCTAGGAGCAGTCTTATCAGGGTGTGCATGATAACTCGTTGCGAACAGATTACGTGACAGTGCACGTGCACGTTTGGAATTTGTAGATTTCAAATATCGAACTCCGCATGTCCTGAACTTGTTCAGGACATGCGGATTTCGATGTTTGAAATCTATAAAATCCAAATGTGCACTAGTTCAGGACATGCGGAGTTCGATATTTGAAATCTACAAAATCCAAATGTGCAGTGCACTGTGTGCAGTCTGTTCTGGATCCAGTTAATGTGAGCAAATAAGCAGACGAATCTCTGATATTTTTCTTATTTTTTCAATAAAGTATTCTTTGACATTTCATGCAAATAGCCTCATTTGCATGAAATGTCAGTCTGTTTTCTGGGAAAAAGAAAGAAAAATATTTCAAAATGCCGTCTGCTGAAAATTTTACCAGCATAATTATTATTGCATCGTTGTATAAACGCTATGTGTCCGCTTGGAAGAGTTGAAGCTAGAAAGTGCCAAAGTTGTAGCAGACGAGTCTGTTTTTTTTTTTTTTTTTTTGTTGTTGTTGTTGTTTTTGTTTTGTTTTGGGTTTGTTTTTGTTTTTTTGTTTTTTTCGTTTTTTTTTTTTTTTTTTTTTTTGTTTTGTTTTTTTATTGTTATTGTTTTGTTTTGTTTTTTAAGTATTTCAATAGCAAATCATGCTTAGCATTTCATGTGAATCGATTCACATGAAATAACAATAGAAAATATTTTCTCTGAAAAAACAATAGGTTTAAAATGGAAATGTGTCGAAAGGACACGGATACCCCTGCTTGAAGTTAAACGTAAATTGCTAACGCCTGAAAAAACTTAAACGCAAATTGTTAAAGCCATCTCAGATGGTGACGGACGGACGGACAGGGGTAGCTGTATGCCCTTTCCACCATCCTTCGAATGACGGGGGCATAAAATGTTATTTAAAATGTCTACCTGTGATTGGCACTTTAAGGGTTAAAGGGAAGGGCATACCTGCAAATATACCAAAATCGGCAAAACTTTGTGGGGAAAAAAGATATTATGGTTATGCATAAATGAGAATTGGACTCCAAACAAATATATATATAAAAGTTCAATGCTTTAAATTTCAAGGTTGGAAAATAAACTGAGAATTAATGACGTCATAAACTCACAGCTGAAATTCCTTCCAAAACATATCCCAGCAGGCACATAACGTTGAAATGGTGTCGATTCAACGTTGGTTCAGCATCATGACGTTGAATCAACATTGAAACGACGTTGTTTCAACGTTGTGTGCCCGCTATTGCAATAAATATTCTGCTGAAAAGACGCTAGATATTGACTTTAATACAAACTGCTTTGTTGAATGCATTCAATTAAACGCGTTCGTGATTATTTTTGTCTTATTCTCCCACCCTGAAATACGGACAGGATTTGATATTCAATGTAGCGTGTCTCCTCGGGGTATTTTTTAAAATACCGTCTGCTAACATTTCATTCAGCGTTTAAAGAATTAAAAATTTAAATCCATTGTAGAACTTTGGAATCAGGCCAACTGCTGTTTAACGCGTTGCACTCTGGGTAAAAAATACAGCAGACGACAATTTAATTTTTCCTCTATTTTCCCCGAAAACAGGTTTTGACATTCTAAACCTCTTTTCTGGGGAAAATAAGAAAATATCATAAATTTGTCATCTGCTTAATTAGCCCAAAGAGTGGTAAAGGTTAAAACATGCAATTTAATTATATTTAGACGATTTTTGGCTTAAAAACGTATTCAGAAAAGAATGCTTTGCGAATTCAATTCATAATACAGTATAAGGTTCTTCGTTCGTTTGATAAGTATTAACGCTTAGCACGCTGGATAAATATTTCAACAGACGACATATCAAAAATATTTTTCTGATATTTCCCAGAAAATTAGTTTTGGTATTTAATGACATTGTCTCCACTGGAGACAATTTGCATAAAATGCCAAAGCCAGTTTTCTGGGAACAATTAGAAAAATATCACTAATTTGTCATCTGCTGAATTTGCCCAGAGAATGGTAATGGGTAAAAACCTATTTATAGAACACAATTTTATGTATTTTCTTTCATATATTCATAAATTGTATTGTCATCTAGTGTCTGTGTAACACGATAGTCAGTCTATATTTCATTGACAAATTGGCCCGGACAAGGAAAATGCTACCTTACGTTATGCACGTATGTGAACAGGGAGAATGTACTTTAGATTGTGCATCTACACAGTCTGACCAGGATAATCACTGGTATTTTTTTTTTATTCCTTAACAGGAACGGATACATTTTCAAGAGAAATACCTCTGATTACGAAATATTGACCTCCCTTCTTATTCTTATTATTTGATTCTTCCCTTTAAGTGTAGCCAAAGTTTGTGAAAGGTTTCAAATATTAGGAAGGTAACTTCCTGTTTGCAAAAGTTGTGAGTACCCACCGTTACGAAAACAGGCCAATATAATTTCACTCGCATTTAATATAAGGGTCCATTTTTTTTTTTTTTTTTTTTTTGCGTTGAGCTAAATATCGGTTCTAATGTACTTTTCTTGGCCCAGGGCCCAGCTGACAACGATACAACTTCAAGGGTCCATTGGAGTCATGTCGTGAGAAAAGTGGGAATCGGGACACGTTGGGCTTACAAAGACCGAAATTACCTTGCGCATCTCTCCAATCTGATGGATCAGTTTCAATTCGTCAAAATATTCTTTTGTGTCGGACGGTTCAGTAGGCAGAGATCAGTACTCTAATCAGACTCTGCGGATGTCCTTGATGTATTCCCTTGAGATCCGTTTTCTCGTGGTGCGATTTACGTATCATCAAGGCCCTATTTATCATTCTGTTGCTCCGTGATTTTAAATGAAATCGATACATATCTTTTACATTATCAGTGTATATTAATTCTATCTTTATTCAGTCACAAGTTTATATTTTGCTTTATGCCTTTTTCATATGAGCATGGCGTGACAAATTTAAATTTCGAAGACATATGTGCGCATTGAAAACTCAGATCAGACAACGAACCGTGTACTCCGACCAAGTCTTCGCTTCGCTGAACGCTCTTCGGATATTATAAATATCCGAATATAAATATATAAATTTATTCGGAAAATAAATCAAGGATCCAAGTTACCAGTGCAAAGACTCTGATCAGACTGCGCGGATGCGAAGGTTGATCTTAGTCTTCGCTGGATGTACATGTAATAAGGTTGCGGCGCATCTTGAAAACATATATACTCTAAGTATTGGGACACCTTAACTTCTTACCATACTTGTCCTAAAATTAGAACAATTCCATTTTACTTCCTGCTACAAAGTTTAAAAACTGCTAGGTTCGTGGCAAACAGTGCAAACCCTGATCAGACGCCGCAGGCGTCTGATCTGGGTCTACACTGTTTGCTCAGATTTGTATGTCCCAATACATAGGGTAAATAAGGTTAACGGAAATTTAATTGCGTTGATAAATAAAAATTCTGGAATGAACGTTGTTGACATGCTGATATATTTTTCTTATTTTTTTCACCGAAACATATTATATTGCAGGTATTCGTCTCCAAGGCGGTTTTAATTAGTTTTTTATAAACTTATATGGGAAAATGTCAATTTTCTCCCCAGATCTTGAACCTTTACATTTATGATTTGTTAGCAACCTCTATAGATATATTTAATAACGCTTAGCATGCTGTGTACAGTATTCAGCAGACGACATTTTGAAATAGTTTTTTTCTTATTTTTGTCAGAACACAGGTTTGACATTTCATGCAAAGTGTCTCCTTAGAAGATAATTTGCATGAAACGTCAATCCTATTTTGGGTGGAAAAATAAGAAAAAATATAATCAATTTGTCGTCTGCTGTGGTAAAGGAAAGGTTAAAACCAGCAGACACACAACTTTGAAACAACGTCGGTTCAACGTTGATTCAACGTCAAGACGTTTCAAAGTTCTGTGCCAGTTGGGAAGTAGCCCGGATAGTGGTAAAGATTAAAAGTATTAACTAGGCTTATATTGAGCTTTGAAATTTATGGTTTGTGTACACCAGTCTGAGACTTCAAAGGTCTGTCAAAATACGTTTTGGTGAAGATGCTTGTAAATTTCTCCGCTAATACTGAGTTTGTTTGTACATCATTCAATGCCCTCCAGTCAAAGACCTCTATACTAGAGGTCTACAACCCAACATGACTTCATTGTAAATCAGACGACAACACTGTATATACGAAAGTATGTTTAAAGGGGATTGGTACTCCTTCAGAGGAGGTGGTTCTGTCTACAAATATCATTGTTTTATCTCCTTCTGAAAATGGGTCCATTCTATAAGGAAAGAATTTGCTCCCTTTTAGATTGGGCCCTTTTTCAGAAGGAAACTGGTGTGGAGAAGTGCAAAAAGGCAGCCACAAGTGCTCTCCCTATAAAACAAGTAGAAAATCTACCAAGTGTATCAAGTCCCGATTTTGTTTTTCGTGGTTTGTGGAAGGAGGCGATGACTGTTGGGTTGTACACGTATTTCAAACATAATTGGGCAACACAAAGATGTCTCATGGCATATGTGGGTAACGAAAGGCAAGACCAGACTTCTTTAGAAATTACATGTATGTTATCAAAACAGGACGCCTGGACCAGACTATGCGGACCTTCGCCTTTTAGTATATTGAAGGACTTTGCCTTTTAGCAGATGAAAGGAAAGGCCTTCGCCCTTTAGCGCATGGAAGACATCGCTTTTTAGCATATGGAATCGGGGCCCGTTTCCTGCGTTGCACATTATGTATAGTGAAACCTGTGTCAAGCAAGGACCGAAAGGAAAACCAAAACGTGGTTGTTTAAGAAAGGTTTTTCTTAATACAGGTTAATTTAGACTTACTTGACTTTTTACGGATGGAAAATATTACCTCTGAATAGAGTTGATTGCTTAATACATCTGGCATTTACGACAGGTTTGGCTGTATTAACTATTGCTGTTTTGGGCTTATGGAAGGGACGGTGTTCACATAAAATACAAATGGGAAAGCAGGTTAGCAATATCTAGTCTTAATGACTTCCAAAATCAAACTTAGTCATCCAGATAATAGCTGCATGAATTGACAAAGCATAAGACTGAAAAATTACAAATGGCAGATAATTTCATTAACTCTTTCGCTGCCAAATTTCAGTCAACATTTGTCGTCTGTATTTTTTTTTTTTTTTTTTTTTTTTTTTTTTTTGTATGTGTTTTTTTTTAAACAAACTATTGCTTGGAAATAATTTTTATGTAAAGTTGAAAGACTGGACGTCAACAGTGTAGATCCAGATGAGCCGTCTCATCTGGATCTATGCTGTTTGCAAAAACCTATTATTATTGCCTATGGCAGTGAAAGAGTTAAACAAATTAAAAATCCATACCTACCTAATCTCTTATTATACCTCGGCCTTACATAGGCTACCAATAAAATCCTCTGAAATGTGCTGTGGTTTAATAAAATTATCAGTTACGTATCAAAAGGTGACAACTTGTAACGGAAAGTTAACCATTTTGATACCAGGAGACCTACAACCTTTAAATGCCAGTTACCTATCAAAAGGTGACAATTTGTAAAGGAAAGTAAACCATTTCAACAAAAGGAGACCCACACCTTTTTTTTGAATTTACCAGTTACCTATCAAAAGGTGAAACGTCTCCCTGTACTTCATCATAGTGCATTTGTGTGTGTGTGTGTGTGTGTGTGTGTGTGTGTGTGTGTGTGTGTGTGTGTGTGTGTGTGTGTGTGTGTGTGTGTGTGTGTGTGTTTGTTTTGTTTTGTTTTTGTTTTTTTTTTGTTTTTTGTTGTTGTTTTTTTTTTTGTTTTTTTTTTTCGTTGGGATCATTGAGCCTATTCTGATAGTTTGGAAAACCAAGTCCCGCTTAAACCGGTGCTAGAGGGCGTATGTAGCCTTGCAAACAATTGCTGCCATATAAAGAGTCAAAGTGAAACTGATATCCCGATTTTCATTCTTAAGTGTGGTTGATGTTTCCGAGGGCAACCTTTAAAGATTTTGTTTGACATCATTGCAGTTGGTGTTAAGTGTCGTGTGGCGGCCGTAAAATGTCTCCCCGTACCTCATCATAGTGCAGTTTTTTTATGTTTTTCCTTGGATTCATTGAGCCCATTCTGATAGCTTGGAAAGTCGCCAGTGCTAGAGGGGGAGGTAGTCTTGAAAATTAAAATGCTGACATATGACGGGTCTCGGTAAAACTAAGACTTCGATTTTCGTTCGTTTGTGTGTTAAGTGTTCCCAAGGACAACATTTATAGATTTTATTTCTATAGACCTGGAGGATTTTGCAAAAAGATGAAAGAAAAGTCCAGGGAGTGAGACACAAACCACCATGTGCAAAACAAACAAAAGCACGAAAAGCACACAGACCCGTCTCTTTTCCGCATCCCCCCCTCCCCCCCCCCTCCCACACACACACACACAGAATGGGGCAACCACCCAGACCGACATTTCTAACTTCACTATCTTAATCCATTTCGGCCATTCTATAAAACTAACCGTCCTTAGATATGTTTACATTTACATTTTCTTAAAGGGACCAGATATACTTGGTAGCCGGTTCGCCATTTCAGCCAAGGGAGACATTTGTGTGTGTGTGTGTGTGTGTGTGTGTGTGTGTGTGTGTGGTTGTGTGTGTGTGTGTGTGTGTGTGTGTGTGTGTGTGTGTGTGTGTGTGTGTGTGTGTGTGTGTGTGTGTGTGATTTCCTGATCGCTTTACTGCACAACAAGTCTCCTCTGAACAATGATCTACCCTGAAGGAAACGAACTTGCTCCCGGGGTGGCAGCAGATTCTGTCCTTTTAGAGTATAACCCAGTCAGTAGGGAACAAAATCTCCCTTGAAGTATATTAATTCCCCGTAAGACGGACTCTAACACCGAGGGATGATTTTATTATCTTGACCTATATGTATTTCACGGTCCAATGACTTGATCATGTTTTACGGCAACCCTAGCAATCGACCTCCATTCCGAACAAAGTTAAGATTGAAACACCGATCTTAAGATTGACTCCAGCACTTTTGGACAACTATTGGAACTATATTCCAAGGCTTATATTGTCAGTCATCAAAACTGATATGTAATTAAAAGTGAACTTTATACTAAACTTGGCAGATGATTTTATGACCTTGACCTAGATTTCTCAAGTCACGGATATAGTAATTTCATGTCAACCCAAGTGTGTGTTTTCCTGCAACTTTTACTATTCATCACAAAACATACCTATATAATTTTGACCCCCTTAAACCCCACTTTTACATAGTAAAACTGGGGTTTATAGGGGTATACATTATTTTCTTTATTTCTGCTCAAAAACATGAATTGTGGTACTCGTTAGAACCGCCTCGGCGAGGCGGTTCTAACGAGTACCCACAATCTATGTTTTGAGCAGAAATATGAAAAATATTAGAATTTTTTATCTGAAAATTTTCAGTTTTGGGCGGTGAAATTTTCCATATATTTGAATAGGCGTGTTTTCGTAATGTGCTTATACTCTGCCACACGATACTTCTGGGATAATATGTTTTTTACGCTATCCGTCTGCCCATCCGTCTGTCGTACCTACGTCCGTCCGCATTCTGATTTCGTACGATAAGTTTTGTTCTGTTTATTTGGTCTCACTGGATTTCATATGTGCACTGGGTCTGGCAAGATCTGGTATGGGATTCTTAATGCGCAAAGTTAATATAATCATTTAATGAGTTATGGCCCCTGATAAATATTTAAAAAGAGGTTTTCATGCCAGTGCTAAATGTTGAAAACTGGTTTTCATGCCATATCTTGGATGTCTTTCATCCGTTTCAAATGGAAATTCATATGGTGGTTGAATGACCAGTGAACCTATGTTTAGTACGAAAATATTCTGACACGAGTTATGACCCCTTATAATGAATTTCCAGTTGCGACAGGTTTATAGCGATAGTGGCGAGGTGTCATGTTATGTGGTGCAGTAGCTGTAGTTGTTTGTATTGGCAGGTGCAATAGAGCCTACTCGATGCTCGCGTGAAGGCATATATTTTGGCAAGAGTATATCTTTTAAACGAAGACAACTTCAACGTCATAACGAAGATAAAATCACGTAATTTAGTCCTATTGTAGAAAATTAAAGCTATAAAAATTATATTTGCAGTGCGTAGTTTCTATATTTCATTAGCCCATAAGCAGTATGTTAGTGATTTCGGAACCCTGGTGTGCTGATGAAAGGATGGACCTCCTTCATGGGAACAGACGATAATACCACATAACTGCGTATCCTTTCATGTTTGTAATTCTTACTGAATGCCACAGAAAACACACAACGTCATTTCGATGTCGCCATGACATTACATTACAACGACCTTTCCCTGCTAACACACAATGTCTTTTGGTATCAGTGTTTTGGCGCTGAACTCAATAAGCGTTTATTCAACCCTTAAAGCGCCAATCACGACTGCAGCAGACTATTTTTTATTATTCTTTTTTATTTTTGAACGTTTCACATGAAATGCCAAGTCTTATTTTCTCCGATTAAAGAACACAGAGTGCCGTCTGCTATATTTTTTGCTTAAGGTTTTAAGATTAATCTAAATGTTTAATCACGAGACGAATTCCACGTCTATGAGAACCGACCCCAGGACTGCTCACGGTTGAGGAGCGCTGGAGTAAACTCGGGTCGTAGAGTGCATGCATTAATCGAACTATAGTGATTATAAAGGAACAGATCAAAGGGAATACATTATCAACATTATCACGCGTCTTCTATTGTCACAATTATGCGAACCCTAAACCACAAGTCGGAATCCCAGGGTTTGAATGCAATACACCAAGTGGATATAAGACACTTGAATACAACTGTTTGCCTTCTCGTTCTTGTTTAAGTGTACCTTTGTAGCCATTTTATAACTGAACCATATTTATACTAAGTATTCAAACAGACAGGCCTGCGTTTGAAGTTTGTTTTATATCAGCAACCCTCTTCAGATGTCTAATCAAAGCACTGACAGCACTGTCGGGTCGACTGTCTTGATTGTAGGCTGGGAAAATGGTCCTGAAAGGGGACGTCCGTTTCCTCCAAACTTTAACTTCTTGTAATTTAAGCAAACAGTGCAGACCATGATCCGACGCCGCTTTCTGCGGCGCCTTATCTGGATCTGCACGGTTTGCCATGTCCCCAATGTCCCAGTCCGGGGTTTACAGATAATACGCTATCAACAGAATTCTGACGTCACAGCGACAATAATAGCGCGGCTATAAACAACCGTTACCTGGATTTCATCTGACGCGCGGTTAGATTACACTGACCAATGACAATCACGTGGACAACTACCTTAAGGAATTTTTTGGCGTTTGTATACTATGGCTCGATTGTAAACAATCGACCAAAAAACATACAATAGAAGATTCCATGAAGCGCCGCAGTCACGGATCATAGCCTACCAATGACACCAAGAGGAAGAGCAAACAAACCAAGACAGACAATGCACAAGCCACATACCAAAGATAAGCAAAGCTACCAGCTCCCTCTTCACCATCAAAAGGATCAACTAAATACAAGACCAAGAACCGGACAAAACATTACTCCTTTACCAATGTAGTCTGAGGACCCCTAAAATGGTAACTGGCAAACAGTGCAGACCCAGATCAGACGCCGCAGGATGCGGCGTCTGATCAGGGTCTCCACTGTTTGCAAATAGTTCAACAGCTCCCTCTTCCGCAACAAGGTGACCACACTGCTAGTCAGGACACACTAAACACAGCAGGAAGATAGCGAACAAGACAAAACACTAAAAAAGGCCCGCAGCGAGCAGCTACAAGGCTCCACAAACAAAAAACACCAGAACCATCGTTATAGAACGGTCTGGTGTAAAACTACCTAGGTGGAGGGGTTAAATCGATTTTACTCGCACTGCATCACCTTAAGTTTGTTGTAACAAGAAGTTTCAATAAGCAGTGCTTACTAGATACACCCCCTCCCCGTTCTGCAAGGTAATGACTGTCTTCTGGGTACTGTAAAGTAATGTATTAAAATGTATATTTGCTTCAGTTTGAATGTGACTCGATAAACCAATACAGGCAGACAAATGGATGGTCATGAATGGCTAAGTTAAAGTGGATGTCATTTTGTGAAAAAAAAAAAAAATTCTAGGAGCAAATTTCTTCATGCACATGATCAATATGTCTTAATGGACTCTGCAAAGTATCAGAATGTGTCTACAAATACTTTCAGACAAGTTAATTTCATCATGCATGCACTACCTCAGGTGAACATTTTAAAACCACACAAAACCCAGTTGTTGAGAATTACCAAAAACTGGCTAAGTGAAAAAAGGTGTTGTTTTGACGAAAATGATTTTTAAGCATCATACTTCTTCATTCATATGTTTAATAAGTCTGTAATGAGTCCGCAAAGTATCAAATTTCTTCAACAAATACTTTGCGACAAGCTGATTTCAGTGTGCATGCACTACATAGTCATACCAAAGTAACTTTCAAGAATAAGAAAAGGAAAGAACTGTAAAGGAATTAAAGCCTAGGCCCTTATTTTCTGTAATAGCAACATCTCATCAATATCAATATTTATGCAAAATATGAACATTCTTAAATTCTATAGCAAGATAAGAAGCAGAAAGCACAGTGCCTTTTGAAGAATAACAAAGGAAAATCACTGTAAAGGAAATTATCCCTAGGCCCTTGTTTTTCTCTAACAGCAAGATCTCATCAATATCAACATTATGCAAAATATGAAAATATGAAACGATTAGATAAGAAGAAGAAACCAAAACGCCATTTCGAGAATTACAAAGGGAAATAACTCTAAAGAAATTAACCCCTAGGTGCTTATTTTTCTCTAACAGCTACAGCTCATCAGTATCAATATTTATGCAAAATATGAAAGGATCCTTGTTATTTAGCAAGATAAAAAGCATAAACCAAAACGTGACGGACGGACAACGTGAAAACCCACTCTTCCACCCCTTACACACACACACACACACACACACACATACACACACACACACACACACACACACACACACACACACAGTTTGCGGGGTGCGGGGTATAAAAACAGTGATTGTTCGGCGTGCATAAAACCTGAAAAATTCTAAAATAATATCGATTTTGCATCAGAAAATATGTCAAGACAGTTTATGGGTCTTCAAGCGTCTGTAGTCTGATCAGGATCAACACCGCTAGTCATACATCGAATAGCTTTAGACATAATATTATTATTGGTCAAAACGAATTTATTTTTTACTGTTGTAGACCGTTTTGTAATTGTTTTAGAGATATGATCTACTTAACGTCACAAAAGGCGCCGTGTATAACCAGGATATTGTGTCATGACATTAAGGTCCGTGACGTTTCCAAGGTGGATGCCTGGGTTTCGGTTTGTCGTAGTAGTAATTTGATTCTGACAGTTTAACTGTGAAATATGAAATACGTTACTTAAAAAATATATGAGGGATTTAAGAGAAAACATGTTTCTGATATTATTTTCATCAGGGCTCTTATTTTATGACTACGATTTGAATTAATTGTAGAAAGATATCTTATAGAAATGTTGACGTCATTAATGACGTTTGGATTCAAATTTTTGACGTTCTAGCGAGAAGGGTAGTTGTCTTTTAAGATGTGTAAGTTGACTAGTTTTCGGATTAGATCACTCATTTTGGTGTCAAATTGAAAGTGAAATACTGTAGAATTCGCCTCAGTATATATCTCAGTTTCGTCAATATCTTCCCAGATGGCTTGTTTTTGCGTGACGGGTCACAATATAAAAAGGTGTCAGGCAGAGTTAAGGTGTCCTAATGGAGTAAAAATACAGTAAGGCTGTTTTGGTTGAGTTTTGAAGCATTTATGCCGTTATTATAAGGGCCAGTCAGCACATTAAGTAAAAGTATGTTTATCGCTTACTTCTTTTTAATAGTAGTCATGGGCTCGATCGCATTCAGGGATTTCTTGTGACGTGGCTTAAAAGCAACACTGGTAAATTCTCATAATTGCACAGTGTTGCTTTGTACAGAACCTGTTATATGCTGTTCCCGAGATAACTACAATACTTTAGTGGGTAGAATAATGGACGGTCGAATGTTATATCGCTGTGGTGTTCTAATGGACATATTCGTTTATTAAAAATGTAACTATCGGATATTGTATGTTAAAGTGCTGTGAATTGATATATGAACTGCTATGTCAGAAACACCGAAGGCTGTTAATAAACGAGGTCGATCATCAGAAGAAGAGACTCCTCGTCCTGAAAGTAAGCAATCCAAAATCGCAGATAGCACAGAATTAACAACTTTAATTGCTACGAGCGTGAAGGAAATTAAAGAGGGTCAGGAGGGCATGAAACGAATGTTTGAAAGTAAAATTGACACGCTCAGAAATAATGTTCTTTTTACAATAGATGATAAAATCAAGGCCCTAAAATTTGACATTGACCTTGACATTGGTAGAGAAAGTCGTCGTATTGATGAGTTACTGAACTCAAGCAAAAGCAAACAAGAGTCTTGTTCTTAAGACGTAACCTATCGTCATGCCCCAAGATGTTAAGGAAACGGCATACAAGGGGTTGGGCCGACCAATCCTGGAGTATGCTAGCCCTGTTTGGGACCCACATGGAATAGTACTCCAGGAAGAATTAGAAAAGGTTCAGAATCGTGCAGCTAGGTTTGTGACTGGAAATTACAACTTTGAAACTGGAAATATGATTAGCATTCTTGAACAGTTAGGTTGGGAGTCTCTTCACAAGAGACGCAAAGGTAGTAAACTATATTGCTATTCAAAGGTCTGAAAGGTAGAGCTAGTAAACCTGCAACCCCCAAATAGGCACAGTAGGAATCAGCATCCAATGGCATTTCAAGTGTCGTATGCTAGAACTGACATTTATAAGTACAGTTTCTTCCCAGACACCATTAGGGATTGGAATGCACCCCTAAATCTATAATCTCCTCTGCTGAAAGTTCTGTGGACCCCGTCGCTAGATTCACATCACTTGTAAGATCTAGAGACTAGTCTTTGCAATCGTTGGCCCTGGTGAATGAATGTCTAATGATGTATCACCGGTAAAATATTCTGATTCTGATTCTGATTCTGTACTCTGTTCAGGCATTGACAACACGTTTTGACCAGTTTCAACAAAATGCTCAGGGTGAGGACATTCTTAACGGTAGTGTTGGTCAAGGTACGAATATGTCGCGTGGGACTTTTTACGCTAAGCACTCTGCGTAAAATTTTCAGCAGACAACATATTGAAATATATATATATATATTTTTATTTTCCAAGAAAAACAGGAATTTCATACCTATGGAGACAATTTGCATTAAATGACATATCCTATTTTCTGCGAAAAATTAGAAAAAGATATTATTAGTTTGTCGTCTGCTGAATTTGCCCATATCATGGTAAGAGTTAATGTACCGCTAAATCCTCCAGACAACAATGACGTCACAGTGACCGTAATTGCACTGGTTTTCCAAAAGCGTTAAACACGGAAAGAGGACAATTTTGCAGGAGGGATTTGTCTTTAATGACTTCTCGCTTATTATATCACTACTTTCGACGTGTAACTTCAGATATTTTACTTCGTACATCGCACTCCTAACTTTGGAAAGCTAGTCTTATATTTTTATGACATCGTTCAGACAAAAATGGAACTTTATCAAAGCAGGTATTTTTTGGTCCGCGTCTTTTGATTACTTTTCATCAGTGACATCGTTAAGAATGCATGATCTCACGTATGCCAACTCTCTCTTTCTCAGTAGCACCGACTAAAGGCTTTTTCTAATGCATTTAGCCACTCTATGCCCTCTATAAAACATGTCTGCGGCTATAAAGTTTGGTGGTAGTATAAGAATAGTAAGAAAACTGTCTGAAAACACATAAAACATATAAAAATTGAAGGAAAAAATGAAATTTTTTGTTTTAAAAAAATACGCATAATCCATGGATTATGCGTATTTTTTTAAAACAAAAAATGTTTAGTTTTGCCCAAAACAATGGCTTTCCATCTGTGTAAAACTATTCATCGGCTTTACGATAAAACAGCAGAAGATAAAAAGTTGGGCTCGAGGATTAAACCCAGGCTCCACTCCCTCCCGCCCGACCACCAGCACCGTCAGAATATAAAATGGCCTGCCCCTGATATAACTCCTCCATGTCTTTCATCATTAGTACCTCCCTTCGTTAGCAGCACTTTTTATTTAAAGCTACAATTTGACCAATTCCAATGATATCCAAACAATTGAAACATGGACAATCCTAAACTATAATTAGAAAGTGCCCTATGATGTCAGAAATGTAAACTGACTTTTTCAAATATCATATCAATCGAAGTACGGAAACTGAGCTAAACCATTTCTGTTCAGAAAGTAGAGAAAAGTATTGCACACTAGGCTCCCTACATACTGTAGTTACTTGAATTATGATCTGTTTTATTTAATAAAAGTACTGCAGTATCACCAGTGTGGCCTGCAGAGCACGTGAAATTGAAAATACGCACCACGTTTTCTTCTGTTGTCGTCGATACCAGAAGCAGCGTAAAGAGCTCAGTCATATTGTGACATGTCAATGGAGACAACATCTGTATGCTGATGATTCGTTATATCTCGGCATAAACGCTTCTATATTAAGGGTGCGTACAGGAAATGAAACGTTTTTAAGACAAATGTATAGATTCCTTATTTGAAGTCACACTTACCAACCATTGAGACATTCGAGAGTTTTTGATCGTCTGAGTTTATCCCGTTTCGAGCAAATATTCCTGTTGTAGATGTAATTGTCCAAGCCCATGGGCGAGTTTATCTTTGCTCCGGAAGCACTTTGGGAAAGGTTATGGACCCGTCCAATGCAAGATTCTATGCTCAGTTGTTATAACCAAGTATTAGCTTTAAAATAAACCCTTGGTCTACTTGGTAAGACAACTTGTATGCTAAGCGCAGACCAAGCTATTTGTGAAAGCTAATACTTGTATTGTATTACTGTATGAACATGAATTTGACCAAAAAAACATGTTTAAATCAATTTCGTGGTTATAGCTGCTTACTCCGATTGATTTCAAACTTCAAACTGCTTTCTAACTTCACCGATTGCGACGTCCGATTTATAGTTTATAATGTTTTGCTTTTAGCACTATTTCTGCTTTAACGTATTACTTCCAACTTCCAACCTCCGAGTTCCTACGTTTTACTTTTGAATTCATATTTCTTTTAGCCGATCCATGCCTCTGACTTTCTACTTCCGAGTTCTAGCGTCTTGATTCTGTCTATGATTTGCAAGTTGCCATTTATGGTTTCTGGCTTACAGCTATCTCATTCTTAATTTTTCAGGGTAAAATGACTTTTGTCTTGCTTTTCAATGAAAACATATTTTCTTGGGGAAATACGAAAAATTGACTTTTTTCGTCTGCTGAATTCGCGCAGAGAGTGATAAAGGTTAAGGCATGGCAAGAACCTGCTCGGGATAGTCGTTACTTTAATTGTTTCCTCTCTCTCTCTCTCTCTCTCTCTCTCTCTCTCTCTCTCTCTCTCTCTCTCTCTCTCTCTGGCATACTAGTCTACAGACATATGCACGATGAAACTGTCAAAATCATTAGTTGTTCGCACGTAATATTTCCGGCCGATGTTGCACTCTAAAACATGTACTTTATATGGGATAAGAAATTTATCTTTGTCCTTGTCCCGCATAAATGAACAAGTGTAGCTGTCTTCTAAGTAACCAAAACAAATGTTTCGTCACAGAATATACATACAAAATAATTTATAATATGCCTAGCGTCCCGGCAACGGGATCTTTATATAAAATGAAGATTCAGATGACGCGGAACACGGCATCTGGTCTAGATCAACATTCTTTGCCATGGCATTAGCAATATAGGGATCAAACATGGTTTTTCATGCGTTAACAATTGCCAGGTCCCGAGGGAGGTGTTGAAAACCGAGGCCGAAGGCCGCGGTTTTCAACACCTCCCAAGGGACCTGGCGAATGTTAATGCATTGAAAAACCATGTTCGATCGCTATTATTGCATAAAAACTGAAAACATTTGCTACACTTCGCGTTATTTCTCGCACTATTTCGTTTCGCTTTTTCACCGATGTCTCGCAAACGCAATTTCCACGGACTATGCTCGTTCTAGGGCCGGGCAGTACACATCTCGTGACGGCAGCAAATCTGTGGCCCTGGTACGAACATATTGAAAGTTGCGTAGCCGTGCATTAACAGCGCGTGAATTGCCTTAATTGTTAATACGTGGCTTTTCGCCGGTAAATGAACGGCTGTTAATAACGTGCGACATTGCTTTTTATGCAATAATTTCAATTAACTAAGCTATTAAGGCAGTTTCTATAAAGACCTTTTAAGTACACGGTGGACACTTCCAACTTTCGCAGTCCATTGAAGATATCCAAGCATAAATGGATTAAAAATTCAGTATATCGACCAATATAGAGACTCGTTAAATCAAAACACTGATAGCACTGACTGGCATATTGTCTCTGAGTGTAGGTGGGGAAAATGGCCCCGAATGGGAACTTAAGACTGTTTCATTCAACCCTTAACTTCCTGTAATTTAAGCAAACAGTGCAGACCCTGATCAGACGCCGCGTTCTACGTCGTCTGATCTGGAACTGCACTATTTGCCAATGTCCCAAATGTCCCAGTCCAGGTTCCACAGAAACCCTCTGTCATCAGTACTCTGACATTACAGCGACAAGAATAGCGCGGCAAAAAATAATCGTTACCTGGATTTCGTCTAAAGCGCGGTTTGATTACATTGGTAAATGATAATGACGTGGACAGCTACCTTAAGGAAACAATCGACCGAAAAGGTGTAGCATTCGCGCGCACTTCGAACAAACACTCAAGCCTCAAGGGAAGAACCATCAGTTTCTAAGTTGTGTGTGTGTGTGCGTCCGTGCGTGCATGTCAAAATGAAATATAGTGATGTAACGGCGGGTGTTCGGTGTTCCACTGATATTTTTACAAAATCCAATTTTTTTTCTTTTTTGTGATATCTGGTTTATATAGATAAACCAGGTTACGTTTCTGAGACAGATACTGACAATAAAATACCGCTGTGTTTTCACGTGCTTTCGAATTGGGTGCCAGGAAATTTACCATTACCTAGTATCGTGTACAGCAATGACGTCAGTGACATAACATGCCGATACATTAATTATACATAAGGTTCCGTGACACGGAATAAAGTGAAAATTGAGCCGGGGCACAGCTTTCCCTCAAGACTGCATGTGCATCCAGCTAAGGACGTCTCCAGGCAGACGACGAAAATCGGCTGAGTCTTCGCTGAGCGCATTTGCAATCTTATAGGAAATTCTGTGTTCTCCGGATCAAATGCAACGATTTAAGCAGTAGTTATATGACACATCATGGAAATCACATTTATGGCCCAGATCCGACTGCGCAACCTCAAGGCTAATCTTGGCCTTCTCTGTTCGTATATGACATAAGGGCCCTTAAGGACATGCATGTTCTGGTTCCACAACAGGATTACAACCACTTCGAAACCGCCTTAAACCAATAAATATTGCGTTTTGTGGTCCAGGAAACGGTAACAAAATGCATTATTTTGCAAAAAGAACGTCGTGGCTATGATATACCAAGATACAAGAATCTTTACCTACTAAAGTTTCGAATTTTCGGCACAGGAGCACAACTTATAACGAAAAGGAAAAAAATCAAGGCAAGAAATCCGAATGACAGACGATTCACTGAATTAAACTATAAATCTAGAAAAAAGCTTGGCTTATATAGCTAAACATCAGCCTGAAAAGTATATAGCAACTAAATGTGCATACACTAACGCACTTTTAAATTTCTTGTTTGTATTTTAAGGTTACCCAAAAATAGGTAGGTGTTGGTGTGCCCTTCAGTATATACAAGCAAAAGCTCAAAGTCTGTATTTCACTGACACAAACAGAATTATGATAAATTCTGCATTTACACTATGTAAATACAAACACAAATATCGTATTCGACCTAATTACTGAAGATGCCCCTATAAGCCCAGTCAACCAATTTCAGCCCGTATATTTTTATCTGTTGTTTTTTAAAAGCATGTGTTGTGGATACTCCTTTGATTTGTCTCGACAAGTCGAGTTAATTCAAATGGGTACCCACAGCATATGCATTTATAAAGTACATCTAGTGTAAGTGTTCCTAGTTTGGGTTTAAGTGATCATTTTCCGATATTTTTCACACGTAAAATTAATTCTCATGTGCCTAAATCACAACATTACTCAATTTCATATCGTTCATTTAAAAATTTCAATGAAGAAAATTTTATCAATGTCCTCCATATTATACCTTGGGGCCATCAAGATTTTGATGATCCAAATGATGCATTAGATACATGAACAAATCTGTTTCTTATCTTACGACATGTAAGCCGTAACAAAGAAATGAAGCATAGCTGAAAAAAATTCCACGCCTGTCGTGGGAATCGAACTCGGTCCTCCCGGTTAAAAATCCAATGCTCTAACCACTGAGCCAAAGAGTCGACTCCCTGACGCAGTTATCAGAGATTGAACTTAGAAGCTATGCATAATCTGCCAAGGCAGATAATCGAAAGTAGGCGTGCTGGGACGTAACACTAAACGTACTTGACAAACATATTCCTTTAAGATAACATAGAGTAAAACATAAAAAAAATGCCACAACGGCTGACACCGTAGTTAATTGAAGCAATTAAGACTAGAGATAGATTCAAAGCTATTGGCGATGATAATCAGATCAAACTTTGGAGAAACAAAGTCACATCATTAATAAGAAAATCCAAAAAGTCCCGTTATGAAGCGTTTCTTGAAGAAAATAATAATCCCAATAATATATGGAATTTGTTAAAGGAAGTTCGTGCAAGTAAAAATTCAAAAAGAACAAAATAAGCTTTAAGCTTCCGTTCTAATCCTGGTTGTGTTATGACATTGTATGTTTTGTACATGCACTAAATTGGAAATAAAATATGTTTAAACTAAATTCAAATACTGAGCTTATCGCTATTTGTCCAGAAAATGAGTGCGGTAGACTAAAACAATAAAAAGCAGAAAATCTCCATGACAGAATTGCGGCAACTAGAAACTGTGCCAGCCTAATTCAATTATAATCAACCTCCTGCAGTGATAAATCACACTGCCGTGTTTACAGTATAGATGATGGAAGACATTTAGCATGCTGAATTTTAAAATGAAACAGACATTTAAGTCTTTCTTACTTTGACTTTAAACAAAGAGCTTGGTATTTTATTTTTCTTTGCATTTAAAACATTTCTTTTGAAAAGTGTTCCAAGTGACCTCAGCCTTACCTTCTCTACATAAATCAAGAAAGGTATATGTCTGCAATCTGCGTTTTTTGTTTTTTAAGCATGCTAAATGTGCCATTTACATACATAAGAATGAGGAGCAAGAAGTCCCTTATTCTCCTATCTACGTATTGAGAGGACACAAAGCGAAATCTTTGTTATCCATTTTATTGTATAGCTGAGAGTCAACTACTCGGTGTTGTAAAATTTACAACATTAACAAGCAAAATTTACATATAGATAGACTGCAGTATATTAAAGTATTGTTGTTGTTTTCTTGTTTTTCTTTTTTTTTGTTTTTTGTTGTTGTTGTTTTTTTTTTGTTTGTTTGTTTTTTGTTTGTTTGTTTGTTTTTGTTTGTTGTTTTTTTGTTGTTGTTTTTTTTTTTTTTTTGTTTGTTTTTTGTTTAAAAAAATCAAATACAAAAAAAAACACAGCAATGAAAATGAATTTTAGAAAGCACAAATATAGAGGAAACTAAGGAAGAACACAATCAAAACAAAAGAAGAAAACATTTTTGTCTGGCAAATTAGCCTACATCATGGTAAACGTCAATTTTTTCATACCAGTATGTCTGAAACAGTTAAATGACCCTGTAACCCGAAAATAGCAGTGAGTTTAGATAAGCAAATCAAAACTTAATTATTTCTCTCAGTTGTTGCTATTTGTGCAGAAAATGAGTGTGGTAGACTAAAACAATAAAAAGCAGAAAATCTCCATGACAGAAATGCGGCAACTAGAAACTATGCAAGCTTAATTCAATTATAATCGACCTCTTGCAGTGCTAAAACACACTGAGGTGTAAACAGTATAGGTGATGGAAGACACTTAGCATGCTGAATTTTAAAATGAAACAGACATTTAAGTCTTTCTTGCTTTGACTTTAAACAAAGAGCATGGTTTTTTATTTTTCTTTGCATTTAAAACATTTCTTTTGAAAAGTGTTCCAAGTGACCTCTCCCTTAAACAAAACAAAACAAAAAAAAACTCCTCTTTGTCTGGCAATTTAGCCTACATCATGGTAAACGTCAGTCATATTTTCATACCAGTATGTCTGAAACGGCTAAATGACCCTGTAACCCAAAAGCAGCAGTGTATTTAGATAAGCAAATCAAAACTTAATTATTTCTGTCAGTTAAAACAATGCCAGCAAGAAGCGACAAGTGGGTTGTTGAAGTGCTTTAAATTTCTCGCTTTTCACTCTCGAAATTTAAGCACTGCAACAACCCACACTTAAAACAATGCCAGCAAGAAGCGACAAGTCGGTTATTGCATGTTTTAAATTTCTCGCCTCACGGCTCGAAATTTAAAACGATGCAATAACCTATACTTAAAGCAAATTGACTATTCTGCGGGCTGCGGGTTGCGGGCTGCGGGCCATATATAACTGCTGCCTTGTAATAAGGTCATTACACAAGAAAACTGAAATGATTAAATTTATACTTTTTTTTGTTTTGTGTATAATACATCAACAGAATATGATCATTGAATACATGCACATGTATGTCTGTATGAAACTGATAGATAGCAAGATAGCAATGCCATAATTCTTTGGAATAGGTTATTATCAGGACATGTGGCTTTTACTGGCCGCTTCATGAGAAAGTGTCCCCTTGGAAACATGTGACATGCACTTAAGGAAATACAGATGTCTTACTTGTATGCTCTGTGGATAGCCAGGCCAAGTAGCTACTGTATGCCATCATCAAAGACTCTCCTCTGATCATCCTGCACAGATGAACAGTCTGATATGACTTGACTTATCGCAAATCATCTTAAAGGTATATTTTGTCAAAATACTGGAAGGGGACATTAAGGTCATAATTGTCCTTGTGCTGCTGAATAAAACTTTGGACCCATATCTATCATCAGACTGAACATGAACCAAATTGAAATCCATCATATGGTTTTGAAATTTGAGCTTTTAAAAAGTTTTAACGTAAAACTTTAGCGTAAAATTTGTCTGTGACCTTGACCTTACAGCCATAGTCATAGGTGGGGGTATAGCTGAATAAAAACTCTTGACCTATAACCATCATCATACCGAATATAAACCAAATCAATCATATAGTTTTGAAATTATGAGCTCTAAAAAATCTTAAAACATGAAATTTCAGTCTGTGACCTTTACCTTTAATGCATGGGCATAGACAGGGTATTGCTCGATAAAACGTTTGACCTCTATCTGTCATCATGCAAAATCTGAATCACATCCATCATTTGGTTTGGAAAGTATGAGCTCTTTAACGTAATACTTTATTTGTAAAATTTCAAAGTCTATAACCTTGACCTTAAGATTATGGGCATGGGCTGGGGTATTGCTGAAAGAAACTTTGGACCATTATTTCTATCATCATAACAAATATGAAGCAAATCCATCATACGGTTTGTAAAATATGAGCTCTTTAAAAACTTTAACATAATACTTTATTTGTAAACTTTCAAAGTCTGTGACCTTGACCTTAAGATCATGGGCATGACCAATTACTTAAGTATTTCTTCATGAATTTCATTTTTATTCCTAATATATTAGTATTGGGAATGAGTAATATGGGATTGTGAATGAGTGAAGTTTGTTAATTGACAGAGTTATGGCCCTTTTCAGTTTCTGAAAATTGGTTTTTGACCCTTAGTTCCTTTACTTCTGGAACTATCTGAATGGAACTTCATGGATATATAAAGGATCAAAGGTTACATACTAGCACAAAAGCCACAACTCTGGTTGCTTTTGTACAAGAGTTATTTGCCCTTGACTCTTCTGCAAAATTCACTTCACATGCTTCAAACAAATAATTAGTAAGCTTCTGACATTCGTGCTTGTATTGTCTATTCTTGGATAGACTATTGATTAAACCAAATTAACTTTTCTCAAAACTTATCAAAACTAAAACTTAGTCATCTTTGCTCTGAGTTTTACTGCCCCACAGTGGCGGGGTATCATGCAGTGTTTGCGATGCTTTTATTATTAAAGCATAAGGTACTATTTACAATGTTAGATTGTTAAATTGTCCATTATAATTGCATTATCTTTTACTTTCAAAATTGCAAAAGAAAATGATGATTAACAAGACCAGAAAAATGAGATAGCAAAAGAAAAACTGCAGTATGTTTACAGCAATCTTTCCTTCAGCTTTAACAGCATACTTAAGGAAGTGGAGGTTTAAGGGGGAAAAATCCTTTTAAACCATATTTTTATATTCTTCAACATTTTTTTATAGTGTTTTGCTTCAAACAGTGGAAATGTTGTTAAGGTCGAAAGTAATTTTTGTTTGTTTGTAATTGCCTACTAACACCTACCCCGATTCCTCCCATAATAAGACAAAACAAAAAATTGTATCACTGGGCAGTCCTTTGTTCTTCTTTCTTTGTACCTTACTATATTTCATTTGTATATCAGGACCAATGGAAAAACAGCTATGGAGAGTCTGATCAGTGTTTTCACTGTTTACTGCATACATATTTCATTGCACCTCCAGATGTTTTTTTTTTTTTTTTTTTTTTTTTTTCAGTCTTTAGGATACTTACTGGTACATGTACTGAACTTTTTTTTTCTCATGGAATTGTATTTTAAGAAAGGAAAATATTTTTGCCTATTTATTCCCAGGAACATTCGTAGGCTGGCAACTGCAAAACAAATTATTCTATAAGCCTGGCCTATTGACTGGTTCATCAGGACAAATCTTTCAAATAAAGTTAAATTATTGCAGCTCTGCCTTTTTTCACCTGTCAGCATCTTGAACTTTGTTTTGGTCCTGAATGCCAGATAAGCTGTGTCATGAGAAGATATATGTTTCTTATGATATTCTTGTGTCCCCACCAACCCCCACCCCCCTCTGCAAAGACCAAGCCTGGGACCTGCATATTTACCAAGTCTGATTAGAGATCTTGTCAGTTTTGTCAGGCACAAGCTTTGATCAGGTTGCGAGGGTGTACAGGCTGTTCAGAGGCCCAGATAGTTGCACATATAGTGCATATAGATTCTTTACTACAATGCACATGGTATTAATAATTCAGTCCGGCTCACAAGGTTCAGAAAGCTCCAGAATCATTTGACCTCCTCATCATTCAGGGGTGTTATTATAACTGTACATTAATAGCTTCACTTTCTCATGATATCTTTGGAATACTTTAATGAGTTTTCTGCTCTACAACTGTTAGCATATACTACCTTAAAGGATCATTATCAGATCTGCAGCGAAGCATTTGTTGACTAGAGGCTGTAATTGCCACTGTGTGAGGAAGACGGGAATAAAAGAAAAAAAAAAAACAAAAAAAAAAAACGTAAAGAAATTCATAGAATTTATTCCATATATTCTTATATCATCACATATATTTTACCTTTTGTTCTGTCTTTATGCACTTGGCAAACTGCTATATTCAACATGTACAGAAATACAGAAACATTTTTATGAAAAAAAAAAAAAAAAAATGTTTCTAGTGTTTGAACCGATGCAAGAGAAAAGGATCAAATGCCTGATTTCAGGTTGAATACAAAACACCATAAAAATTTATTTATTTGCAATTTACGGCCCTTTCAGGATTATTTCAATTATTTTGAGTTGATCGGGGAAAGAGTTTGGTGTGGGTCGCTCATAATTCGAAGAAATGATGAAATATGGCAAACAGCGTAGATCCTGATCAGACACTGCGTTCTGCGGCGTCCAATCTGACGCTGGGTTCTGCGGCGTCTGATCTGGGTCTACACAGTTTGCAAAGGGCTATCTATCCCAATACTTAGTGTTATTATGGTATACTTCTGAATACTTCTTGTGCAAACAGTGATTTTTATTCTAAAAATTGATCAGAATAAACAATATATAATTGTTATTTTGGACAATTTGGCATGTTACAGGTAATAAGTAAATTGCTGTGAATACCAAAAATATTTTCATCAAGTGTAATGAAAACATCAGTATTTTCACGAGTGCGAAGCACGAGTGAAAATGTAAATGTTTTCATTACACGAGATGAAAATGTTTTTGGTGTTCACTGAAAAAAAGAGTAAATTTTCTTTGTATTTTATTGTTTACACGTCAATGCGCGTTTCTGACATCATAAATAACGTCACCAAACATAACAAGAACGTCATGGCGTCGATGCCCAGTGCTTAACATGTGAACCGCTTGAGAGACAAAAACAAAACAGTTTCGGCGAATCAGAATAATTTTGATACCAAAATGTTCCTTACATTCTAACTAAGAAAATGCATACCAACACTTGATAGTTTAGTTCAGAAACAAAGAAGTTAGAGCTGTTCAAAAATCTGAAGTGGAGGTAACATCCACTTCTGAAACACTGAAGAAAAGCGAAGTCGTCCAAAGCGAGGAGTGAAAATATAAATCGTATCAGTCACTATAGTGAAATGATAAGATATCAATTCACTAGTGATTGTGTATTTCACTAACAGCCCACCATTTTGGCTATATCAGTCCTCCAGCTGTCTCAAAACTGCCCATGAGTGAGTACCTCTGCTGAGCAGCCACCTCCATTAAGCAGCCAAAATTGACCATTCCCCTGGGTGGCTGCTTAGTAGAGGTTCCACTGTATTTAGTTACATGTATATACATATGTTAATCCTATTCACTGCAGTGTGGAAAAAATATGCTGCTTAAAACATTTGCACAGTTACACTTACACAAAAGCTTTTATTTTGTTGTTGGCGGTGAAATCAATGTATATCTGGTGAAAATAAAAGTGAATCAATCACTAGTGAAATGATTTCGTATCATTTCACAATAGTGACTGATATGATTTATATTTTCACTCCTCGCTTTGGGCGACTTCGGTTTTCTTCACTGTTTCAGAAGTGGATGCTACCTCCACTTCAGATTTTTGAACACCTCTAACTTCTTTGTTTCTTAACTAAAGTATCAAGTGTTGGTATGCATTTTCTTAGTTAGAATGTAAGGAACATTTTGGTATCAATATTATTTTGATTTGCCGAAACGTTTTGATTTAGTCTCTCCAGCGTTTCGCATGTTAAGCACTGAACGTCGACGCCATGACGTTCATGTTTTGTTTGGTGACGTTAGATATGATGTCAGAAACGTGCAGTGGCGTGTAAAAAATAAAATAAAAAGAAAATTTACTCTTTTTCAGTGAATACCATAAAATTTTCATCTCGTGTAATGAAAACATTCAAATTTTCATTACACTCGATGACAATATTTATGGTATTCACAGCAAAAGAGTAAATATCCTCTATGTATGCAATTATTCATAAGGCAAATAATCATTGAAATTGCCATGTGCAGAGGTAAAGAATAACCATTCTGTGGCTATTACATAAATACATATACTGCCATTAAAAAAAATGGGCAAAAACTGACCAAAGCGTGCTTTTTTTAAAAAAATCTTTTTTATCCTAAAATGTAAATGGAATTCGTTATGTACAAGATAAAAATACAATTGCCATTTACTCTGCAAAAATTTCATTATTTGTTTCTGAGATAATAAGGAAAATGTCATTTTATCATTAACTGCAGATTTTTTTTTTTTTTTTTTTTTTTTTTTTTTTTTCATGCAAACAGTGATTACACGTCACATTTTGCTGCATATGATTTGGGCCTGCACTGTTTGCCTATGCCCCTTTTTGGGATGCTAGGCATAAAATGGTCAATTCCCCTTGTTACTCTTTAAAGTCAGAAATAAAAGGTTCAGTTTGGTGGGTTTGTAGTCTTCAGTGTTAAATGCAACTAGACTACTGAAATTTATGTGACATGTATATATCTGGGCAGTTTTTTAAAGTATGGATTGCTAATATATACGAATCTATGCACAATAATATTTGCAACAGACTATTGCATGTAATACTGCAAGACCTGCAAAACCACATGACCTCTCAAATTCTATTAAACACTCAATATAGAAAGGCTAGCCTTGCCCAAGGCTTAGAAATATACATATATATTTTTTGGCTTATTGAGCTCTGTGGCTAGTCTACAGATAATATGGTCTGGATTTCTAATATTTCAGAGACAACCACAGAAGAAAAGTTCACCCATAGACTAGCTAAACATTGAATCAAAAAGTAGAATGTAAATGAGAAAAAAATAATTATAAGTAAACAAAAAGTGACAAACATACTTATATATTGGCCTAGTAGCTAGGCTATAGAAAGACCAGCACATACTGAACACTAATTAATGAAAATACCTTGCATGATAAACTTATTTTCAATTCGCTTTTGAGAGGCGCCATGCAAAAGAGTCCTTGGGTATTGACTGTGCTTAAATGAGCTTGTGTAAAAGCGTAAAAGCCTGTGCACAATCTTTAATTGGGTGCATCTTTTTTTGGGTAATTTCTAAAATGCTTAAACAAAACAGCCTCCACCCCTTTCCCCCTTCGCCCCCTCCCTCCCCCACAAAAAAAGTAAAAATAATCAAAAAACAACAAAAAAAAAAAAGGATTTTGAGGCTAACTTTAGGGGTGTAAACTCAGTTCTGGTGAAAAAACTCCATGATTTTGAAATAACTTGCCCAACTAAGTGGATCCTAAACAAACACCAATCTCCACCCTTACAAAAATGCATCCGTGCACTGGCCTGCATTGCTAATTACATGTTAAGTACGATGCCTGTTGATGACCATTTCTAGAATCATCATACTACTTTGAATAAGTAGTTTTTTACCCAAATTTTGGAAATCCAAATGATCAAATTCTGTTTTGCCCAATCACAAGTCAAATTCTCAACAAAAATCATCATTTGTTTTACTGTATCGATGTACATTATCTTCAAGAGCATTAAAACTGATGTATGTACTCTGAATGTCTCTCTCTCTCTCCTAGCCAGATACTAGTTGCTCCACTTTACTTCACTTCATTCTCTTCTTAACCTTGTGGGTCGTTGGGGCACAAATGATAACTTTGAGCTAGTTTCTCTCTATTTTAGCCTGTCTTTAACAGTTAAATGTTTTGTGGAGCGCTGGGGTGCAGTGGTAAGTGGAGCGCTGTGGTGCAGTGGTAAAGCGTCGGACGCGAGATCGAGAGGTACCGGGTTCCATCTCTACTAACATCAAGTGTTGGTTTCCTTGAGCAAGAAACTTTATCCACATTGCTTAGAACTGGTTTCTATCCAGGAAAAAAAAGAGGATCACATGGAAGATTAGTACTAGTTAACTAAATGTGTTGCCCTCTATAAATAAAGTTGATTATTATTATTATTATTAGTTATTTCTTCGCAGGTGTTGATGTTAAGGGTCGTTTCCTTCTGGCACCAGCCGGAGGAGTATCCTCATTTCCTCTCTTCTTTGATTCTACCATCTCGGAGACCACCGGTAAAGTCTCTATGGATGAAAAATGAGCATCTGGCCCGAAGTCATATTCAATGTGGCCATCTTTTTTCACCAGACAGCCTTTGCCAAGGAAGTCTGGAAGCTCTTTCTCATGAAACCTGCAATCAGCAGATAATCGATCTGCAGCTGAACAATGTCAGCCAACTGGCGAATAGCAGATTCTGGTGGAAGCCATCTTTTTGGGTCTTTTGTAGTCTGCCCAGTAATGGAAACTGAACTCTTCTTGCCAATTGTTAAGGCTCTGACCTGATCAAAGCTTAAAGTGTCTGGGTCAAACTTCTTTGGACAATACAAATCTTTCATGCAGCCTACAAAGCAGTCCTTATTGATAGTGATGGTGTCGTTGTCAAACATTAGTAATGAGTTCATCATTTTATTTTATACCTAGAAGAAGTGAAATCACGCTGAATATCAATCAAATAAAACTGATATCAGTCACAAGTTAAAAGATACTGTATCAATTCACATGTGATTGATGATTTATATTTTCACTGTAGTAAACATTGAAAAAAAATCTAGGATAAAATGGTTTTGGAATGGTTTAATATGTAGAACACTTTTCAAAAGTAATGCTCCAGATACCCACACATACAAGTTCGAACCGAGGACGTGAGATAATTTTGAAGCATGTTCTGACGTGCGTAATTTCTACTTAAAACATAAGAAATAAAGAAAAATACATTTTTGTAGGCGAATACCAAAGATATTTCATCTCGTACTGAAAACAGAAGAATTTCAACTTGTGCTACGCACTCATGAAAATTCTGATGTTTTCAGTTCATTCATATTTCATCACATGTTTTGAAAACTGCTGCCACTCGTGAAAATTGTGTTTTCAATTCATTTAATGAAAAAAAAGAAAATTCCTCTATATATTCTTGCATTAAAGGCAGTGCAAAAGTATCATAGCACTACATGCCCAATTAAGGCCCTTTTTAATGACAGATTCAATCTGTCATTCCTTGCTGGCATACGCGTTTTCAAGTTGCATTCGGCTTTCACTACCACTGAAATATGTGTCCGCTCAAAATGTAGTCCGATGCTAGTAATATCTTTATAGCGCCGTGCAAATTTTAAAGCAGACGACATTCAGAATTCTCCATTATTTTGCAGAGAAAACCAGACTAAGCATTTCATATGAACTATTTGCCAGCGGATGAATCGCATAAAATTCTCTGATTAAATAAGAGAAAAATGAAATTGACATCAGTATTCTGCTACAGTCGTAGTATGCAATTTAAGGGTTAACATATCAACATACTTGTATAACAATTAGCCTGCGCTGAACTAAAGACGTGGCGCGAGAAACTAGACCGTAAGCTACTGTTACCAGCAATATAAACACTGTCTAATCAGCGATTACTGTCCAAATTTAATATAGATTCTGAAGATTTTTTTTATGTTTGATACTAAAAGGAAAAAACGGCTGTGCTCATAATCATGCTGCAATGTGTTTTCTTCGATATTATCTGAGTGCGTTAGATACATGTAGGTTGTAAGGTTGATCTGCGCAATTTGTTGTTAGCTATTAATAGAACAGGCGCTACCTCATGGCTCGCGTGTCAAAAATTAGCAGATATTTTACCGTAAAACATAATTTGACATTTCATGCAAATTGTCTCAAAAGAGGAATCAATTTGCCGATTTACCTTTTGGTTAACCTTTCTGATACACCCGTCCATAATGCCGTTAGGCGTTCTTCTTGTAAAGGTTTTATAGAAATTAAGATTTTTTTTTATGAATATCTGACAGAATCTGTCATTTCAGTGCCTTTGGCGCTTTGATTGATCTAGTTGGAATGGAGAAATTGTATCGTTAGACATATGTGTAAGCGCGCGGGGGAGTAGGCAGGGTGGGGGGGGGGGGCGGGGGTGCAGAGGATCTTATACATGTGGCTATTTTATTATGAATTTTTGAAAAAGTTTTGTAACTTTCATATCTAAAGGCCACTTGTTGGAGATTCTGATTATCATGATCTATTTTCTATGTGTAATAATTATTGGAGAAAACTTTGCTGAACATTGATTACATTTCACCTTGTGATATTGAGTAATTAACCCATTTACACCTAATAACACCCGCCCCCTTATAACTTTAACAAGATGTAAGTTTTCAAATTTAATATTTGGAGGTTTATTCTTTCTTTTTTTTTTTTTTTTTTTTTTTATCAGAAATGACTATATATTACAATGCAAACAGTGCATACAAACTTTGATCATACACTACGTTCTACCATTTATGATCAGGACCCACGAACTTTTTGCCAACATCACTTGCAGGAAAGCGGGTAAAGTTATGATGTTACGGTTTAGAAATTAACTTTTTTCGCAAGTAGCAAGTAGTTGCTACCTGGTCTGAAAGTAGGTAGCAAAATGCATCTACGTGGTAGCAAAAGGTGTAACAATGCTCCCGTGCCATGGGTTAATTAACCCTTAAAATGCCAAGAAAACCTGCATCTTAAAATGTTGTCTGTTTATGTCGTCTGCTGAATATACTTCCACACTTTTCTAACCTATATTTGCGTACAGGCAAACAGTGTGGACCAAGATCAGACTGCTCCTAAAGGAAGGAGCAGTCTGATCTGGGTCCACACTGTTTGCAGAAATAACTTTTAAAATCACAAGCAGATGACAAAGCAGACGACAATTGTTGTGATTGGCAGTTTAAGGGTTAAACCTTCAAGCACTAAGCATATTTAGCAGACATATTTTCAACGTATTTTTTTCTTATTTCAGCAAAGATGAGGCTTGACATTACATGTGAATTGTCTGCTTGGCAGATGATTCATATGAAATGTCAAGTCTAATTTGCACTGAAGACATTCACAACACAAAGTTGATAGTGTTCGGGGCACTATACCAGGTAGCACCTTTTTGCTACCAACAGTTTGACCAGGTAGCTACTGTTAATTTCGAACCCTGCAGTGTCACTGAGTGTTAGCGAGTCTTTCATATCATGATAAGTGTTGCATTTCTGTCTGCTGAAATAAAGTAATAAAACAATAAGAAAATAACTTACAATATTGCTTCTGTGTGTCTTGCATCATTATTTTAGACTGCTATCCTGTGCTTTCAGAACAGTACTAGTCACAGTGAAACATATTACAATAACAAAAAGTTAAATAAAAGTTTGTTTTTTATTTTTTTATTTTTTTATTTTTTTACTTATTTTTTTTTTCAACTTAAAAGCATCAACAAGCAAATAAGAAGAACTACATGTATGAGAGTTGAAAATGAAATGAATAATGTACTCTGTAAATTCAGGACAAAGCAAGTATAAACAGCACTTCTCAATCTGAATGAAAGTTTGTATATTTTACTGCAAGACTGGAAGGAGTTCTGAAACATAAACTGATAAAGGGGCCATTATGGGAATCTGGCTTATGCTAGTAATGATTGATACCAAGATAGCTCTGGAAAGGTCATTGTGAAAATATTGCACACTCTCAGACCCTTGTGAGCCGGACTGAATTGTACAGTTTTCTTTCTTTCCTTTTTTATTGGAGTAGGCGGCAGTGGAGAGGGGGATAATAAGAAAAATAACATTGATCACAAATTTTTGGCTTAACATATACTATTGCTGGCAACCTGTGGCCCGCAGCCCGCAGCCCGCATGCCCGCAGCCCGCATGCCCGCATGCCCGCATGCCCGCAAAATAGCGATTCCATACTTAAAGTTACAATTCATAACATTTTGTTGGAAGAAGCCGGAGATGTGTCAAATGAGAACAATATTTTTTTCGTTCAAGTTGCAGAAAACATTACAGAACCAATACTTTCTTCCTATCACAAGAAGTTAAGAACATTTTACTGTAATAGAATTCCACGGGATTTAAATTTTAATATTCCCCTGTTAAAAGCTAACAAAGTTGAAGTATTTTTAAAATCAATAGATACGACAAAAGCAACAGGAACGGGCAATATTGGGCCCCGTCTCCTCAAAATTGCAGCAACGGAAACTGCAGACAATTACTTTCATTTGCAATTGTTCAATAAATCAATCTTTATTTCCTGATAAATGGAAAGACGCTAAGGTATCCCCATTGCATAAAAATGGTCCATGCGACGATGTTAATAATGATAGACCAATATCTTTTTTGCCTGTTTTGTCTAAAATTCTCGAAAAACACGTTCCTTTTTCATTGGTAAGTTGTCTTCATCCCACCCAGTCTGGTTTTAGATCCGCCCACTCTTGCGAAACTGTGCTAGTAAACATGACTGACAGGTGGCTTCGGTCGTTAGATAATGGTCAGCTAGTTGGAGTGGTTCTTGTCGACTTCAAAAAGGCATTTAATTTGATAGATCATAGAATTCTAATATCATATTATTCTATCTAAGATTTATAATATGAGTGACACATTCATAAACTGGTTGTCATCCTATTTGCTAAATCGCACCCAAAGAATGTCTATTAATAACGTCTTGTCAGAGCATAGGTACATATGTTGCGGGGTGCCGCAAGGGTCAATATTCGGCCCGTTCTTGTTTCTAATGTTCATTAATGATCTTCCCCTTTATACACATGGTGTAATAACTGACTTATATGCTGATGGTACAACTTTATTTGATATTAATAGTTCGAAGAATGTTATCCAGGCCAATCTCCAGACAAATTGACTATTCTGCGGGCTGCGGGTTGCGGGCTGCAGGTTGCGGGCTGCGGGCCATATATGACTGCTGCCTTGTAATAAGGTCATTACACAAGAAAACTGAAATGATTAAATTTATACTTTTTTTTTTTGTTTTGTGTATAATACATCAACAGAATATGATCATTGAATACATGCACATGTATGTGTGTATGAAACTGATAGATAGCAAGATAGCAATGCCATAATTCTTTGGAATAGGTTATTATCAGCAAATTGACTATTCTGCGGGCTGCAAGTTGCGGGTTGCGGGCTGCGGGTTGCGGGCTGCGGGCCATATATAACTGCTGCCTTGTAATAAGGACATTACACAAGAAAACTGAAATGATTAAATTTATACTTTTTTTTTTTGTTTTGTGTATAATACATCAACAGAAAATGATCATTGAATACATGCACATGTATATCTGTATGAAACTGATAGATAGCAAGATAGCAATGCCATAATTCTTTGGAATAGGTTATTATCAGGACATGTGGCTTTTACTGGCCGCTTCATGAGAAAGTGTCCCCTTGGAAACATGTGACATGCACTTAAGGAAATACGGATCAGTCTTACTTGTATGCTCTGTGGATAGCCAGGCCAAGTTGCTACTGTATGCCATCATCAAAGACTCTGCTCTGATCAGCCTGCACAGATGAACAGTCTGATATGACTTGACTTAACGCAAATCATCTTAAAGGTATATTTTCTCAAAATACTGCCCAGATATAGCTGAATGAAACAATGCAAACACTAATTTTACAAGGTTTATCATTCTATGAAAAAACTTTCAGACAAATTAAACCTATGAAAGTTTACTAACAAGAGCTGTCAGCAGACAGCAAATGCTCGCCTGGATGTAAGGACTAAATACCTCTTTGGCTTAGGGGGGGGGGGGGTGCGGGGGGGGGGGGTTGGAAGGAGGTCATAACTGTCATTGTGCTGCTGAATAAAACTTTGGACCCATATCTATAATCAGACTGAACATGAACCAAATTGAAATCCACCATATGATGGTTTTGAAATTTGAGCTTTTAAAAAGTTTTAACGTAAAACTTTAGCGTAAAATTTGTCTGTGACCTTGACCTTTCAGCCATAGTCATAGGTGGGGGTATAGCTGAATAAAACCTCTGGACATATAACCATCATCTTACTGAATATAAGCCAAATCAATCATATAGTTTTGAAATTATGACCTCAAAAAAATCTTAAAACATGAAATTTCAGTCTGTGGCCTTTACCTTAAATGCATGGGCATAGACAGGGTATTGCTCGATAAAACTTTGGACCTCTATCTGTCATCATGCAAAATCTGAATCACATCCATCGTTTGGTTTGGAAAGTATGAGCTCTTAAAAACTTTAACGTAATACTTTATTTGTAAAATTTCAAAGTCTGTAACCTTGACCTTAAGATTATGGGCATGGGCTGGGGTATTGCTGAAAGAAACTTTGGACCATTATATCTATCATCATAACAAATATGAAGCAAATCCATCATACGGTTTGGAAAATATGAGCTCTTTAAAAACTTTAACATAATATTTTATTTGTAAACTTTCAAAGTCTGTGACCTTGACCTTAAGATCATGGGCATGACCAATTACTAAAGTATTTCTTCATGAATTTCATTTTTATTCCTAATATATTAGTATTGGGAATGAGTAATATGGGATTGTGAATGAGTGAAATTTGTTAATTAATGACAGAGTTATGGCCCTTTTCAGTTTCTGAAAATTGGTTTTTGGCCCTTAGTTCCTTTACTTCTGGAACTATCTGAATGGAACTTCATGGATATATAAAGGATCAAAGGTTACATACTAGCACAAAAGCCACAACTCTGGTTGCTTTTGTACAAGAGTTATTTGCCCTTGACTCTTCTGCAAAATTCACTTCGCATGCTTCAGACAAATAATTAGTAAGTTTCTGACATTCGTGCTTGTATTGTCTATTCTTGGATAGACTATTGTTTAAATGAAATTAACTTTTATCAAAACTTAGTCATCTTTGCTCTGAGTTATACTGCCCCACAGTGGCGGGGTATCATGCAGTGTTTGCGATGCTTTTATTATTAAAGCACAAGGTACTACATTGTATTTACAATGTTAGATTGTTAAATTTCCATTATAATTACATTATCTTTTTCTTTCAAAATTGCAAAAGAAAATGATAACAAGACCAAAAAAATGAGATAGCAAACGAAAAACTGCAGTATGTTTACAGCAATCTTTCCTTCAGCTTTAACAGCATACGTAAGGAAGTGGGGGTTTAAGGGGGAAAACATCCTTTTAAACCATATTTTTATATTCTTCAACATTTTTTTTTATAGTGTTTTGCTTCAAACAGTGGAAATGTTGTTAAGGTCGAAAGTAATTTTTGTTTGTTTGTAATTGCCTACTAACACCTACCCCGATTCCTCCCATAATAAGACAAAACAAAAAATTGTATCACTGGGCAGAGTCCTTTGTTCTTCTTTCTTTGTACCTTACTATATTTCATTTGTATATCAGGACCAATGGAAAAACAGCTATGGAGAGTCTGATCAGTGTCTTCTGTTTACTGCATACATATTTCATTGCACCTCCAGATGTTGTTTTTTTTTCTTCAGTTTTTAGGATACTTACTGGTACATGTACTGAACTTTTTTTTCTCATGGAATTGTATTTTAAGAAAGGAAAATATTTTTGCCTATCTACTCCCAGGAACATTCATAGGCTGGCAACTGCAAAACAAATTATTCAATAAACCTGGCCTATTGACTGGTTCATCAGGACAAATCTTTCAAATTAAGTTAAATTATTGCAGGTCTGCCTTTTTTCACCTGTCAGCATCTTGAACTTTGTTTTGGTCCTGAATGCCAGATAAGCTGTGTAATGAGAAAAAATATGTTTCTTATGATATTCTTGTGTCCCCACCACCCCACCCCCACTCTGCAAAGACCCAGCCTGGGACCTGCATATAATACCAAGTCTGATTAGAGATCTTGTCAGTTTTGTCAGGCACAAGCTTTGATCAGGTTGCGAGGGTGTACAGGCTGTTCAGAGGCTCAGATAGTTGCACATATAGTGCATATAGATTCTGTACTACAATGCACATGGTATTAATAATTGTACATTGTTCTTTCTTTCCTTTTTTATTGGAGTAGGCGGCAGTGGAGAGGGGGGTAATAAGAAAAATAACATTGATCACAAATTTTTGGCTTAACATATACTATTGCTGGCAATCTGTGGCCCGCATGCCCGCAGCCCGCATGCCCGCAACCCGCATGCCCGCAGCCTGCATGCCCGCAAAATAGCGATTCCATATTATCAGGACATGTGGCTTTTACTGGCCACTTCATGAGAAAGTGTCCCCTTGGAAACATGTGACATGCACTTAAGGAAATATGGATCAGTCTCTGATGGATGCTCTGTGGATAGCCAGGCCAAGTAGCTACTGTATGCCATCATCAAAAACTCTGCTCTGATCAGCCTGCACAGATGAACAGTCTGATATGACTTGACTTATCGCAAATCATCTTAAAGGTATATTTTGTCAAAATACTGCCCAGATATAGCTGAATGAAACAATGCAAACACTAATTTTACAAGGTTTATCATTCTATGAAAAAACTTTCAGACAATTTAAACCTATGAAAGTTTACTAACAAGAGCTGTCAGCAGACAGCAAATGCTCGCCTGGATGTAAGGGCTAAATACCTCTTTGGCTTATTGGAGAGGGGGGAGGGGGAGGAAGGGGGCTTTAAGATCATAATTGTCATTGTGCTGCTGAATAAAACTTTGGACCCATATCTATCATCAGACTGAACATGAACCAAATTGAAATCTATCATATGGTTTTGAAATTTGAGCTTTTAAAAAGTTTTAACGTAAAACTTTAGTGTAAAATTTGTCTGTGACCTTGACCTTTCAGCCATAGTCAGAGGTGGGTGTATAGCTGAATAAAAACTCTGGACCTATAACCATCATCATACCGAATATAAACCAAGTCAATCATATAGTTTTGAAATTATGAGCTCTAAAAAATCTTAAAACATGAAATTTCAGTCTGTGACCTTTACCTTAAATGCATGGGCATAGACAGGGTATTGCGCGATAAAACTTTGGACCTCTATCTGTCATCATGCAAAATCTGAATCACATCCATAATTTGGTTTGGAAAGTATGAGCTCTTTAAAAACTTTAACGTAAAACTTTATTTGTAAAATTTCAAAGTCTGTAACCTTGACCTTAAGATTATGGGCATGGGCTGGTGTATTGCTGAAAGAAACTCTGGACCATTATATCTATCATCATAACAAATATGAAGCAAATCCATCATACGGTTTGTAAAATATGAGCTCTTTAAAAACTTTAACATAATACTTTATTTCTAAACTTTCAAAGTCTGTGACCTTGACCTTAAGATCATGGGCATGACCAATTACTAAAGTATTTCTTCATGAATTTCATTTTTATTCCTAATATATTAGTATTGGGAATAAGTAATATGGGATTGTGAATGAGTGAAATTTGTTAATTAATGACGGAGTTATAGCCCTTTTCAGTTTCTGAAAATTGGTTTTTGGCTCTTAGTTTTTTTTAGTTCTGGAACTATCTGAATGGAACTTCATGTATATATAAAGGATCAAAGGTTACATACTAGCACAAAAGCCACAACTCTGGTTGCTTTTGTACAAGAGTTATTTGCCCTTGACTCTTCTGCAAAATTCACTTCGCATGCTTCAGACAAATAATTAGTAAGTTTCTGACATTAATGCTTGTATTGTCTATTCTTGGATAGACTATTGTTTAAACCAAATTAACTTTTATCAAAACTTAGTCATCTTTATGGAACGGTATTTAGGTAAAAATTAAAATGTGCTTGATGCACATTCTAATATGCGATTCTGGCATTGCATTTTGCAGTATTAACGTTCCATTATGTAATGTACACTACGTAGCTTGTATGATGCACATTCTAATATGCCATTCTGGCATTGCATTTTGCAGTATTAACGTTCCATTATGTAATGTACACTATGTAGCTTGTATGATGCACATTCTAATATGCGAGTCTGACATTGTATTTTGTAATCTTAACCTTTCATTATGGAGTGTCTAACTACAAATGTAAACTATAGAACTTGTATTTTGCGTTTTGAACTATGCACTGCGTAGCCATTTTTTTTTTACCGTATTCTGATTTGTAATTTGCTGTTTGAACCTTTCATTATGTAGGATTTAACTTGAACAGTATGTCCTGTGAAGCTTCTGACACGCACCATGGTAAAGTCTCGAAGTCTGAATGCTATTTACCCTGTTCCAGTGCTAAAAATGAAAACTCTCAAACGCGGCATTCATTTAGAAAGTTTGGCTCTAATCGTTTACGCTATTTCCCCACGACTGTACCAGATCTCGAGGAAAAGCCTGGTCATTTCCGTGAATGACAACGACTATTTACGGACTGTTTATATTGCAAGCGTCTTTTCAAGACAGTAGAAAATAGGAGCGCGAAAGCAAAGGTAATGAAAATAGGCGGTGCACCTCCAGAGTATTGCTGCCATTAAAGTAGCCTAGGCCCCTATTTACGTCTTATATCTTATACATGAATGCTTTTACATGAGTAATTGATTCTGAACAACCACAGTTAAAAAGTATAGTAAGGGTATGCGAGAGCATAAGTACTTTCCGTGGGTCTGGCGTTTATTTATTTTTGAAATAATTTTTTTGATCTGTCAAATAAATACAGATAATGTCGAAGTAGCGTCACTGCGACGGCAACATTAGTGACGCTGGGCCTGAACATGTGCAGTTTAAGTTCCTGGAGCAGAGTTTGATACAAAGTCTCCAATATGAAACTGTTACGCTCTATATTTGTCAAATAAAATATTTACTTGATTTCAGAATATTTCCAACGACATTTCTCAGCAAATGATATTTCATTAGAATAGCCTTAACAGCTGAGGACCCTCGCTATGTCATGGCTCCAGATAAGTGTGATATCCAAATAAAGATTTTCTACTTTCTGTCCGTATGGATTCCAAATACTAAGGGTAAAATCGCCTCAGTGAGGTGATTATGATAATTATTATATCTCGCCGAGGTAATTCATAAATGTGCAACAGCAAATGTTTCATGGAAAAGAAAGATTTTGGTGGAAAGTCATTTTATCTAGAGCTACTACAGATGCGCTGTATACTGCCACATTTGACCTCGATTAACTATCTGATGACATACTATGCCTAATATGCTACGTAATACAATTTATGCTCGATAACACTGCTCAGTTATCTGACTTAGCTGCTCCGAATCACCGATGCGCTTCGTCTCTGACGGGAAAAAATGCGATCATTAACGGAAAATTACGAGTGCGATACTAGCCCCACCGTACTTCAAAATTAGAACTGCAAGTTGCACAATGGGATTTCGAACGTAATGATGAAACCTGCAGCCAAAGCGAGATTATGACTTTTCTTCATTTCGATGAAAAAGATAACTATCAGCCAGAATACTGGATATTGCCTACTTAGCAGGGATTGTTATAAACTGAAAACCGTGTGACGATTTCCAAAAAAGCGAGTATTGAAGCTTCATAATGTAATGATAAGAACAGAGTCCTGATTGTGCAATGCCAGGCAATAACTTGCACATAAGGCTATGCAGATTAAAATATTACGGAAAGAAAGGTTAAAACTGCATCATACAAGCTGCATAGTGTACATTACATAATGGAACATTAATATTGCAAAATGCAAGGCCAGATTCGCATATTAGAATGTTCATCATTCACATTTTACTTTTTACCTAAATACCGTTCCATACATCTTTGCTCTGAGTTATACTGCCCCACAGTGGCGGGGTATCATGCAGTGTTTGCGATGCTTTTATTATTAAAGCACAAGGTACTATTTACAATGTTAGATTGTTAAATTGTCCATTATAATTGCATTATCTTTTTCTTTCAAAATTGCAAAAGAAAATGATGACTTAACAAGACCAGAAAAATGAGATAGCAAAAGAAAAACTGCAGTATGTTTACAGCAATCTTTCCTTCAGCTTTAACAGCATACGTAAGGAAGTGGAGGTTTAAGGGGGAAAAATCCTTTTAAACCATATTTTTATATTCTTGAACATTTTTTTTATAGTGTTTTGCTTCAAACAGTGGAAATGTTGTTAAGGTCGAAAGTATTTTTTGTTTGTAATTGCCTACTAACACCTACCCCGATTCCTCCCATAATAAGACAAAACAAAAAATTGTATCACTGGGCAGAGTCCTTTGTTCTTCTTTCTTTGTACCTTACTATATTTCATTTTATATCAGGACCAATGGAAAAACAGCTATGGAGAGTCTGATCAGTGTCTTCACTGTTTACTGCATACATATTTCATTGCACCTCCAGATGTTTTTTTTTTTTTTTTCTTTTTCTTTTTCCAGTTTTTAGGATACTTACTGGTACATGTACTGAACTTTTTTTTCTCATGGAATTGTATTTTAAGAAAGGAAAATATTTTTGCCTATCTACTCCCAGGAACATTCATAGGCTGGCAACTGCAAAACAAATTATTCAATAAGCCTGGCCTATTGACTGGTTCATCAGGACAAATCTTTCAAATTAAATTAAATTATTGCAGCTCTGCCTTTTTTCACCTGTCAGCATCTTGAACTTTGTTTTGGTCCTGAATGCCAGATAAGCTGTGTCATGAGAAAATATATGTATCTTATGATATCCTTGTGTCCCCACCAACCCCCACCCCCCTCTGCAAAGACCCAGCCTGGGACCTGCATAGTTACCAAGTCTGATTAGAGATCTTGCCAGTTTTGTCAGACACAAGCTTTGATTAGGTTGCAAGGCTGTACAGGCTGTTCAGAGGCTCAGATAGTTGCACTTATAGTGCATATAGATTCTTTACTACAATGCACATGGTATTAATAATTGTACATTGTTCTTTCTTTCCTTTTTTATTGGAGTAGGCGGCAGGGGGGAGGGGGGTAATAAGAAAAATAACATTGATTACCAATTTTTGGCTTAACATATACTATTATTATACAACCTGTGGCCTGCATGCCCGCAGCCCGCATGCCCGCAACCCGCATGCCCGCAGCCCGCATGCCCGCAAAATAGCGATTCCAATCTCCAGAAGGCTCTTATACAGATGTAAACGCAACGGTATGATAATTAATCCTGCCAAAACTAAAGTCATGCTTATAACAACCGCTCAGAAACGAGGTAATTAAGTGATGATAGCTTAGATTTATTGTTCAAGGACATAACTCTTCAAATATCATATGATAAAACATTAGGAGTATATGTTGATAATATCTAACATGGTCATTTCATATTAATTTTATCACTAAAAAGATCTCGTCATACCTATGGCTACTTTCAAGAATTAAAGAATACTTATCCATCGAGAACAGAGTAAAGTTCTATAAATCCTACGCTCAGCCTCGTATAGACTTTTGTGATATTATTTGGGGAAATACGTCGCAAAAAAAAAAAAATCTTATGAAAATTTACCGACTTCAAAAACGAGCTTGCAGAATTATCCTTAATTATGATTCTTATGATATGGCTGAAAATATGAATAAAATTAAAATCCTTACAATTTATGATCATATTATTTATGAGCGTATTTTCCTAAGAAAGCCTAAATTTATGTTTAAAGTATTTATTCAAGAAGTTATATATCCGAGATATGTTCGAGCCGACCATTTTAAATAACGAATCTCGTATTTTACGGTCCTCTTCGAATAATTTTGTACAAAGAATTATTTAAAGATGGTTTGTCTTATTCAGAAACACTTATTTGGAACGGAGCATATAAAATTATCGAATAATCTATCAATTTTCCATAAATGATGCATACAATGGATGAAATCTTATACTCGTTCTTTTCTTTAATATACACGTATATAGTACATGCTAATCATGTAATGAATTTTGTACATTCAGTCGTGAGAGATTGTGTGTATAATATTTAGTGCTTAAATCGTTTGAATATTTTAGATGACTGTTTTCTATGCATTACCGGAATGTATGTTTGTAAAGTATTTGTAGTGGGCCTCAAGGACGAGTAGCTCATAGCTAATTGTGTTACCCACTGAAAATAGAGTTTTTATTATTATTATTATTATTATTATTATTATTATCATTATGCTTGAATACTTGATGTTTGTATTATTAACGAAGCCAAACAGCGTGTGTGTGAGGGGTAACAGAAAGTATCTTCCACTCATTACAGATCTCCAAATAAGAGGGAGTAACGGGTATTTTAGCATTTTAATGGGGACAGTTTTAATCTGCATTGAAACTGAAGCTGGGGGTTAAAAATACTCAGGAAAATTTTAATTTCAGCATTGAAATTTAAATATAGTGGGTTAAACATTTTCGGTGAACTGTATATTTAAAAGAAATTTGATCATTGTCAGAGTACCTAGCTCGTCCTTTGATAATTCATTATGTATACCCAAAATTTAGACGACCAGCATCCAGTCTGCAGACAATTGCTCTCTATGAAACATTTCAACACACACTGTGAGCATTGCTGGTACATTAGACTTGAAAGGGTTTTATTAGTGCAAAAAGTCTTGGAATTTCATATGAAATGCCAAGCCTTATTTGCTCTAAAGAAAATGACATTTGTATGCTACACTTGCACTTGGTGCTCTAAGTGTTTAGCATTGCAGGTGTGCATTTCAGCATGCTTTAAATCAAGGGGTTAAACAATCATTGTACCAAAACCTTAACTGGAGCAATGATTAGATACAAACCCGTTATAGATGAGACCAAGTATATGCCACTTGATGAGACTGTCCCAGTGGGCACACAACGTGAAAATGACGTCGTATCAACGTCGATGCGACGTGATCACGTCGCATCGACGTTGACACGACGTCATTTTGATGCTGTGTGCCTGCTGGGGTGTCGGTCGGCAGGAACCACGTCATATTGATTCGAAGTAACAGTACTCAAGAGCTTATTAGTCTTATATGCTACTTACAGTACTCTATACTATTTTCAGAGGTTCAGGATCAGAGAGTTCACTGGCAGGTCAAAACGTGTTGCACATTTCTAAGGTCAATGACCTAGATCCTATTTTTTCAGCTTCCGTATCAGAAGGTTCATTAATTGTCTACCAAACTTTTTGCACTTTCTAGGGTCAATGTCCGAATCATTTTTTTAAAAACCAGCTCGAAGCTTTTCCTTTCTGTCCCTGATAAAAAGGGGATCAAAAGTTCGCTCAGCTTTGCACCAGACTAGTTTAACGCTTAGCTTGCTGCATAAAACTTTCAGCAGACGACATGTTATTTATTTCTCCAGAAAACAGGTTTTGACGTTTCATGAAATTTGTCCCCAAGGTTTCCTCGAGAAAATTTGCATGGTATATCAAACTTTTTTTTCTGGGAAAAATTCGAAATAAAGTATGATCCAATTGTCATCTACTGAATGAGCCCAGAGAATAATAAAGCCAGGTTAACACCCAAATATTGGATTTTCCCGTCTGTTTATCTAGGTTGTCTAATGTCTGTTGCTCCTAAATATATAAAGCCCTGTTTTATAATAGCCTACAACATTTACCGTATGTATTCAGACAGACAGGCCTGAGCAAACAATGTAGACCCAGATGAGAAGCCACAGAACGCGGCGTCCTATAAGGGTCTACACTATTTGCCAGTCATCCTGCAATTTTTAGAAACAACTTCCGGTAGTATATTGTGCTTGTTCAAATTTTAGAGCTAGTAAGGTAAGGTGTTTATGTGTCCGAATACTTAGGGTAAATAAGGTATTTAAATGGCGCTACGCGCCCATTGCAGACCACTTAACATGTACTTATTAATTCTCTAAATAAAGATTTTCTGACTATAATAAGAAATCTGACCAATATAATATAAAGAACTCTAACCTTGTCCGGTCACACATGACCTTTATATAAATAAAAGTATATACATATGAGGCCATCAGTTATGGTCACACTATTTGAACCTGAACTTGACCTCATATTTTAACCCTTAAAGCGCTAAGCAAGTTTGTAGCAGACGACATTCTAAAAAATCATGTTGTTTTTTGTTTGTTTGTTTTTTTATTATTATTATTATTATTATTATTATTATTTTTAGAGAAAAAAGACTTGGCATTTCATGTGAATCGTCTGTCCGGCATATAATTTTCTCGGAAATAAAAATACATAAAAAAATCAAAATCTCTTAGGGTTAAACATGCCAGGTATGAACTAAACTGGACATGTACGAGCTGTCATGAGAGTACAGAAAGAGATTTTATAAACCTTGAACTGGCCTTCGTTTTTCGATCACGCGTGACCGTGACCTTTGCTTTCTCAGGGCACTACCTTTTGTAGTGTAAAGGGACCGGATATATATACTAAGTACATTTTTCTCTCCATTTTTATAAGGGTGACAACATTACACCCTTTCCGACAAAGGAACCACTATGAAAGGAAAGACTTCGCTCTCCTTTGGGAGGGTAGGCATATGGAATTCCAAGTCAAGAGTCCAGTCTGTGCTTTTTAACGGTAAGCATTCTGGGTAAAAATCTTCAGCAGACGACACTTTGAAGAAAAAAATCAAGACAATAGGATTTGACATTTCATGCAAATTTTCTAGAATTTGACAATAGGATTTGAAATTTGACTCAAACAATTTGCATAAAATGTCAAATCATGTTTTCTAGGAAACTAAGAAAATATCATTAATTTGTCGCCTGAATTAGCCCATAAAGTGGTAATGGTCAAGGATCTGCCAAAATGCAGAAAATGATAGCTAAGGGGATGATAACTGTAGTCCCGTTTTGGCATTTCACTCGTTCTTCACAGACAAGTGCATCTACATTTGAATTGACTCTTCCACCTCTTATGTCAATAGACAGTTTCATTGACTTTGTGGAAGAATCTACTCTTTTGAAGAGGTAACTTGAAGTGACGTCATAAAATGTCCAGTGGACACTAATGGATACACTGATGCGGCGAATACGAACTGGTTTTCTGTCCTAAGTGCATGTATAATTTATTTACAAAGTAAGCAGCTCCCGTACATCTGTTTTTATTACCGGTTGCCAGTTACACTGTCAGCTGACTGCTGTTATCTCAAACACTTATAGTTCAAACTACTGCTTAAGCCAGATTAAATCAAGAGCAATACTTTGCTATATATTCCTTAAATTTCAACTCTTTTTATCTCCATTTACTGTTATCTCAAACAAAACATTATGGTCCCTTGGAGTTTGGGATAACTAAAGTTAACTTATTTAACCGTTACCGCTATCCCAGCTAACATTCTTTATAAATCTACAGCGGGTCGTTATCGGCCCGTCAGCTACCCTGACGGGCCGATAACGGCCCGCTATAGATTTATAAAGAATGCTAGCTGGGATAATGGGCTAATTCAGCAGGCGATAAACTGATATTTTTTTTTTTTTTTATTATTATTTTCCCCCAGAAAATGGGTTTTGGCATTTCCTAAGAAGACAATTTGCATGAAATGTCAAACATGTTTTCTGGAAAATTTATTTTAAAGTGTCTGCTGAAATTTTACCCAGCATGCTAAGCGTTATAGGGAATGAATACTTTCGAGGGAAGCAACTCTGTCGAAATCGTTTTGGCCTCCCTTCTAAAAAGGGGTCTACTATAAAGGAAAGAACTTGTTCCGAAAGAAGCAAATTCTTTCCTTTATAGTATAGACTTGGTGTACAGGAAAGCAAACCGGAAGTCATAAGTTATCCCCTTTTAGCTCACCTGGGTTATTGTGATCAGCCTGTGTCCGTCGTGCGTCTGTGCGTCGTCCGTCGCCAACATTTTCTTTAAACGACATCTCTTAAACTACTGATCCAATATCCCCAAACTTTATAGAATTGTTTCACTCATGACCCTTTACCAAAATTGCTCAAAAGTCCCGCTCCATTGAACAAGATGTGCGCCAGAGCTTAAAATTGTACAATCTTTAAACGACATCTCTTCCGCGACCAGTGGCCCGATTTCAAAATAATTTTACAGAAAAGTCTCTTATTGCTCTTTACCCAAATTGCTAAAAAGGTTCCACTCGGCTGAACACAATGGCCACCAGAGCTAAAAATAGAAAAAAAAACCTTTAACGACATCTTCGCGGCCAGTTGCCTGATTTCATAATATTTCACAGACATATTCCTCTTATAGCCCTTTACAAAAATTGCTAAAATGGGTCCGCCCGGCTGAACACAATGGCCGCCAGAGCTAAAAATAGAGAAAAAAAAAAAGACATCTCCTCCTAGGCCAGTGGCCGGATTTCAAAATAATTTAAGAGATATTTCTCTCATAAGCCCCTTTACCAAAATTGCTAAAACGGTTCCGCTTGGCAGAACAAATGGCCAACCAGAGCTAAAATAGAAAAAAAAAAAAAAAAACTTTAAGTGATATCTCCAAGGCCAGTGGCTCGATTTCAAATTAATTTCCTCTTATGCTTTTTTACCAAAATAGCTAAAATGGTTCCACTCGGCTGAACAAAATGGCCACCAGAGCTAAAAATATGAATAATCGTTAAACTACATCTCCTCTTAGGCCAGAGGCCCGATTTCAAAATAATTTCACAAAAATGTTCTTCATGGGCCCATTACCAAAATTGCTAAAATGGTTTTGCTCAGCTGAACTAAATGGCCGCCAGAGCTAAATATAGAAAAATCTTCAAACTACCTCCTCCTACGCCAGTGGCCCAATTCTGAAATAATTTCACAAAAATGTTCCTCATAGGCCTCTTTACCAAAATTGCTAAAATGGCTTTGCTCAATTGAACTAAAAAGTCGCCAGAGCTAAATATAGAAAAATCTTTAAACTACCACCTCATAGGCCAGTGGCCCAATTTCAAAATAATTTCACAGAAATATTCCTCTTATGCTCCTATACCAAAATTGCTGAAATGGTTTCACTCCGCTGAAGGAGACGGCCACCAGAGCTAAAAATAGAAAAAAATTAATACGACATCTCCAAGATCAGTGGCCCGATTTTAAACGCAGGAGTACCACCTGTCCTACTGTTGCAGAACTTGGCGTTTCACCCAAGGGCTGATACCTGCAGCGGAGAGATACCTAATGCATAAGAGTCAGGGCTCTTAGCCACTAGGCCACAGAGGCCTGTCTTAAGGTCTCTAAACCACTGTCATTTCATCACGAAAACACGCCTATATAATTTTGACCCCATTAAACCCCACTTTTATATAGTAAAACTGTGGTTTACAGGGGTATACATTATTTTCCTCGGCGAAGCGGTTCTAACGAGTACCCACAATCTATTTGAGCAGAAATATGAAAAATATCAGAGTTTTTATCTGAAAATTTTCATTTTTTGGAGATGAAATTTTCTATATATTTGTATAGGCGTGTTTTCGTAATGTGTACATTTATATATATGTAAAAAAGGCTTAACGCAAAACTAGATCAACCAACAGACAGAAATCAAAACTACAGCCTGGTTAAAGATACCAAAGTATAGGCGTGCTTTCGTAATATATATATATATATATATATATATATATATATATATATAAAGGCCTAAAGCAAAACTAGATCAACCTACAGACAGAAATCAAAACTACAGCCTGGTTAAAGATACCAAAGGTTTAAGACCCATCATATGAAAGGTATACCTTCAGGCAGTTGAACCAAGTGTACCCAAGCAGCGTTGCTACGCTCTTTCACTGCTTGCATAAGATACCTGTTCAAAACATAGGGTATCCGTTCAAAATGTTTTAGCTCACCAGAACTGAAGGCTCCAGGAACAGAGCTAAAAATAGAAAAAACCTTTAATCGACATCTCTCCAGCTAGTGACACAATCTCTTCCACAAGCTATCTGGAACTCAGGTGAGCGATCCAGGGTCATTATGACCCTCTTCTTTTGTGTTTTTGGGGGTTTTTAAATGGCGGAAAATCTACCAAGTATATATCTGAATTAAATGAATTTCCTCTGAAAAGAGTTTAATTTGTCTCCAAGGCCATAACCCTTAAAGCGCCAAGCAAAGTTTGCAGCAGAAGGCATTCTATTTTTTTTTTTTTTTTTTTCAAAAATCAAAAATAAAGTCTCCACATTTTCTTTGAGAGATAAAAAATACCGTATCCTACCTAATTACTACACATGCTCCTATAAGCGCACAGTCAAGCAATGAAGTAGTCTTTATATTACAGCCGGTGTACTTTTATATACTTCTCTATAAAACATAATGTTGTTGGTACTCATTTGAATTGCCTCGACAAGTCGAGGCAATTCAAATGTGTATCAACAACATATGCTTTTATAAAGAAAGTCAGAAAAATATTGCGTGAGTAACATTAAATACGCACCTCATGAAGTTCTCTGCTGATTTTTCTTTAAAGTCTACCCGTATTAGGAGGATATTTTATTGCAAGTTTTTTCTAGTGATTAAAAAAAAAAACTTAAGTGCATACGGTATTTCAAAATGTCGTCTGTTGAATTTGTGATTGACGTTTAAATGTCCATTTTCTTTATCATCTTTACATTAGTCTAGCACTCGGAAGATGGTGGCATTTTTTTTCTCTCTCTCATTCTACCCAGATAATAGACTTATCGGTCATAAAACGTCTCCCAGTACTTCACTGTAGTGTAATTTATATTTTCAAATCCTTTGTGATCATTGATCCGTTTCCGGTTATATGAAAATGCATGAGTGTTAATGATAAGGCCTAATTGGCCGAAACTAGCTGGCCCAGGAAACATGACACTTCAGCTATTTTCAGTTTTGTGAGTGTGTTCATTGCTTTCATGTGCATTCTTTTCAGATTCTGTTAACAATGTGAATCTTCGAAACGACAAATTTCATTTTTCAAAAAGTCATCTGCAAATGTTTTAATTCAGCAAGCAAAGAATGACATCCGACAGCTAACATTAGGTAAACATCATATGAGTCCTGTTACATACAGTCTTGGTCAGGTGCCATAAGATTTAATTTCGGAATGCTGTTTATGTTTGTTGTACGTTTGTTGTACAAATGTCATTGTAAATGTTTTCGCTATAACGTAGACAAACAACGATAAAACCAAATTGACCCTCAAATCGCGCCTTAATGCTACAATAAAGTTTCGCCAAAGGCCGCAAACATGGAACTATACGACTTTACTCCCAGTATGCTGCCTTCTAGGGACAGTACCTCATATTATGTATACAGCAAGGCGATATTCACTTGAAGGCTTAGTTTTTCTACAAATAGCAAGCGCATGAGAACAGTTGCGAGATTTCACTCTCTGGTAGAAGTCATTTTTATTCTTGGGGTATTCTTTTGGGATTGAGCTACATTACCTCAAACAGTAAAAACATCGGGGTCACTCTCTACCTTTAAGCAGTCTCTTAAAGCAACATTTTAACCCTTATAAAATGTCTTTAACTATGATTTTAAATGATATACCATGTGTAAAATTATCGCTGAAACCGTTATTGTAACTGAATTGAGAGCTTTTATGACCTAGCATAATTGTTTTAGATATTCATGATTTTATGCGCTCGTCAAATCTTAAAGCACTTACAAAAACTGTGATAACATACAGATTTGTCTTTGATATAATTAAGTGCCATGTTTGGTTTTAAATCACTTGCACATACCTGTTAGCACTTTTTATTTGATAAAAACTTTATACAAGCATTCACTTCGCTGCAAGCTACTTTTATCCCATGAATTTCTTAGCTGTTAGTTAAGTCTTGTTGTATATATGTATATAAATTTTAGTTAGAGGACCACAAGGTAGAATAGTTATTTATAGCTAATTGTGTCATCCTCTTTAAACATTGTTTAAATAAATAAATAAAAATTGGTAAACGCTAGTCATAAGCAGACTTTAAGTTTGGAGAACGTCATTCCGGCCGGCCATGTCGGCTATCTGTCGGTCATTTGTTTCCTGTCCATCATATTAGATAGTGTCGCAACACGTTCAGCAAGTTTTGCAGACATTCAGGAGTGACTCCTTTTGGTGCCGAAGTATTTGAGTCTTCACAAATTCATCTGAGGTAGGTTCCTTGTGTTCTGCGATAACTTTCGACAGTTTCTGGAAGAGTCGAAGAATTGAAGGAATGACCAGTTTTTATAGCGAAGTTGTTTGACTTCTCTATAGTTATATAATATCGTTTGCGATGACCTGGGACATCGTTCTGAAAGTGCCGCACACCAACACCGCAAACCGTTCTACCTCACCGAATATTAATATTGAAATGTTATCTGTTGTGGAACCCAATATGATGACTTCTGGAAGTCTTCCTGAAAGTGCTGTAGAGCATTGCTACCGATTCGGAACCTATTTTAGATTATTATGAAAATGTCAAACAGGTTTTTCTATGATAATTTGTCTAATGCCGAAAATATGTCCTGTAAAAAGGGATCCCTTTTTACATGACATAACAGTTTTGATAGCAACAAAAATGCCCTCTAGTCTCCCTCTAGTCTCAGGCTGAGCAGAACTCTGTTTTTTTTTTTTTTTTGTTTTTTTTTTTTTTTTTTTTGTTTTTTTTTTTGTTGTTTTTTTTTTTTTTTTTTTTTTTGTTTTTGTTTGTTTTGAAACAGCCATCATGTTCCCAATGGACCAGAACATAAAAGGGATATAATCTACACTATGATGAAGTACGGGGAGACGTTTTACGGCCGTCACACGTCACTTAACATCAGCTGTACAGCCTGTACTGGTCATATATGTTCTGTGAAAAAGGATCCTTTGGAAATAATGAACAAACCGATGAAATGAAAACAGCAGACTCGGTATTATTGAGTCTGATCATGTGCAGTATTGGGTTATGCGACGTTGAACATGCCCTCTAGGCTCTAGTTGAGCAGAACTCTGTTTTCCGTAGAAATGAAATGTGTTCGGTGGTTCCAAAATTCCAGAAAATAGCATCTAAACTATGATGAAGAAATGGGAGAAATTTCACTGAGACTGTCGAGACACTCGCAAACAGCTGGGTACCTACGACAGATGGATATCAGACGACGAAAACTATTTTGATGCAAAACTACCCCTTGGTGACTTTTCCGCCATTTTTTACAAGGGCGACAGCTGTTGTGACTCCTGTACAACATTCTCTTCTGAAAAGCGGCTAATCTAACTTTGGAGAAAAATTCTTTCCTTTTAAAGAAGATTCCTTTTAAGAAGGGAAGCAAAACAATATTAGAGTTGTGTCCCTTGGAAGTGTATACATCCTTTAACTCCTTACCATGCTTGTCCTAAAAGTTGAACAAGTCGATTTTACTGCCTGTTTGTATGTCTAATATAAGGAGCAAATAATGTAGACCCTGATTTGGTGCCGTAATTTGTGGCATCTGATCTGGGGTTTTACGCTGTCCTGTCTGTCCGAATACCAAGGGTAATCACGCTTATTCGAACTGGCGATAATTCTGAGCAGACATCATGGAACAGATTTGGCAAGCCTTTATACATGTAACACGTAAGTTGCAACAGACATGTTATTGTCTACGCCCATGTCTATGGACGTAGGCAATCTTATGAGTTTGATATTGCTCCGATTGCACTCTATGAAAGGTCAAGGACTGGTCCAAAGCTATTTCCCATCGACTGTTCAACGTTATTATAACAAAGTATTAGCTTTCACAAAAAGCTAGGTCTACACTATGTGCTAAGCGTAGAATAAGCTTTTTGTGAAAGCTAATACTTGTGTACATATCATAATTGTTGATAGTAGATGACGATTTATTAAGGTGAATGGATACATCTGGAGATTTATCTGCCGTTTTTCACAAGGGAGACAACTTTTGTGACTTCAAGTTGGTTTTCCTGTATAATATTCCCATTCTGAAAAGGCGTCTACTCTAAAAGGAAAGAATTTGCTCCTAATGGTAGCAAATTATTTCCTTTTAGAGAGACCCCTTTTCAGAAGGAAGCAAAACCACTTCTGCCAGATATCTCCTCTTGTACATGTGTATCAATCCCCTTAAAACATGGGTGAGCTTACTGATGTGGCGCTCCCAGGGGTTATGGGGAACGAATAATGTCATTTATTTCAGGGGAACACGTCTAAAAATGAAGGGAACAGGGGAACACCTGTAATTTTGGGGAGCACGGAACATAGAAAATTAAGATTTTGATTTTGGGAAACAAGGGAAAATGCTGAAATATTTCAGGGGAACAAGGGAAAAGGTACCCCCGGAGGGCCTCACTGATATGCCACAAACGGCATGGTCGCTTGCACTTCATTTGTTTTTTACGTTTGATGTTCCAGTTATTTGTTTGTCTTTTCAGATGAAATACCAGTGCCGTTTCAGCCACGTGTTTGGAAGATGAAACTTGGTTACTAAGGCTGCGCTTTTAATTTCGGATCGTCTGCCACCTTTTTTGTCGTCTCTATGGTTACATGACGTAAAACGAGCTTAGTTGCAGTTGTATTCATTATAGTGTGTGAGTATTTTCAGTATATATTCACGATTCATTAATACTTTTATGGCATTTATGGCATTACTTTGCTGAATTCACTGCATTGTTATTCTGTTGTTTAAGGTATATCCGTCGGACTGACCATGGCTTCTGCCGTGCGTATTTAGCCTAAGTTTTGGGACAGACAGGCCTGAGCAATGTCACCTGCTACAATTTTGCCACTGCTGCAGTTGCGATCAGGGACCAGTTGTTCAAAGCGTCGTTAGCTTAACGAGCTCGTTAAGGGACATTTCGTTAACTGTTTTAGTGGATTCAATATACAATATTCTGATATTTTTTGCTGAAAAAAAATGTGAGTAGCTACTGCAAAAGCTACTCACATTTTTTTCAGCAAAAAATTTCAGCATATTTGTGTATCACTCGATGTAAATTTACTCAGCTTTGAACAACTGGGCCCAGCTCTTTCTGAGTTAAGGCATATGTGAGCTCAATTCGAGTCTTCTCTGATGTTTTAGTGACTTTCTTTGTATTGATATTTGCTACTAACATCAGGGTAACTCCTATTATGAAAATCAGGATTTTCCTGTCTGTCTAAAATGAGGGTTTTCACCAAAATAGAGGCATGAAAATTAATGTAGATAGCCACTAAGGCTTATCAAATATTTTATGACTGAAAAAAGTGATAATACTTGAATTTCGTAACGAAAAATTGACATTTTGGGGTAACAAATTGGTTTTATCGTGTACAGTCTAGGCAAAGAGGGTATACCCTGGCAGGTACAGGCATCAATTTTAGCACTCGCTAACTTGCTAAATGCTGGTTGATTTCCTCAAAAAGCAAGCTGCAATTTCCATCACTTGCTAATTCTAGCAGGTTGGAAAGATTCTTTTTAATTGGCAGAACCTGAGACATTGTTGCTGAAGTTTTGCAATTTCTTTTCCAAAAGCAATGATTATTTTTTTCTTATTTTTCCCAGAAAAGAGGTTTTGACATTACATGCAAATTTTCTCCATAGGAGACAATTTGCATGTAATGCCAAAACCTCTTTTCTGGGAAAAATTAGAAAAATATTCTAAAATGTCTGCTGAAATTTTTACTCAGAGTGCTAAGGTTTACAGCCACATTTAACAGTGTTTATAAGTGTGAAAAAGCAAGTTGGGTGAAAGGTTTAGCAAGTAAAAAATAATGCCACTTGCTAATTTTAGCAAGCTGTCAAAAAAGTTAAATTTGAACCCTGAGGTACTGAGAAAACGCTGGTTATGCAACTCTCTAATGAAACAAATTATTTGATTTATTGGATAATGGTTTTTATTAATTTTAAAATTTTATGTTGCTATCTGCTAAATGATATTCGGCTTTTTCTTTGAAAGTTCCCAGCCAGGACTGGCTGAGAAAATTCTGCATTTTCGATAGCTAAGTTGCTCTGACGGTAAGTGGTAAATATCAAAATTAAAAAAAAGCCACTTAAACGTCAGAGAAGACTCAGACTAATGCGAACTATGTATACCCAACCAGAGTGCACATTCAAGTCAGAGCATGTTCAGTCCTTTTGGGTCGACTGTTTACAATCGAGCCATAGTGTACAAACGCAAAAATTTCCTTAAGGTAGTTGTCCACGTGGTTATCATTGACCAGTGTAATCAAACCGAGCGCAAGACAAAATCCAGGTAACGGTTATTTATAGCAGCGCTATTATTCTTGTCTCTGTGACGTCAAAAGCTCTGTTGATAGAGGGTTATCTGTAAAACCTGGACCGGGACAATTGGGACATTGGTAAACAGTGCAGATCCAGATCAGACGTCGCAGAACGCGGCGTCTGATCAGGGTCTGCACTGTTTGCTAAAATTACAGGTAGTTAAGGGTTAAATGAAACAATCGTACGTCCCCATTCGGGACCATTTTCCCAGCCTACACAAAGACAGTCGACCCACCAATGCTGTCAGTGCTTGATTTCTACAATCTACAAAGTGCAAAAACTGAAACATGTGCTGATACCTGTGCATTCCCATTTGATCATATGATTACATGCTAAGCGCATGGGTTTTAAACATGGCAATTGTTTTGTTACGGTACTGCGCAGTTTATTTAGGAATATTGCAATAAACAATCTTGCACTGTGGCATAAAGGGACCCTCTATCCAGTTTCAAGCCCTATTGTTTGACTGATTCTGTCTTTTGTGTTTGCCGTCTGCCGGTACAAAAAAATCAAACACATAGCGTAATATCATGTGACTAAAGATCCAGGTGTGATGCCATTCAGAAAACGTAAAACATGTATAGGTTATTGCAGAGTTTTAAATTCGAGCCATCAGGCGAGAAATTTAAAACTATGCAATGACGGGTATCTCACAGATGCCATAACGACTGGCCACAGCATTCACCTATCATATATTTAAACAAGGATATCACATTACATTTAATAGTGTTGCGACAAATACTTTTATGCCACAGCATTGAATATTTTAACTCTTTTCGGGGCCAATTTTTAGATGACAGTTGCCGTCTGCTTTTTTTTTAGCAAACTATCAGTTGGAAATAAGTTTACATGTAAAGCTGAAAGACCGAATGTCAAACAGCGTAGATCCTGATGAGACGGCTCATTATGAGCCGTCTCATCTTGATCTACGCTGTTTGCAAAAGCCTATTATCATTCGCCTACGCTGGCAGTGAAAGAGTTAAAACTCCCATAAATTATATTTTTTTCTCTTTCTTCACTAAACCATATGTTGTGGGTACTAATTGGAAGCGCCTAGTACCCACAACAAATGGTTTTGTGAAGAAATGAACAAAATAGTTATCTTGATACCCGCTTTATCTATAGCTATGTAAACCAAGGCATTTTCAGCATTTAGTATGGGAAATGAGGAAGATTTTGGTTAATTAACCCATTGTAGACTGAATGAACTCTCCCCTACTATATATTGGAAGATTCTAATTTCGATTTCAGGTATGTTAGGTTATTTGATTTAGACCTAGAGAAAAATGGTTGAACTCTATGCAAACAGTGGAGACTCTGATCAGACGCCGCGTTCTGCGGCGTCTGATCTGGGTCTGCACTGTTTGCCAATTACCCTTTTAGGGGTCTACAGACAACAATGGGTTGAGACATATATTTGGCAGTGAAAGAAGTTGCTACAACATTGGAAATCTGGTTCAAAAACTGCAAAATTCTGAAAATGCGTAATATTTTAGGTTTCCGCTATAAGTCATGTGTATGGTAGGTGGAGAGGGAGGGGGACATATGGGGTACCCATGACATCAAACGGAATATGTATGTCGCGGCCGAGATACGAATTACTTGCTACGAGTACTTCGGTATCCGACATCTGTTTACTGCCTCTTATTACCTGTGTAAATAGGATGTTGATACTCGAGCTACTTTTGATAAAGCAGAAAAGGTGAAAACGTCACTTTATTCTAAACTGAAACTTCCCAGACATTTTCGGTAATTGTTATATTTGTTGTATATGGATATGTACATGTTGAAAAGAAATTCTGATAATATAAGGGATTTGTTTAATGTGTTGTGAGAAATAGAAACGAAAATACACTCTTGTGTCTTGGTGCCACTACTTGTTCAGCTGTTAACGTTGACGGCAGCTGGCTTCATCGCCTCTGCTCAGTGGATTCTTGTCATGCCGAACAGTGGTTAACCCAGAAGGACAATGGCCCACATTTAAAAAGTGTCTTCGCCTTTTATACCATCTACAGTTGACTGTCGCTATCTCGACCTCGCTTATTTCGAATAACCGCTTATCTCGATGTGAAAATCTGGTCCCTGCCTAAACATGGAAATCTAACAACAGGTAAAAAACATTGTGGAAAAGAGGAGAAATTGCTCTTAAGCAATTTCTCCTCTTTTCCACAATATTTTTAATATATCTCTAACTTCAAGAATCTAATTACATATATATTTGTTAAATGTGGTTAATCGAATTATTTTTTTTCTCCTCAATTCTGCAAATCTGATATGTCGAGGTACGATTATCTCGACGTATTTCAGAGAGTCCCTCGGAATTCGAGATAACGAGAGTCGACTGTACACCATTATGCTGCACTTTAGATACTTGACATTTAACGTTTACAACTCTTTGGGCAGAATCGGCAGACGACAAATTGATGATAGGTTTCTTATTTTTCGCAAAAAATAGGTTTTGACTTTTTATGCGAATTGTCTCCTGGCTATTTTCTGGGAAAAATAAGAAAAAAAATCTTCAAAATGCCGTCTGCTGAAAATTTTACCCAGCATGCTAAGCGTTAAATAGACTGCTCGTATCCCTGTTATATTTAGACTGTATACTGAAAACAAAATATTATGCAATTATCCAGAGCATAACAATATTATCATGCAGCACGTATAGTAGTTACGTCTAGTGCAATGATGCAACAGGTCGGGGCATGTAGGGGTTGTTGCAGTGCTTAAATTTCGAGCCTGAAAGGCGAGAAATTTAAGCACTGCAACAACCCACTTGTCGCATCTTGCTGGCATTGTTTTAACTGAGAGAAATGATTAAGTTTTGATTTGCTTATCTAAACACACTGCTGCTTTTGGGTTACAGGGTCATTTAGCTGTTTCAGACATACTGGTATGAAAAGATGACTGACGTTTACCATGATGTAGGCTAAATTGCCAGTCAAAGAGGTTTTTTTTGGCGGGGGGAGGGGGAATAAGGGAGAGGTCACTTGGGACACTTTTCAAAAGAAATATTTTAAATACAAAGAAAAATGAAATACCAAGCTCTTTGTTTAAAGTCAAAGCAAGAAAGACTTAAATGTCTGTTTCATTTTAAAATTCAGCATGCTAAATGTCTTCCATCACCTATACTGTTTACATGCCCGTGTTATTTATTACTGCAGGAGGTCGATTATAACTGAATTAGGCTGGCACAATTTCTAGTTGCTGCATTTCTGTCATGGAGATTTTCTGCTTTTTATTGTTTTAGTCTACCACAATCATTTTCTGCACAAATAGCGACAAATTTTGTTACCAAATCTGCAGGCTCAGGGCGTAAACGCTTAGCACTCTGGATAAAATTTTCAGGAGACGACATTTTGAAATATTTTTTCTCATTTTTCCAAGCAAACAGGATTTGATATTTCATCACTGGAGATGGTTTGCATGAAATGTCAAAACCTGTTTACTTAGAAAATTAGCATCAATGTGTCGTCTGAATTAGCCCAGAGAGTGGTAAAGGTGAATGTTACTTCCACATTAGACTGACTCCAGTCGCCATGACAGTGATTAAATATAATGCTGTTTGATACAGCCACTAAAATAAAACCAATATAGTATCATGATTATAAATGCTGATCACTGGATTGATTTCACTATCAGAAGAGCAATTAGAAGAGAAAAGTTTAGTTTTTTTTTTTTTTTTTTTTGTCTACACCAATTGGGGTGACCCGCATCTTAAATAGTCAGGCTAATCACACAACAAATCCCTAACCCAGCTTAAGGGGACGTAGCTACCAAGATCCAGACAATCATTGATTACGCCCTGGGGTGTAGACTATATAGAGATAAGGAGAGACACGGAAGTGATCCATTATTGATCCAAAATGCATCACTGACCTTATGCTTCTGATCTACAACTAAAACCCGGGACTAGCTGGAGCACCGAATAGAACAGAATAATATTTACTGGAACACTACATATACAGAAGATGTTCTCCATTCACATGCACTGTTTCGGCACGCCAGACCTATGTAGATATTCTAAAACGTTACCATTGCAGCACTTTATCAAAGGTGATGGGATAAGCATTGATTTAGACAATTTCACCTTTTTTAAGTAGGTCGGTCCATTAGTACTGTTTGACGCAATTTATAGCGAATCCGGGAGAGCGTGACAAAAATTTGATATTCTTAACTACTTATTTTAGTTTTGATGAGGTAAGGCTAAAAAACCGAAGTGAAATTAACTGTATCGCTAATTATTTCTAAATGAGAGGGTCGTTCTTGTAGAGGCCAACGGGACGAGATTTCATTTAGACTTCTCGAATTCACAGTTTGCATCATTGAATTTAGTCGATTTATCCCAGATTTGCATGTAAAGACCCAGTGCATCTACCCACTTTAAAAGTGAAATTGTCAAAACTAATGTTGCAGTGGTAATCTTTTACAGTATCTATATAAGTCTGGTATGCCGAAACAGTTCATGTGGATGGAGAACACCTTCTGTATATGTAGGTTTTCTTATAAATATTATTCCATTCTATTCTGTTCTGTGCAGTGCTCCAGCTAGTCCCGGGTTTTAGTCGTAGACAACAAGTATAAGGTCAACAATAATGCATCGTGGATCAACAAGAATTAGCTTTTTTTTTCAAAAAGCTAGCGGGTCATTTAGCTTCAACAAATGCATGCAAGCTAATGCCGCACATGATAGCATATAAATCAAGTTTTATTGAACTTATATACCTAAATGACTCCAGTAATTTTCCGAGTTTTTGGTTTACTCCGAACTGTCAAATAATTAATATCTGACGTCTACACAAATAATATATATTGTACAAGGTTACCATTGCAGCCCTTTCTAAAAGTTACGGGATATAACTCTATTTTGATAATTTCACTTTTTAAAGTAGGTAGATGCATCAGTTCTGCTAAACTCAATTTTTAGCATTCCCCGGACAGCGTGACAAAAACTTGATATTCTTAACTGTTCAGTTTAGTTTTGATGAGGTAAGCCTAAAAAGTGAAGTGAAATTAGATGTAATGATTTTAATGCGTGTCATTATTGTACAGGCCAACGGCACAAAATTTAATTCAGACTTCTCGAATTCACTTTTTGCATTAATGAAATTAGTCGATTTAGCCAAGATTTGCATGTAAAGAACCCAAGACTATTTCTTATTAAAATCAGCTCTGAGCATAGACCAAGCTTTTTGTGAAAGCTAATAATTTTACAGGAAAAAACGTGCATTTTATGCAGTCATCATTTAATTCTATTGATTAATCCTTACTGTCCTTTCGACATCACTGGGAAAGACGTGCTTGGCGTTTTATTTCAAATGAAAATATTTTGTTCTGACTGACCGTATCTTATCGGAAACCATTTGTCTTTTCTGTTTCTGTGTTTTGGTTTCAGATATTTTCTCTGAAAATAAATTGACGACGGAAAATTGGTCTGGCCTATGCAATTTCTATGGTAAAGTGATTTTTCGGAATTTTTGTCTAAGATAATTTTTTTTTTTTTTTTACTTTTCTTTGCTCTGTTTAAATTATTAATGCTTTACAACAATATTGTGAAAATTTCAGAAAAAATCGAACAAGCGGAACTGGTTGAAAACTGCCTTCAAGTTACCTACCCTACAGATTTCTGCATAATTTGCATTCATTTTTACTATGGGAAAAAATGAAAATATTTGAATTTTCAAAGACCAATGACTAGAATGAAATTTTTGTTCATATACAGTTATGACAAAATGGTTTTGCATTAAATCATGACAAAACTTTGCAAATTCATTTCTTCTGAGTAAAGCGCCAAGCTAAAAACGACTTTCAGAAATATGTTGAAAGCACAGTACTCAGTCTGCTTCCACGACGGCGCAACAACGGCACAGAGGACACACAAAATGTCCCTTTTTCTGAAAAGAGGCCTACTCTCAAAGGAAATCACTTGATCCCAAGGGATAAAATTCTTTCCTTGTAGAGTAGATCCCTTTTTCAGCAGGGAGGCAAAACACTTTTGACACAGTTGCCTTCCTTGAGTGTATATTGTTCTCCTTTAGAAAATAAGAACAAAATCATATACGTGAGTAACATTAACTTCCACACTCAAGAAGTTCTCTACCGATCTTTCTTTTCAGTATACCCCTGTTATATAACCATTTTGTCACAAGTTTGCCAGTAACTGAAAAAAACGAATGTTTTCTCTAGATTTGGGGCCTAGATAAAATTCGCCTGCTGGACTATGTATCAAACAGAACCAAGCCACAAGTTTCCGAATGCAGAATTCCACCCTAATACGGCACAAATAGACTTTTCCAGGTCTGTTCATTACTTTCCTCTTTTTATATTTATTTTAAAAAAAAATCCAGTCTATCTGAAAATTCTCAAACGATCTCTGAAATAAAAACTGAAGGGGTTGTTACAATATTCTGCTTTTAAAGGGATATATCCAATAACAATGAGGGCAGATAGAAATGCAGGGACTTTAGCAATTCTACCGCACAAATTCTCACAACCACACACAGTTTCTAATCTTCAGATAACCGCCCGTTTAACTTTATCGCCTTGACCTCCTCCATGCAATTCTACGTAATGTGATTCTTCAACATATGTTTTTAATTAAGGGGACTTTACACACCTAGTAGTTTTCCACCGTTTTTGACAAGGGAGACAATTTTTGTGATTTCCTGTTTGCTTTCCATTACACGAAGCCCCTTCATAAAAGTAGTCCCCAGCAAACACACAGCGTCGCAAGAACGTCGTTACAACGTCGCTGCAACGTCGTGACGTTGCAGCGACGTTGTAACGATTTTTTCTGACGTTGTGTGTTTGCTGGGTCCATTCTACAGTGAAAAAATGCTCCCTTTTCGAAAAGAGGCCTATAGAAGGAAACCATTTGATCCCGAGGGGAGTCTATTCTTTCCTTTTAGGGTAGACCCCGTTTTCAGCAGGGAGACAAAACACTTTTGACATAGTTGCCTTTATATTTATTCTCCATTAGAAAATAAGAACAAAATCATATACGTGAGTAGTAACTTCCACACACCAGAAGTCCACTGTTGGTCTTTCTTTTCAGTATACTCCTGTTAGGTGGACATTTTGTCACAAGTTTGCCAGTAACTAAAAAAGGCGTCACACAGTGCGTTAATTAGATCAAATAAGGTAGTAATATAATGCCTACTGCGTGAATGTTGCTTTCGATTCTGACTCAATATGGGTATCTCAAATATCTAAAAACAAATGCGCACCTGACTTATTATTTGTTTTAGTGTAGACATTATAACATCGGGTCACAGGCATCGGGTAGCATAACTGTTACTTATATCATGTAACAGAGAGGCCAATGTTTTTACTGTTATGAACAGCTATCATGTCACAGACACATGCATTCTGTTATTATTAGACTCACATCCTAGCTCAGTATTTTAGTGCACAATAAAACAAACATATTAATAATTTAAATTTTAGCTATGCCAATCTAAATGTATATTATAATTAATCAAATGAGCTATATCTGAATTGAAATGAGTTAATATGAGCTGCGCTTGTTCAATGAGGTGGTATTTTTGGTTTAGGGACTGTAACCATTCTACAGGATATCCAACTTTCATTTATGTTTAATGACTGTAACCTGTGTACGGGATATCCCACAGCCTATATTTGTGTGTTTTAGGGACTGGAACCATTCTATCGGGTATCCCACATCCTGTATTTATTTTTCAGGAACTGGAATCACTCTACGGGATATCCCACAGCCTATATTTATGTTTCAGGGCCAGGAACCATTCTACGGGATATCCCACAGCATGTATTTATGTTTTAGGGACTGGAAACATTCTATGGGATATCTCACAGCATGTATTTATGTTCAATGGACTTGAATCATTCTACAGGATATCCTACAGCCTGTATTTATGTTTGAGGGACAGGAACCATTCTACGGGATATCCTACGGCCTGTATTTATGTTTGAGGTACTGGAATCATACAATGAGACATTCCACAGCATGCATTTAGGTTTTAGGGACTCGAACCATTGTACGCGAAATCCCACGTAATCGTACCAAACATCCTATACCCTTCCTTATACCTCTGCTAACTTGGATCTTTATCACTTGCCAGAAGGTACTACTGGCCATTTAAGGGAAACATTTGCAAAGGAGGTAATTTTGTCGATATGGTATTTGCCTCCCTTCTTAAAAGGGATCTACTCTAAAAAGAAATAATTTTCTCTCTTAGATACACTTTCAAAGAAGCCAACTCTGTCCCAAGTTGTTTTTGCTCCCTTCTGAAAAGGGAACTATTCTAACAGGAAAGAATTTGCTCCCCTAGGTAGGAAATTATTTCTTTTTAGAGAAGACTTCTTATCAGAAGGCCTTTTATGCAGAAAAGCAAACAAGAAGTCAAAAAAATTGTCGCCTTTGTAAAAATGGCGGAAAGTCCACAATTTTATCAAGCCTCTTAATGGTGGCAGGGAACTGTCCTTATATTAAGTCAGTTGTAGAATAAATTACTGTGTTGGTTTGTCAGTCACATTTGGCCGTGACCATCACGATCGCTTGGGGGTTTATTCTTTTGTATGTCCGAAGATGGCTTATTGGTCTAATCAATCGTTTATGCTGTTACACGTGTTCTTAGTTCTTCAAGGGCATGCGCACTATTTTGATGGGGCCACGCCATGTTAAACGTTCTTGAGCAGTACCCTCCCAAAGTTCCAGATGTTTAAGTCCTACAGAGATGCTTTCAAAGTGTCTTTATAATGTTTCTTTTGTTCATTTGGGAACGTTTTCCATGCTCAAGCTCCTAGTCCACCGTGGGAACGTTTTCCAGGCTCAAGCTCCTAATCCAACCTGGGGGACGTTTCCATGCTCAAGCTCCTAGTCTACCTTGGGGACGTTTCCATGCTCAAGCTCCTAGTCCACCTTGGGGACGTTTCCATGCTCAAGCTCCTAGTCCACCTTGGGGACGTTTCCATGCTCAAGCTCCTAGTCCACCTTGGGGACATTTCCATGCTCAAGCTTTTTGTCTACCTTGGGAGTTTTGCAGGCTCAAACGCCTAGTCCACCTTGCAGACGGTTCCATGCTCAAGCTCCTAGTCCACTTTGGGGATGTTTTCATGCTCAAGCGCCTAGTGTACCTTGGGAACGTTTTCCAGGCACAAGCTCCTAGACCACCTTGGGGGCGTTTACTTGCTCAAGCTCCTAGTCCATCTTAGGGACGTTTTCAAAGCTCAAGCCCCTAGCCCACCTTGGGGACGTTTCCATGCTAAAGCTCCTAGTCAACCTTGGGGACGTATTCCATGCTCAAAAACCTATTTCACCTTGGGAACGTTTCCCCTGCTCAAGCTCCTAGTCCACCTATGGGGAATTTCCATGCTCAAGCTCCTAGTCCACCTTGGGAACGTTTTCCATGCTCAAGCTCCTAGTCCACATTGGAGACGTTTTCCATGCCCAAGTTTCTAATCTACCTTAGGAACTTTTGCCATGCCCAAGCTCCTAGTCCACCTTGAGAACGTTTTCAAAGCTCAAGCGCTTATTCCACTTTGGGGCCGTGTTCATGCTCAAGCTCCTAGTCCACCTTGGTAACGTTTTCCAAGCTCAAGCTCCTAGGCCCCCTTGGGGCGTTTCCATGCTCAAGCGCCTAGTCCACCTTGGGGGCGTTTCCATGCTCAAGCTTCTAGTCCACCTTGGGAACGTTTTCCATGCTCAAGCTCCTAGTCTACCTTAGGGATGTGTCCATGCTCAAGCCCCAAGTTCACCTTGGGAACGTTTTCCAAGCTCAAGCTTCTAATCCACCTTAGGGACGTTTCCATGCTCAAACTACTAGTCCACCTTGGGAACGTTTTCAAAGCTCAAGCTCCTAGTCCACGTTGGGAGCGTTTCCATGCTCAAGCTCCTAGTCCACTGTGGGGTGTTTCCATGCTCAAGCTCCTAGTCCAACTTGGGGACGTTTTCCATTATCAAGATCGTAGTCCACCTTGGGGCGTTTCCATGTTCAAGCTCCATCTTAGGGGCGTTTCCATGCTCGCCCTTGGGGTGTTTCCATACTCAAGCCCCAAGTCCACCTTAGAAAAGTTTTCAGTTCTCGAGCTCTTAGTCCATCTTTGGAGGTTTTCTATGCTTTAGCACCTAGTACACCTTGGGGCGTTTTCCCATGTTCAAGCTCCTAGTCCACCGTGTGGACGTTTTCCAGGCTTATGCTCCTAGTCCTCCTTGAAGTCGCTTTCCATACTCAAGCTCTTAGTCCATCTTGAGGTCGCTTTCCATGCTCAAGCTCCTTGTCCACATTTGGAAGGTTTTCCATGCTCAAGCTCCTAGTCAACCGTGGGGACGTTTTCCATTCTCAAGCTCCTAGTCCAATCTGAGTACGTTTCCCCGTATGATTAAGCTCCTAATCTTCCTTTGGAACGTTTTCCACACAATCTGCTAGTCCTTCTTGAGTTCGGTTTCCATACTTAAGCTCTTTGTCCATTTTGGGGACGCTTTCCATACCCAAGCTCCCAGTAGATCTTAACTGTAATAGTATACCCTGACAATCGACACGGCATTGAGGCCCTCCCTATTCCCCAAAAAGAATCGGCCTTGTTCCCTTGTTCCATAAATTGATTTTCAAAATGTCCATGTTCCCTGTTCCCCAAAATTAGTTTCGTTCCCTTGTTCCCTTAAACATTTGCCAGTGTTCCCTTGTTCGCTGAAAATAAATGGGCATGTTCCCTTGTTCCCTAAAACCCCTGGGAATGCCTCAAAAGCCTGTCTACCAAACCACAGACAGGCCTTTTGGATGCACCCACATTCTAAAAACTGGTATCCCTTTCAATACATCTCTGGGTGTAGAAGAAAAAGATAGGATTTTTACAGTGACGAAATTTATATACAGGCCATAATGCTGGACTGATCACATGCTCATAGTCAGCTAACTCAAGCATTCAACCTGCTAGACCACAACCCGAGAAAGCAACAATGAGGCTGGGTTCCAATATGAAGCAAGACAGCAAGAGACCATCAGACCAGTGCTTGTTAACCGTTACCACTCCGGCTATGGGCAAATTAAGCCGACGATAAATTGACGATATTTTTCTTGTTTTCTCAAGAAAACAGGCTTCGACATTCCATGCAAATTGTCTTTTTCTTTCCGTTCCGATTGCGTCTCAACGTTGCGCATGTCCGCTTGGAACGATCTTCTCTCATACAGATATCGTAGTTCGGATACTGTTTGGTCAGGCCTGTCCGTCCGAATATTCTCGAATAACACGCCTGAGCAAACAGTTATGGCTCAGATCAGACGCCACAGATCGCAGCATCTAATCAGGTTCTCCACTGATGTGGCAGAATTTGCATAATTTTAGTTACCTCTTGGCTCGGGGGGTAACTTAGGGGTAATTTTGGTACGGGTGTGCGAGCCAGTATTTCAAAACCTACCCTATTCATATACCTGGCCTTTGAAAAAACAGACCCTTTCATATACTTGATCATCCAAAATGTTGACCTATTCATATACTGCCCTTTGATTTTTTGTACGCATTTTTGCTGGTTGTTAGACAAATATCACAGTCAATTCATGTTATACCAAGAGGATAAGCAGCCTCGAAAAATCTCTGAGCGAAAAATATGTTCATATACCAGGATGTCAGAAAAATGGGGCCTTTCACATAGGAATCCAGAAAAATGGGCCATTCATATACTTTTTGTTAAAAAAAAGGGGGCCAATCATATACCTGGCAGTGCTGAAAAAGGGGGCTATTCGGTACCACATCCGTACTATGCCATATATAGGACCTCCCCCGAGCCTCTTGGCTGATCTCCGCGTATCGATTCGATAGTTAGTCATCGAGAAAAACTCGTACAAGTCGACGGACTATTCCGGATAATTACGACACTTAAATTAATTAACTATTAAACACTGTGTTATACCGTGCAGTTTGCAAAATCGGAAGCTGCTGAAACTGTACATCGGCAATCAGCTAGCTGCAGTCGACTGAAACAACCAAGTAAAGAAATCAAACTAATTTTTTTTTTCCACATTTGGAAAATCATACTTTTTGAAAGGTGGGAGATGTCTTTTTACATCGTTACTTCGTTTTAGATCATCTAACTGACCATTTCCATTCAGGATAACGACAACTGGTGCTGCATCACTGAATGTGTTCCTCGAGAGGTGTCGAGATGGACAATTTCTTTGCTAGTGTAATCCCGGATGACATTTTTTTTTTTTTTTTTTTTTTTTTCGTTTCCGTTCTATGCACAAATGCAAATCATTCATTTTTCATGAAATATATACTCGTTTTATTCTCAGCAAGTTCCTCTACGGGCCGTTTGTCGGGGTCCAATAGGTTTGACAACTGTACGATCAGCTGTATGAAGAGATTTTCTTGCTGTTGAATTAGTTACAATGCTTTATCAAAGCCACCGTTGAAACCATTCACTAGAAAATGGTACATGTAGCGTTTTTATGTTGTTTTCAGGCATTCTTCACTTACTAAAAGGGACACACTTTTCAACAAGTCAGCATTTGATGAAATCTGAGCATATAGTGTGTTGCTCATGAATGGAATAGAAACTTGGATCTAGAAGTATATCACTAAATCTTAACGTAAGCACCCTGCTTCTATACGTTAGTGCTGACTTTTTATTTGGGGTTTATGTCTTTCAATATTATTTTACTTATATCGAGCTGGTCTTTAATAAGAGTTGGGTAACAATAACGGAGTACCCGGAGAAATACCACCTGGCTTTCTGTTGCAGAACTTGGCGTCTCTCATGTGACCTGGGCGAGGCTGGAATCCACAGTGGTGTTAGACCTAATAATTGTCAGCCATATTAACCACTAGACCAGGGATGCCCATAGATATGTATGATGCATTTTCTGTCATTCTTACAAAGGGAGATAAGTTTCTGACTTCCTGTTTAGTTTAAACATATTTTATTCAGAGTTAATGGCACATCAATAAATATAACAACATACAAAATACTAGGATGGGAACGAAAGCAAATTGCTTATGAAGTTCCTCTCCTCATACATACAATTGAATATATCCGATAACGGCACAAGGTTGTAAAGATGTTAACGTATTCATGTGACATATCTACCAATATATGCTAATTATAACATTAACTACTATATAGCGAAAGTAGAAACTTATATGTTCAAACATAACAAACATGAAGAAGAACAGGGAAAAAAACAAAAAACAAACATAATAATAGTCTACTTTATCAATGATAAGGAGGAAAAAATGAAAGAAGTGGCATGAGGTGGAGCGAAAGAGCAGAAAAAAAAGACAAAAGAAAAGAAACAAAGTGTGTTAGAAGAGTAGGGACCGCCATCTGCGCCGCGAGAACCAAAAAATGGCCAAATACACTATAATCCTGTTATAATCCTGTTGTCCTACTGTATACTAAATGTATTTATGATTCCTTTGACCTATCTCACCGCTATCATAATAAATGTATTCGCATCACTCAACAATGAGGAAAATGAGAAAATTTCCTAATAGATTAAGCCCTGTCTAAAAAGAGTCTACTCTTAAAATTATTTCCTCTAAGAGTACATATAGATGTCTATATATAAGAAAAACAAAATTGCCTCCCTCCCCTGTAAGTGGATATATTCCTTTCAAGCAGTGTCAACCAACCCCTGATTCAAGTGGACATCTGTCAGTGACTGTGCATGTATTGTTTTCGGAAACGCGAACGATAATATTGATCAAACTAGCGACTTTCAAACAAAACAAATCAAAGCACTGACGACAATGATGGGTCGATTGTCTCTGAGTATAGGCTGAAAAATGGTCTTCAACTTAGACTTCGACTGTTCAAAATTATTGCATAAAAAGCTGTGTCGCACGTTATTAACAGTCGTGCATTAACCGGCGAAAAGCAATGTATTAACAAGGCAATTCACGCACTGTTAATGCACGGCTATGCAGCTTTCAATATGATCGTACCAGGGCCACAGATTTGCTGCCGTTACAAGATGTGTACTGCCTGGCCCTAGAACGAGCATAGTCCGTGGAAATTGCGTTCGTGAGACATCGGTGAAAATGCGAAACAAAAAAGTGCAAGAAATAACGCGAAATGTAAAAAATGTTTTCAGTTTTTATGCAATAATAGCGATCGAACATGGTTTTTTAATGCATTAACATTCCGGCCTCCGGCCTCGGTTTTCAACACATCCTACGGGACCTGGCGAATGTTAATGCATGAAAACCCATGTTTGATCCATACACTGAAACGCGTTTTCCGGAACTTGCGTCTCCTTTATTTTTATTGCGCTGCTTATTCACCCATATATGCTTAGCGTCTCAGACATGGCACATTGGCAAACAGTGAAGAACGCAGCGTTTGTTCAGTGTCTTCACTGTTTGCTTAAAGTAAGAAAATCAATGTAAAACTCACATCGAATAAAATAAGCCTGACACCTATCTATTGTAACTGGACCTCTCCAAATCTATTGGGTGGAAGAATCTGTTGGTTAGTAAAGGGTTGAATAGTACACAAAACCCCTTAGCCTTTGCGCGCGGTTTAAGTTTTGTCAGTGGTAGTCACTTGGACATCAGTAGTATGAACAATATTGTATATATAATTTGGGTCGTATTGACATACAATTGACCCCAAAACCGAATATAATAATAGATTGGCAGATGATACATCGATTGGGGGATGTCTGGCTGCCTGGCTGGCTGGATGGATGGATGGATGGATGGATGGATGGATGGATGGACGGACGGGCGGGCTGGCAGGCAAACGGGTCAGACCCAGATAGATAGATAGATAGATAGATAGATAGATAGATAGATAGATAGATAGATAGATAGATAGATAGATAGATAAGTGAAGGTGTGAGCTGACAAGCGGATGAAGAGATGGACAGACAGGCAAATTGATGAAGATGTTGTTAGTAAAAAAAAAGGGGGTAAGAGAAAAGTCCAGGGAGTGCCACAATCACAAATCTCAGCCCCTTCCAGACAACAAGAGGAAGAGGAAACGGACAAAACCAAGTAAGTCACATTTCATGAAAACAAACAAAACACAAGCTATCTAATAAAGAATATTACCACAGCAAAATTTTGAAAGTGCAAACTATTATTATTATTATTATTATTATTATTATTATTATTTCTTACTTTTGGTTCAGTTTTGACGTTATTTGAAGAAATTTGGTAGAGTCCGAGTCCCCGATGTAGCATACAGCTAGGCGTCCAGCTATTCATTGATACCAGCAGCTAGCGATGACCGACAGTGTCAGGTGGTCGTTCAATTATCAAAACTATAGGATCTAGACAAACTGTCCGTAACCAGTACAGTGGCTCAGTTGGTAGAGCGTCAGCTTTGTGACCGTGGGGGAGGGGTTGCGGGTTCGATCCCCAGCCGAGTCATATCAAAGAGTTTACTAGCTGCTTTTTCGCTTGGCGCTCAGCATTAAGAAAGTAGAGCTAGGAATCAGAACTGGTCAGCTCAGTGTCAGTATAATGTGACTGGGTGGAATATCATGTCAAGTGTCTGGGGCGTGATATATCAGTGAGGCAGCACTCTAAAAGTGAGCATTGAGCTCCCTGCTACATCCATACACCGTCGCGATATGACTGAAAGATTGCGGAAAGCTACGTAAAGCCCGAATGAAAACACACAAACAAACAGTCCGTAAATTTCGTACAGAAACTTGCTGAGAATACAGCGGATATATATATATATATATATATATATATATATATATATATTATGAAAAATTAATGATTTATATTTGTGCATAGAAAGAAAACGGAAAAAATGTCATCCGGGATTACACCAGGGGCGAAATTGTCAATCTCGACACATCTCGAGGAATACATTCATTGATACAGCACCAGTTTTCGTTGTCCTGAATGGAAATGGTCAGTTAATGATTTATATTTGTGCATAGAAAGAAAACGGAAAAAATGTCATCCGGGATTACACCAGGGGCGAAATTGTCAATCTCGACACATCTCGAGGAATACATTCATTGATACAGCACCAGTTTTCGTTGTCCTGAATGGAAATGGTCAGTTAGGCCTACATTATCTAAAACCGAAGTTACAATGTAAAAAGACATCTCCTACCTTTCAAATGTATCGTTTTCGGAAACGTGAACGATAATATTGATCAAACTAGAAGGTATAACAAAAATGTTAAGGATGTTTTATTCCTGTCTGCAAATACGTTAGATTTCTTTAATTGTTTCAACCAACTGCTGTGCAGCTAGCTGATTGTCGATGTACAGTTTCAGCAGCTTCCGATTTGCAAACTGTACGGTATAACACAGTGTAAAAGATGTCTGAAACGAAAAGAAAAACCAATCACTGAAAAAAAAATAATGAAAAATATAATTAAAAGGTATCATATTAAAGCTGCAAAACTTTTGTAATCCTTTATGTTCTGACAGCGATGGTCCCAAGCTTTTGGTTGGCCATAATTCATAATGTATGCTAACAATAAGGAAAAATAAAACATTTATTTTCGATGAAATTGCGGCCTTCCGAGTTCAAATGTATACATATACATCATACATTTCAAAGGTAGAAAATAAGAAAATTCGATTTTAGTTTATATTTTTATATCTTTAATGCACATACCTATATGATAGCTGACCTTTCCTCCGTGCGTGCGTGCGTGCGTGCGTGTGTGTGTGTTATTTACTTTTTTTTATTTATTATATATTATTTTATTTTTATTTATTTTTGGTTGATAACTGGATAAATATTATTAACCCTTAAAGCGCCAGTCACAACTATTGTCGTCTGCTTTGTCATCTACTTGTGATTTTAAAAGTCATTTTTGCAAACAGTGTGGACCCAGATCAGACTGCTCTTGCAGTCTGATCAGGGTCCACACTGTTTGCCAGTATGCAAAAATAGGTTTGAAAAGTCTGCAAGAATATTCAGCAGACGACATAAACAGACGACATTTTCAGATGCAGTTTTTCTTTGCGCTTTAAGGGTTAATCTGTCCACAGAGTTAAGGCCGTGGAAGTGGCACGACTGATGTACATAAGATTTATGACCACGACTGCTGTGCGAATAAACCTTAACTTTATCCACACTCAAATCACGCGATCACGATAGCTTCGGCTGTTAAAACGTGACCTTGACACACATGAGAAGAGAATGAAAACAACAAATGGACTTTTTGTCATTTCAAAAAAATTACTGTTAGCTTATGCAATGAGACGGAGAATGGTAGGGTAAAGTAGTGATTTTCAGGCTGATTTTTTCTGTTGAACGGATAAATTCAATATTCTGTTATACTTTAGAACCGAAAGGTATGCTTTTTCTTTTTCCCCACTTTTTTTTTTTTTTTATTTTCTGATTTGATGTTATTACGGCAAACAGTTGAGGAATTTTCAGTGTGCTTCTGTGTAGGTGATCGCATTTGGTGTTTATCGTTAAGAGTTAAATACTTGTAAATTACATAAGAAATACTGAGCTTACTCATTTAAGGATGGACAGTTATAGCTCGGTTGCACAGTTATAGCTCGGTTGCCCATAGCACTTTTTTTCAATAAATATTGGTATTTTTCTTATTTCTCCACAAAATTATATGACTCGCTTAGTAATTCTATAATCTAAAGAGTACCCACTACGTGTTTTCATGTACACATAATAAAAAAATATTTTCTTGATAACCCTAACCCTCTTATCTGGAGCTATGTTAAATTATTCATTTATTCAGGACAAATTTTTTTTAATATTTTGGGTTTATCCACAGATCTATAGGTGAGATTTTCTTATGCACAAAGCATTGGAGGCATTTGTAACCATGTATCCACTGAAAAAAAAAAATTATTGTGGAATAGCCGGCAGTCATGAAACGATTCATGTCATTGAATTCGTATTATATTTTTTTTTTTTTTTTTTTGACAATATGGGGCTAGTAGCGTGATACGTGATGATACACCCTGAAGTTCAATTCCCAAAGAAGATGATAACTTTTACATACAATAAGATTAGACAAAGTCGCAATAGAAGCAGTGTAGAATGTTATGTCTGATCAGTTGACTGTGGATTTTGATCATTGACTATGGACCAGAAATAGATTTTGATATACATCAGATATATGAACATCAGAAGATTTAGACAATACATCATCACACCAAAAATCTGATTATAAATGTTAAAAAAAAAAAAAAAACACTGTTCATTAGCAGTATTTAAAGTGTGACTTGATATACTGATAGATTTTCAGTCCTGTTTTAAAGGGAGACAGCTTTTGCAACTTCCTTTTTGCTTTCCAGCACACTGAGTGTCTAATGAAATGAGGCCTACTCTAAAAGGAAAGAACTTGTTCCCTTGGGTCTACTCTAAAAAGAAAGAATTTGATACCTTTTAGAGTAGAACCCTTTTTAGAAGGGAGGTAAAACAATTTTGACAGAGTTGTCTCTCCTTAATCGCTTCCCTTTTATTTCACACTCTCATAAAGTAAAAGCATATGCAAAGTCGTGAACATTTATAATACACTACAAACATTTATACAGTTAGGTATTATAATGCTTTTACTGAAAATAATGGACATGCTATTGAATGACCTTTTGTCAACAACGTCTGTAATATTATATAGTGACATGTAATATTATACAGTAGTTGACAACTGGACCATTGAACATAATGTGATTTTCAGTCAGGGAATGGCAATATTGATCAAGGTAATAGCCTAACTTTTAACACTTTGCATGCTGGGTAAAAATGTCAGCAGGCAACATTTTGAATTATTTTTCTTAGAAAATGGGCTTTGTCATTTTATGCAAATTTAGTGTTTCTTGGAGACAATTTGCATGAAATGTCAGTGCCTATTTTTTGTTGGAAAAAGAAGAAAAATGTTATTATCCCTACATTTTTAAAAAAAAAAACAAAAAAAGTGATGGGGATATTGCGAATGTCTCCCTCCGTCTGTCTGTCCATCTGTCCCGCTATCTCCTCCTAAACCACTGGGCAGAATTTTAATCAAACTTGCTACATGGCTTCCCAATACCCCAAGTGGGAAGGGTGTGCTAGAGCAACATTATTTGTCCATCTGTTCATTTGTCAGTTTGTCCATCAATCTGTCTGAATTTGACCAGACTTGCTACATGTACATTACTTCCCCTCATGGAGCCGGCCTCGGTGGCTCAGTTGGATGCGCCGTCCAACTGGAGACCAGGAGGTTGCGGGTTCAACCCCCACCCGGGTCGGCAACGTTCTTTTCGTGGAGATTGATCATGGCATATTTTCTATGGTCATTCTCTCCCTTCCGCTGATTCATTCAAGAATGGCAGTTGCCAGTTTCTGACGGAAGAATGTGCACAATACTGGTTAACCGCTTAGAAGAATAAGCCTGCCCAGTAAATGTGTGGTTTGGTAAACTGACCGCGCTCGACATGACCCCATTGGGTTGACTGGGCAGTAAAGCCTCAACACAAACAAACAAAAAAAAATTTCCGCTCATGGTAAGGGTGTGTGAGAGTGAGTCCGTTCATCTGTCACACTATTAGCAACATTAGCACAGATCAGGGGGATTTTGCGATGGCATGTCATCGACTGCACATTCCAGGTTACTGTAAATCATAATTTGTCCTCACCTGAATATGCCCAAAGAGAGGTGACTGGTCTCTCTTTTTTGTAACACACGTGCAGTGCCCCAGTAAGAAAAACGGTGGTACTAAGCAAAATTGTAAAAGGTGATGTTCTGTTTTTTTATATATATATATTGTTTCATATGACTCATCAGATGTAGGTATTTTCAGTGTTGCTTCTTCAATCACACCAGCTGCACTTCTGCAAGTACTTGTAGGCCTTTTTAACTAAACTGGACAAAAAGTACTGGAAGAGTTACAATGAATTGCAGTCAGGTCGGTGGTGGGTGCCACACTCATTGTTTTAGTTTATATACACATGAGGGTCTGGATGGGGGTACCAAAAATGGCCAATCATTAAAATTTTAGCCTTTTAATCAGTAATTGTTAAAGCTGTTTTCAAACAAAACAAAAAAAAAACCAAAAAAATCAGCATATTTTGGGCTTAATTGTTTGATTCTACATTACAAAAATCAGAAGTCACCAACATTTTAGGCTAAAAATCAGTAGTCAGTAGAAAATAAGGCCATTAATCAGTAGGCAATAAACCACATCCGGACTCTCATACATGCACTGTGTTTCACTCCTGGGCCCCCTTCTGAGTTGATAAATTCTGGTTCTGCTTTAATAACCCTGGAGGATTCTCACAAGTATTTGGAAAATAGGACTCCCAACTCCCAAAGTATGTTCTGCTAAAAGTTTGGTTAACCCCATTGAAAATAGTCCCAACCAATAAAATTGGAGGCCTAGTACTCCAAATATGGAGTGAATGAGAACCCTAAACCTGGATATGTCCTAGCCTGCCTTTGCAGACAGTGTAGATCCAGATCAGTTGGCTTCCCAGAAACCAACTGATCTGGATCTGCACTGTTTGTCATCCAGTATGCAAATTTATATCTACAATCTAGATAAAGTAATCTGATTGACCATGTTGGCTGACAATTAGAAGTAGGTGTGGCCTCTTAATTTATTCAGCATGTTAAGGGTAAAGTTCATTCCTTGAATGATGTTTAGCATAAGTACTATTAAATTTTGATGATTTTTTTTTTTTTTTTTTTTTTTTGTGAAAGGGTTGTGTGGGGGTGGGGTGGGGGCATCTTTCAGTTTTTTTGGAGGCTTTGTCTCAACTTCAGTATTAAATGCTTGGACTGATGCTAGTTACTGATCAAAAATTTATACACTGCCACCTGCACACCACTCAGTAATGTTAAGGTTTGAGGTCACATACTTGGAAATTTTGACTTGATAAAGTTACAGGATATTTTTTTTTTTTTTTTTTTTTTTTCTAAAAATATCTATCTGCATCTCCTGAGTACCAATTTTTTTGGAATACTGATAATGTTATTGTTAAGCAATGCTTGCATTAAGGGAAGTCTGGGAGTCAGAGACTCCCAAAAATTCTGACTCCCAAAAATTGCCCTGGAACTTCCAAAAATCAGTGCCAGGAAGTCTGGGACTCCCAACTTTTAGTCATTTATAACAAAAATTTAGAATGAATTTATGTGTTATTTAGCTTAACAATGGCAGTTTTACTCAATAAATGAGAGTTTAGGAATATTGAGGTTGTATTTCTGAAAGTGAGTGAAAAATTTGATCACCAAGACTTCCAGATATTGGAGCTAGGAAGTCCTGGGACTTCCTGATTTTGACAGTTAGTGCAAGCACTGTGTTTAGTACTGCTCTATAGTTGTATCTCCAAAATCCACCATCACAAACAAATTTTTCACAAAAGCTTTCTAAAGACTTTTTCTCCTGAATGCATGAAGCTGGCTTTTGGTCTGATGTTAGATGCTTCTTCATATTTGGAAGTGTCTGACAGCTGCTCAGTGACTTAAAGTATTAAAAGGCCACAGTCTCAGCAGTGTCAAACATTTTGGTCAAGTTATCTTAACCCTTAAAGCGCCAATCACAACTATTGTCGTCTGCTTTGTCATCTGCTTGTGATTTTAAAAGTCATTTTTGCAAACAGTTTGGACCCAGATCAGACTGCTCCTGCTCCTTTAGGAGCAGTCTGATCAGGGTCCACACTGTTTGTCTATATGCAAAAATAGGTTTGAAAAGTCTGCAAGAATATTCAGCAGACGACATAAACAGACGACATTTTCAGATACAGTTTTTCTTGGTGCTTTAAGGGTTAAAACCTGCACTGCATTAGTGGGATTCATTTTTCACTGTCAACAGACATGCTCTGTGAGGTGAGCTGTGCTGTTGTGTGGCAACTCTTGCTTATGAGTAAGTTCTTACATACATGAAATTATGCTATACTTACAAATCAGTTCAGCAAAAAATCTTTGGCATCCTATTTCACAAGAACAGATGTCACTGAAATGGAATACAAGTACTGTTTTCATCAGCCAGTGTTGTTACCACTTTTAGCATCCCGCCAGGTATGGTGCTTTTTTCAATCAGGAAAGAACTGCTATTTTTTTTTATTATTATTATTTCACCTCTCAAACATGTTGATATTCATGGAGAACTCTGTATTAATCAGTTCTTGTGGAGAAATAAGAATACTGTTTAAATGTTAGGAGGATTCCACTTTTACCAGGTTATGTTTTAATACCCAAAGTATTCACATGAGCAGCCATAGGTCTAGATAAGAGTGGGTATCAGGTAAATAGTTTTCTTATTTCTCGACGAAAGCATTATTATGTTGTGGGTACTCATTTGAAGTGCCTCACCGAGGCGCTTCTAATGAGTACCCACAACATATGTTTTTGTCGAGAATTAAGAAAAATATAGATATTTTTTTGTTGAAAAAAGCGCCTTATCAAGAGCTAAGAATATGTACAGCTTGGTTGGTTGCTGTCAACTTGCTGATGATCAGGATCTACATTTTTTGTCACTTTTCCAGCAGTTGTTAAACACATGATCAACAGGGAGTAGAGTGGGGCTGTTCATGCTGTAGGACACTTTCAGATATAATGAGTCTGAATATTTAGCATAATGTATTCACGATAGGGATTGGGAGACCTCAACTTCTTACCATACTTGTTCTCAAATTTTAACAAGTACAATTTACTAACCAATGTTTTTTGTCTAAATATTGCTGGATAAGTGGCACAATGTAGACCCCAGTGCTTGCACTAACTGTCAAAATCAGGAAGCCCTAGGACTTCCTAGCTCCAATATCTTGAAGTCCTGGTGATCAAATTTTTTCATTCCCTTTCAGAAATTCAACTTCAATATTCTTAAACTCTCATTTATGGAGTAAAACCGCCATTCTTAAGCTAAATAACACATAAATTCATTCTAAATTTTTGTTATAAATGATTAAATATCTTTAAAAGTTGGGAGTCCCAGACTTCCTGGCATTGATTTTTGGAAGTCCTCGGGCAATTTTTGGGAGTCTCTGACTCCCAGACTTCCCTTAAGGCAAGCACTTGATGAGACACTGCATTCCGTGATTGCATATTATGGGTACACAGTTTGCTCAGGCCTGTCTGTCCAAATTCACACGGTAGATATGGTTTCATCAAAGCGTGTTTTAGTTTTGTAGATGAGTCATACAATGGCTGTATCATCTTTTATTTCTCATATCCTGGGATTTTCCTAAATGTATCTGTCTCATCTACCATCTGCAAAGTGTGGTTGGTGCCCCAGACATCAAATCGAGGGTTAAGCGCAAGACTATGGTAACTCAAACATATTTTTGAAACCCTTGTTTAGGGGCAACTTGGACCCCTTTGTAAACAATGCAAATTTAGGTGCCATTGCTCATGCGAGCAATGGCACCTAAATTTTCATTGTTTACAGAAAGAAATGTTGTAATCTTCATAACGCCTTCATGGTGAGGAGATTAAGTTTGGGGAAAAACAACCATCTGACTTACGCCAGTCTTGCGTTCAACCCTCAAAATCACTTTGTAGCATAATAAGCATGTAATTGCACAGAGCCTTTCATTATCAGCCGTCATCTCGATATGATAACGTTGAAAGGGACATACAACAATTAATCATCATCTTCCATCTGCATGAATGTCATCACACTTTTCCATAAAAAATAATTTGTGTATGGCAGTCAGTAAATAAAGCCCAGTTACCCAGTCAGCATTCTACGTAAATCTATATCGGGCCGTCATCGGCCCGTCATGGTAGCTGACGGGCCGATGACGGCTCGATGTAGATTTACGTAGAATGCTAGCTGGGTTACATTTGAAAGAGCCCATGACAAAAGCTACAATTAGACTTGTACATTGAAGACTCAGATCAGCCTGGGTTGAGCCCTCAACCTCCAGATCACCAGTTTGGATTTGCATCCAACTGGTGATCAGGAGGTTGCAGGTTCAACCCCCGTCGGGTTGGCAACATTCTTTCATGGAGATTGATCATGAAATATCTCTCCCTTCCACTGATTCAAGAAGAGCAGTTGTCAGTTTCTGGCGAAAGAATGTACACAATGCTGGTTAACCGCTTAGAATACTAAGCCTGCCCAGTATAAATGTGGTTAGGGAAACTGACCATGCTCAGCATGACCCATTGGGTTGAGTGGGCCATAAAACCTCAACACAAACACAAGATGCATCTGTGCAGTCTGATCAGAGTCTTTGCTGATTGCATGTGCCTTTTATAGTCCGCAGGCTATCCAAAGAGGGATAAAGAAGAACCCTGGCCATACTGGGTAGATGCACAGGCTAATCTGAGTCTTTGCTAGTCTCATGTCTCATTGTAGGTTTTGTCATACACTGGCTCATCTATCAAAATTGGATAAAAAAAAACAGTCGTTCTAAAGAAATATGACAGTGTAAACACCGTAGCTCCAGACAAGACACTCTTTACAATAAAACATTGATATTTTTCTTACATATGTACATTGTACTTTACCTTAGAAACAAATGTTGTGGGTACTCATTTATTACTAGGAAGCACCTCAGCAAAATGTGTCTAATGTGTACACACAATATGTGTTTCCATGGAAAAATAAGGACTATTTACTTGATACCCACTCTTCTGTAGCTATAAAACACTCCATTCACATTTTGCTTTTATCTAAAATCAATACAATGTTACTTATTTTCGGAAATGGCAACTTAGGTGATTTCCAAAAATGAGGTCCTCCCAAGGGGGTGGTGGGGGGAGGTACCAATTCCCTTGTTCCCCTGAAATATTTTTTAATTTTCCCTTGTTCCCCAAAGTTAAATTTTAATTTTCTATGTTCCCTGCTCCCCGAAATTACCTTTGTTCTCCTGTTCCCTTCATTTTTAGACTTGTGTTCTCCTGTTCCCCTGAAATAAATGACATTATTCTTCTGTTCCCCAAAACCCCTAGGAGGGCCTCAAAAATAAGTACCATGATCATTGCTGAATAAACAGGATGTTTTTTTGCTTGAATTTTTTCTTACCCATTTCTTGGAGGGTGAGGAAAAAGATAGTGACCCCAAAAATTTGCAGTGATAGTTGGTAGGGTACAGAGTTTACCTTCAAAGCCTTTACTTTCTCTTATAAAGCATAATACCGGTATTATATAAATTTATTAGATACCTGAAAAACTGCATGTCTGGTGAATTGCTTCATCTGTATATTGTATATCTTCCCTCACATCAGAAGGGATAAGTTAGCAAGCATGTACATGTAAATAAATAACCTACTGAATCAGAAATTATTGGAACAAGGACCGTTTGATTAGGCTTCAAATAGCATGCGCTGATTTTCAATAAGAACGTTTACTCGCAGGGATATTTCTAGCCCAAAGTTAGTATGGGCCCTTGAAATTGGCCAAGGGCCTATGTCCCATTCAAATATGTGTAAAATTTAGAATTTTGATGGGCCTTTTATAATTTTCATGGGCCCTCTGGAAATTTTCATGGGCCCAAGAATCCTTATTACTCACCTGAGATCAAAATAAACATTAGATTTGGATAGCTTATATAGGGGGCCCAGCCAAAAATCAATTCAAATTGAGTCTAACATTAACGGTTTTCACACAAAATGGCTCAGGCCCATCCCAGAAATATCCCTGACTCGCCATGAATTTGTCCAGTTTTTATGCATTTCCATCGATATGGTTCATGCATGGCATATTATGATCAGTGCATGAAAAGGGCCCTTATATAATTTGCAGACGCAGACCCTGATCAGCCTGTGCAGAAGGCCTAAAAACTGTTGTTTCCAATTTCCCGACCGACTTTCAAAAAATGCGCTATTTTTTTTAGCACAAACAAGGGGGTGATGAAGTTGAGGGATTATTATCTGCTAAATTTGAAGAAGAAATTAAATGAAAATAAACTTGTTTTATTGTTGCACCTGCTTGTAGCAGGGTGCAATATAGGCATCCGCTTTTCCGTCCATCCATCAGTCTGTCCGTCTGTCAACATTTACGTTGACGTTCGACATTTATGTCAAAGTTAGTATTTTAATCATTTACAAGACTAAACAACCATCAAACCTTGCATGAAACATCTGCCTGACCTCCTGACTTTGTGACACAGGCGTCTGCTTTCCGTTCGTCTGTCTGTCAACATTTATGTCGAAGTTCAACATTTATGTCAAAGTTAGTATTCTAATCAGCTACAAGACTAAACAACCATCAAACCTTGCATGAAACATCTCCCTGACCTCCTGACTTTGCGACATAGGTGCCCGCTTTTCCGTTTGTCTGACCGTTCGTCCTTCTGTCTGTTAACAGTTCTGTTATGTCGAAGTTCGACATTTATGTCAAAGTTAGTATTCTAATCAACTACAAGACTAAACAACAATCAAACCTTGCATGAAACATCTCTCTGACCTCCTGACTTTGCAACATAGGCATCCGCTTTTCTGTTCGTCTGTCCGTTTGTCCGTCAGTCAACATTTATGTTGAAGTTCGACATTTATGTCAAAGTTAGTATATTTATCAATTACAAGACTAAACAACCATCAAACCTTCCATGAAACATCTCCCTGACCTCCTGACTTTGCGACATAGGCGTCCACTTTTCCATTTGTCTGTCAGTTCGTCCGTTCGTCTGCCAACATTTATGTCCAACATTTATGTCAGAGTTAGTATTCTAAACAACTACAAGACTAAACAACCATCAAACCTTGCATGAAACAGCTCCCTGACCTCCTGACTTTGCGACATAGGCATCCCTTTTCCATTTGTCCGTCCGTCTCAACATTTATCTAGAAGTTCGACATTTACGTCAAAGTTAGTATTCTAATCAACTACAATTCTACAACAACCATGATCATACCTTGCATGACACATTTCCCTGACCTCCTGACTTGGCAGGTACATTGACCCAGTGACCTTGACCTATATTTTGCGCTCCAGTGACTTTGACACAATTTACGTTGACGTTCCAGATCTTCTCAACTATGTACAACTACCAGACTTTGCATAGTGCTTCTCCTAGATGTACTGACTCGGCAGGTACCTTGACCCGGTGACCTTGACCAATATTTTGCGCTCCAGTGACTTTGACACATTTTGTGTCGACGTTCGATATCTCCTCAATTATAAGGCCTACAACCATCAAACCTGACAGTGTACTGACTCGGCAGATACCTTGACCTGGTGACCTTGACCTATATTTTGGCTGCAGTGACTTTGACAAAATTTATGTCAACATTCCAGATCTCCTCAAGTGTAAGACCTCTAGCCACCAAACCTTGCATAGTGCTTCTCCTAGATGTACTGACTCAACAGGTATCTTCACCCGGTGACCTTGACCTATATTTTGCGCTCCAGTGCCTTTTACACATTTTATGTTGATGTTCAATATCTCCTCAACTGTAAGGCCTACAACCACCAAACTTTGCATAATGCTTCTCCTCAATGTATGGACTCCGCAGGTACCTTGACTTGGTGACCTTGACCTATATTTCACGTTCCATTGACTTCTACACCTTTTATGTCACCCTTCCATATGTCCTCAACTGTAAGGCCTTCAACCACCAAACCTTGTATAGTGCTTCTTCTCAGTGTACTGACTCGGCAGGTATGTTGACCTGGTGACCTTGACCTACATGTATATTTTGCACTCCAGTGACTGACACATTTTACGTTGATGTTCGGTATTTACTCAAATATAAGACCTACAACCACTAAACCTTGCATAGTGCTTCACCTCATTGCACTGGCTTGGCAGGTACCTTGACCTGGTGGTGACCTAGACCATTTTACGTTTATGTTTGAAAACTCCTCAACTATAAGGCCTACAACCACCATATCTTGCATAGTGCTTCTCCTTGATGTACTGACTTAGCAGGAACATGTACCTTGGCCCGGTGACCTTGACCTATATTTCACGCTCCAGTGATTTTTACACATTTTACATCGACGTTCCATTATCATTGGACTGTATAATACGAAAAGTCAGTGCTGAAGATATAGCCATTAGAGGGAATGGCACTGGCCTGGAATATATGTGCCCCACTAGGTACTTTGTCTACATTTTTTTCAAACCAGTTTTCCAACTAAGCACTGCTAAGAATGAAATAAACTTATTTAATAACCACGTTCTGATTGTGGCTCCTGTGACTTTTGCCCCAGCAGGTGCGACGACGCCTTCCGCGGAATTCTGGTTTATAATAAATTATTCTTCGTTCTAGTACATTTAAAAATAAAAACTGGTCTAGTGAACATTTTTTAAATTCAGCTCAAATCCTTAGGTGCGCTGAATAGGCTGACAGCAGTGTACTATAATAAAGAAAAATAAAAAGAATAATTATGTAAAAAGTAAAGGAGACAAAAAAAGAACACTAGCCATTATTGGTTAAAAAAAAAAAGATTACCATATTCGACTTAATTACCGCACTGCGCTTAAGTTTTTGTTTTCAAAATTCCTGGAAAAAAGTGCAGTAAAATATCTTCCTAATAAGGGCACACTTTAAAGGAACATCAGTAGAGGACGTCCTGAGGGGCATATTTAATGATGCTTATGTGATAAGTGTTCCGATTTCTTTATAAAAGCATATAGTGTGGGTACTCATTTGAATGTCTTCGACAAGTGTTGGGGGTGCTCATTTGAATCTCCTCGACCTGTCGAGGCAATTCAGATGGGTACCCATAACATACGCTATTATTAAGAAGTAGATAACAGTGCTTGCATTAAGGGAAGTCTGGGAGTCAGAGACTCCCAAAAATTGCCCTGGGACTTCCAAAAATCAATGCCAGGAAGTCTGGGACTCCCAACTTTTAAAGATATTTAGTCATTTATAACAAAAATTTAGAATGAATTTATGTGTTATTTAGCTTAAGAATGGCGTTTTTACTCCAAAAATGAGAGCTTAAGAATATTGAGGTTGAATTTCTGAAAGAGAGCGAAAAAATTTGATCACCAGGGCTTCCAGATAGTGGAGCTAGGAAGTCCTGGAACTTCCTGATTTTGACAGTTAGTGCAAGCACTGAGATAATATACAGACTGCAGTCTGAAGCCTATTTAAATTGCTTGGCTGTGTGCTTATAGGGGTATGTGCAGTAATTAGGTTGAATACAGTAATTGCTCTGGTTATGTACATTGTACTATTACCAGTGCAAATTTTACAGTGTAATAATTTCTTTCTCAGTCCTCCATCAGTACATCAGTACTTTTAATTATAATGCTTAGCATGCTGAGTGAAAAATTTCAGCACACAACATTTGAAAATATTTTTTTTTTATTTTTCCCAGAAAATGGGTTTTGACATTCAATGCAGATTGTCTCCTTAGGAGACAATTTGCATGAAATGTCAAAACTTGTTTTGTTAGGAAATTTATTTAAGAAAACATCATCAGCTTGTCATCTGCTGAGTTAAAACAGAGAGTCTTTTAAATAGAAAAAATGTAATTCAGTAAACATGTATTGTAGGATTTCTTATTAAGAAACTTTATGGCATAATATTTAGATTAGTCCACTGAAAAAGCTACAGATGTCACTGCATGTCTTTACATTGAAATCAGAAATAATGTGAAAAATATTATCTGATTGTAAAATTTATTATATCTCAGCCCAGTATATAGGGCAACAATGTTTACTCCTCTCTAATGTCCTTGTATTTATATCTGAAAAATATTTTTTCTTCCTAATACAACTACAAAAATTAATGTAATATCGCAGTAGCAGCAGAAGACATCTTATTTTTTTTTTTCTGAGAAAATTAGGCTTGACATTTTATGGGAATCATCTGCTAAGCAGACAGTTTATATGAAATGCCAAACCTTGTTTTATATGAAAATAAAAAATCAAATTTTAGGGACAAGTTTGGAAACAAAGTGTCCGAGTATTAGGGTTAGTAGAACACTGCTAAAAAAAGAAGCAGTGTCTCACATCGCTTTGAATACTACAACAAAGTACTATATTTACCCTAAGTATTCAGACACCTCAACTCCTTACCATACATGTTTTAAAATTTGAACAAGTACAATTTATTACCAGATGTGTGTAAATATTGCTGGATGAGTGGCAAACAGTGTAGACCCTGATGACTTCTCATCACTGTTACATGTAGCTCAGGCACTGTATCATTTGTCTGTTTTCACTTCATGTCCTTTGAGGAGAAATACATTGTATTTTAACCTATTGTAGTCGGGAGACCCGTAAAATGGCAATTGGCAAACAGTGCAGACCCAGATCAGACGCGTCAGAATGCGGCGTCTGATTAGGGTCACCACTGTTTGCATTTAGTTTAGCCGTTTTCCTCTAGGAATATGTAAATCTCATAACCAAATGTACCTAAAATTGAAATTGGACTCCCCCAATATATAGTGTGGGAGAGTCTATTCAGTGTACAATGGGTTAAATAAACGCCATATAGATTATGAAATTTAGTATCATATTTAGCCTATATATTTGGACACCATGATACAGCCAGACCTTAATCTGTTGCTGCATTTAAACCTCTGTTAAGCAAACACTTTGGAATGCAAAAAGTGGTTGCTTAAGACATGTGCTTGCTTAAAACAGGTAATTCGGTTTCTTCTGAAATACATGTAATGGCCTTTTAACCCTTGTCGTGCTGAATAAATTAAGATGTCAAGCCCACTCCCAATTTTCAGCCAATCTGCTTACTTGATCCAAGTTGTTGATACAAATCCAAATACTGAATGGCAAACAGTGCAGATCCAGATCAGTTGGCTTCAGAAGCCAACTGAGCTGGATCTACACTGTTTGCAAAGGCAGGGTATATCCGGGTTCAGCACGACAAGAGTTAAGAGAGGTTTAACTACATAGCTAAACACCAGCTGCTACAGTGAAGTCTAGGTTTTAGAGACTTCCAAAAATTGCTCTGGTACTTCCATATATTAATGCTTTGAAGTCAAGACTGCAGCTTTACCACTTACACTCCTTTCAACATGTTTCAGAAAGTCGTTATTTGCCTGGTACTTTTCACAGAAGAAGAAAATTTGCAAACTTTTAGCATGATTTAATGCAAAACCATTTGTTGTAACTACATGTACATGTACCTATGCACAAAAGGTCTTAAAGTTTCACGTTATTGTTATCAACATCAAAATCGGTGAAGAAAAATTTCCAGAAATCCAGTTTACTATAGAAATTGCAGAGGCCAGACCCATTTTTGGCCATAAAATTAATTTTGCGGTAAATATTTGGAAACAAGCACTGAAACAGAAATGAGAAATGGTTTCTGAAGATATTGTCAATCAGAAATCAATGTTTCCATATATATAGAAAGTGATGCCAAGCGAAAAACGTCTTTCAGCACAATAGCATGCTGGGTAAATATTTCAGCACACAACATTTCGAAATATTTTGTAGTATTTTTCTCAGAAAATGAGATTTGACATTTCATACAAATTTGCAAGGATTGTTGAATCCTATTTTCTGGGAAAAATAAGAAAAATCTCATCAATTTGTTCATCTGAATCTGCCCGATGCATGGTGAAAACACAAATGCTATTTGTATAGCATAATATTATTAAGCATGAACTATTTTATTTAGCATTTAAATGGTATTTTAAGTTCCAAAAAATTAGAAATTGGCATACAGATTAAACGAAAACAACCTATGGTAAACTCAATTTTTAAGTTCAGCTGTACTCCAGACAAAAATGCCAGGAAGTCCTTGGACTCCAGGTCTTCCTGTTTCTGAATGATAGTGCAAGGGCTGCTACTAGATGAGTGTTATACTGTGTACATGTAGCTCCTAATAGATGCCAGATTCTTTGGCTTTTAATCTGGGTCTGCTCTGTCTTCTCAGGCATGTTTCTCCAAATAGTAAATTTACGGTATAACAAGAATGTTATCTTAATCAGCTGAAGAACAATTACTCTGCTAGTGATCAAGGAAGTTTCTCTATTACTGTTTACATCTTGTAGGATCAGCAGTGAAGTATATTGATGAAGATTGCATTTCCAGTCTGAAAACACATAGCACAAAGCAAGTTGTAGCAGTTGACATACTAAATCTTTTTATTATACTCCACCGCACGATAGTGGCGGGATATTGTGGTTTCATGTTGGTCGTCCGTGTGTCCTTACATCCATCTATCTGCCTGTCATATGTCCGTCCATCTGTACTTTCGTTTCCGGACAATGACTTGAGTAAATGTCAGTGGATTTTCACCAAACTTGGTATGTGCATTGATATTGTGGAGATCTGGTTTGGGATTGTTATAAAACCAATTTTTTTCAATTGTTGATAGTTATCTGTCCTTGACACATCAGATTTTTCGTTACTGGAAGATAACTTGAATAAATATCAATGGATTTTTACCAAACATGGTTTGCGCATTGATATTGTAGAGATCTGGTTTTGGATTGCTAGTGGGCAAATTTTGTCAATTTTTGACAGAGTTATCTGCCCGCTACACATCTGTATTTTCGTTTCAGGACAATGACTTCAGTAAATCTCAGTGGATTGTCACCAAACTTGATATGTGCATTGATTTTGTGGAGATCTGGTTTGGGATTGCATTTGGGTACATTACATCAATTTTAAGAGTAATTATGACATGATAATGGCGGGTATTATCTTTTCTCGCTTTTATAATTAGTAGTTTTTAGAGAAAATAAGACTTGGCATTTCAGGGGAATTGTCTGCCTAGCAGATGATTCACTTGAAATTCCAAGCTTTATTTTCCCTAAAAAATACAAAAAAAAAAAAAATGCGGGTGAATAGCACCTAACCCTTGTCCTGCTGAACCCGCTATACCCTGCCTTTGCTAACAGTGTAGATCCAGATCAGTTGGCTTCTTCAGAAGCCAACTGATCTGGATCTGCACTGTTTGCCATTTAGTATGTAAATTTATAGCAACAATTTGGATCAAGCAATCTGATTGGCTGAAAATTAGAAGTGGGTGTGGCATCTTAATTTATCCAGCATGACAATGGACAAAGTGCTGTGGAAAAGCAATTTACCATTAAGGCTTAGTATCTGGGTAGAAATTACAGTTGAGGATCTTTTGAAATATTTTTTTCTTTACATTTCTAGCAAATTATCTCCTCAATATAAAAAGTTATTTATTTATGGCTTTGTCTTTTAATCTATTTATGACTTGAAAGATGAGAATTATCAGTAGTTATTTTGGATAATAGTTAAACCTCCTTGAAACAACAAACCTTTAAATCTTAATAAAAGACCCTTAACTTCACATCAGGGAGTCCCATGGAACCCTCATTTTCAAACCCTGTGGGAACCCTGCTTTTTGGTAAGTGCCTTATCTTGAGATATAGTACATAAGTCTTTGTTGTCAGTGCTTGGGTGAGGTGGGCCCAAGACTATTCAGTGAGTACCAAGCTGTAACTGTTCAGAATGTGCAGAAGTGCAGACTGATCTGAGTCTTCTCTAGGAGAGCTTGCCATAAGGTACATTTTCTTAAGTTCGGCTTGAAGTGACTTTGCATTACATTCATTGGTAATATTACAACTGAAGCATTTTTTGCTTTTTTGTATCTTTCTGATAAAATAAGGCTTGACATTTCATGTGAATCACCTGTCTAGCAGGTGATTCACATGAAATGTCAAGTCTTATTTTCTCTGAAAAATACTATAAAAGACAATTTAAAATGTTGTCTGCTACAATTTTGCCTAGCCTCCACCGTTCAGATGAGTATAAATGGTATTGGAAAAGAGTGCAATTTCTTATTATCATAATATTATGAAAGTTCAAGGTTACCTACCTAAGGACAAAGACCTATTTTGAGATGTCTGTGTCCTTCATGTGAAAATATATGGCAGATAAGCTCAGACTGGTGCTGGTATAAGAGGCTGTGACAGCAAAATTACCTGTTCTATACTTTTGGATGGGATATTAAAAGTGCTGTCAGTTGGGCTGGGAACACTTTGTTGTTTGTTGTTTTTTTTGTTGTGTGTGGATGTATATAGAAAAAGGTATGTTAATATGTTCATATATATTTGGTTGTTTTTTGTTGTTACTTTTTTTTTTTTTAATTCAAAAATTTGTGATTGGCAGATAGGGCAAGGAAAAACATGGTGTAGACAAAAGCATTTTCACTGAATGTTTTCTGGATTATAAAAATGTAAAAGGAGAAAGGGAGAAAAATAAATGTGGTGATTAAAGGATTAAAGATAAATCAATTAATGTGAATGGGGTTTTCATTTTCATCTCAAGGTTCAGCAAGTATTGACATATAAATAGGTAATTTCTTGATTTTCTTTTTTAATGCCCATTTAAAGACCATCTAAACTGAGCTGTTACAATTCTAGAATAAAATATATGTAAGGACAAAACAACTAAATTCTTCAAACATACTTGTTCTTGGTGATCAAAATATGTATAAGAGTATAAATTTGTAATGCAAGATGGAAGAATTAGAATTTGTGACGATGATGATGATGATGATGATGATGAATTAATGTCAGAGTCCCATTTAGTATATATATTTTTTATTTTTATATATACCTTTTTTAGCTATCACAAAACGGTCTCAATCATGTATATTTTTTTTGTCCTAAATAAAACAAAAAAGTCAGTTATCTGATTGGGAAAGAGAAAAAAAAAAAAAAAAAATGAGTTAACCAATATCTGGAGCAATGTACAGATTATGACATTGGGACTTCAAATTATGAATGAAAAATAGTGATATTGTGTATATATACAAAATGTAATCACCAGATTATGAATGGAACAGAATTTTGTACAGTTTGCATAATATCGGATATTAACCCTTAAAGCACTAAGCAAAATTTGTAGCAGATGACATTCAAAAAAAATTTTCAGAGAAAACAAGTCTTGACATTTCATGTGAATCATCTGCCAAGCAGACAATTCACATGAAATGTCAAGACTTGTTTTCTCTGAAAAATAAAAAGAAAAATAAATAAAAAAAGATTGTTGTCTGCTGCAGTTGTGATTGGCGCTTTAAGGGTTAAAGACACTTCTTTGTCAACTTAAAAGTTCTGATAATTTTCTTATTTATCCACAAAATTTATATGCTTTTGTGGAGAAATAAGAAAATGTATTAGGTTGATAAACCCCGCTTATCTGGAGCTGTGGTGTGTGTTACTACATGTGCTTAAAGTATTTGAACAGACAAAACTGGGTAATGGTATAGAGAATGCATTGTCTGAGCAGGGTCTACAGTGTCTGATACTCATCAGCAATGTTTTTACACGTCAATCAACAGTGGTTGAGTTGTTCAGTTATAGTACAAATACCGTAATTACCTTTTTTAAGACGAATAGGCCTTTGCAAACATTACTATTTTAGACACATCAACATGTAGTAGGTTATTAATGAACTTTTTCAAACTCTAAGACAAGTATGGTAAGGAGATGAGGCATAGCTCTTGATGTAAGATGCTTTCATCAGTCCAAAAGCATTGATATTTTTCTTATTTCTCCACGAAAACTTATGTTGTCAGTACTCATTAGAAGCGCCTGGCACCTGATACCCACTCTTATCTAGACCTATACTTATGGTACAGTAAATGTCCTAAAATTTCGAACACCAAAGTCTCAGACAAAATGGCATAGGCAAACAGAGCAGACCCAGATCAGATTGCTCCTGAAGGAGCAGTTTGATCTGGGTCTACACTGTTTGCCATTCCACTAAATATTTTAAGAAACAACTTCATAAAAAGCAAAATTTAGGCCAAAAAAAGTATGGAATAAAGTGTTCGAAATTTTAGGACATTTACCATAATATGGTATGATTTGAGTTGTCCCAATATTTAGGATAACATGGGGAGCTAAATTGCATAAACAGCTTATCATTTAACTGATCTGTGGTGTAATATTTGTAAAGATATTTGGATAGAATTCAATGGAGAAGTCAGCTGATATGAGACCATGTTATTTACATTGGGGAATCATGTAATTAATTCAGGGTTTGCATAAAATTTGTGTGAAAGTTCATATTTTACTGAGAACTGAACAGATTTTGTTGTATTCTGTATATACTGAGTACGGCTACCCTCTACCCTCGTAGCATCTGAATGGTGCTTTTCTTTTTCTTTTTTTCTTTTTTTTTTAACCAAAAGGACATATTTATCTTGATATGTCACAAAAACATATGTTATGTACTCATTCGAAGCACCTCGCTGAAGTGCTTCTTATGAGTACCCACAGCATACATTTTCATGTAGAAATAAGAAAGAAAAAAAAACCATCTAGCTACTCCTTGTCTGGAGCTATTCTAAGTGAAGCTATCCTGTTAGACTGGCTCCAGTCTCCATGACTAAGGTTTTATTCTTATAAACCTGTTCGATAATCCACTAAAATAAAACCAAAATAATATCATGACTATAAAGGCTGGTCATCAGAGTGAAGCCATTAAGTTTATTATAAAAATTATGCTAAATTAGTTTGAAGCAATATAATGAATACCAACAACAGGTTTTGTGTGCCTGTAGAGTAACAAGACAAATATTTATCAGGGCCCAGTTGTTCAAAGCTAACGATGTCGTTAGTTAACGATTCGTTAAAATTTAAATCGAGTGATACACAAATATGCTGGAATTTTTTGCTGAAAAAATGTGAGTAGCTTTTGCACTGCAAAAGCTACTCACATTTTTTCAGCAAAAAATATCAGAATATTGTATATTGAATCTGCTAAAGCAGTTAACGAAATGACCCTTAACAAGCTCGTTAAGCTAACGACGCTTTGAACAACTGGGCCCTGAATTTTGACTTTCAGATACAAAACAAAAACTTAACATTCAGGTAGATAGGCCTGAGCAAACTGTGGATCAAGTTCAGATGCTGCAGAATACTACATCTGATTAGCGTCTCTCTACTATTTGCCACTCATCCATGAGAACAGGCAGTAAATAGGATTTGTTCACATATTAGGATAAGTATGGTAAGGAGTTAAAAGTGTCCAAATAATTCAAATGTCCTAAATATTTCATGGACCAAAGCTTGTGACAAAATGGCATATGCAAACAGTGCAGATCCAGATCGTACTGCTCTTGAAGAAGAGACTGGTCTACACTGTTTTCCTTTCCAGTAAGTGTTTTAAGAAACAACTTGCAAAAAAAAAAAAAACAGAATTTGAGCAAAAAAAGTATGGAATAAAGTATTTGAAATTTTAGGACAATTTACCATATATGGTATTGAGAAGTTTATCTCTTTTCTCTTCATAATAAGAATTGTGCTGATTGTCTGTTTTTATGTTTCAGATTTTCAAATGTTAGGGACAGTGGTACAAACAAGGCAGTGCATGGAAGCAACAATGCCGGTAGATTTTACGACCTACTTATTGTCATCAAGCCCACCTGCCACTAACATCGAGTTCATCAGCTATGCCTTCAGCCAAGAAGCTGCCAGGAACTTCCATCTTGATCGCAACGGGTTCACACGGCAAAGTCCTGCCGATATTAGGCGTAAGAGAAGCAACGTGAAACCAATAATTCTGAGAAATACTGATGAGCTTAACAATAACCTAAATAGTGATGGGGAGAACTCTGGGCCAAGTTCTGGCACTGTCACACCAACAAGTCCAGCTTCCCCAGGAAAACTTCGGAAAAAAGTGTCTTTCGCTGACAACAAAGGACTTGCTTTAGCTACAGTGCGAATAATGTCAGAGCCATCAGATCAGCCACCTAAGCTTGGTCCAAACATTATTGACAGTATTACAAATGGTGCAAAGGCTGATGTGTCGGATGAACCACCTTTCGAACTTAAGTTTGGTCAGCCTGCATCAGATTATTTAGCCTTTCGAGACAAGATAGAAAAGAACTGTGTATCATTAGAAAATGTAATAGTGAAGGATTATAATATCTTAGGAACAATAAAAGTGAAAAACTTGTGCTTTGATAAGAAAGTTTTTGCTCGGTGCACATTTGATAGTTGGGAAACCAGCCATGATATTGTGGCTAAGTATGTTCAGCCCCTAGGAGATAGTGCTGGGCACTCAGTAGACACTTTCTCATTTGATTTTGACATACCCACAGACTTCGATATGAACAAAAAAATACAGTTTTGCATTGGTTTTCAGACACCTATGGGAGAATTCTGGGACAGTAATAATGGAGAAAATTATGAAATTTCAGCACGTAAATACATACCAAAGCCATCCCAGAGCTTATTTTCCTCTTCAAATAGAGTAAACTTGAACACTGTCCCCTCTTGGACAGAATATGCATGTTGGAATTATGTCGACACATCCACTCCATATTACTGACCATCTTGTCTAAGAATTTTAACTCTTAGACAAGATATGGTATTTGCTCCTGATAGAGCCTCATGGTTCTACAAGCTATGCTGAACTTGTAAAGTGGAGCTGCAGTTTCTGTCCATGTACATTTAGGGCTTGATTCTAGGAAAGTTCTGCGAGAAGGAGAGATCTGGAATCAGGTGAATCGAAGAAAAAACAGTGTTGTCTCAGAAGTGAATATGGTAATTCATCTTGGGTTCACTGGTTGAGGAGATTTCGAGTGATATAATTGGCTACAATACAAGCCTGCATTCAGTTACAGTGTTAAAAATGACCACTATTAAGTTACACATTTTGAAACACAACTTGTCCTTAAGGATGATCTGGATTGCAGATCAGCCAACATTAGCACTGAAAGTGCCAATTACTACAGCAGCAGACAACATTCAATTTTTCAAAGCAAAACAGGCTTGATATTTCATGTGAATTGCCTGCTAGACAGATGATCCATATAAACTGTCAAGCCTTATTTTCTCTGAATGATAAAAATGTTAGAATGTTGCTTAGAAGTCAGATTACAGGACAAGTAAAGCATAGTTCCAGATAAGGCACTTTTTTCAGCCAAAAAGTATTGATGTTTTGCATATTTTTCCATAAAAAATGTAGGTTGTGGGTATTCATTAGAAGTGCCTGGCTGAGGTGCATTTAATGAGTACCCACAGTATATGTTTTCGTGAAGAAATAAGAAAAATAACTACTTGATATCCCCTTTGGCTGGAGCTATGATAAAGTTAATGAATTTCGTGAACTGGGAACCAGGAGGAGTGGTATGAACTAACTACAGTATTTACCCTTAGTATTAGGACACCTTTGTTCCTTCCTATACTTGTCCTTTAATTTTAATAAGTCCATTTTAATACCAGTAGATGTTTCGTAATTTTGCTGGATGAGTGGCAAACAGTGTGGACCCTGATCAGATGCTGTATTCTGCAGCACCTGATCTGGGTTTGCTAAGACTTGTCCAGATACTCAGGGTAAATACTGAACATGGAGATGATCAAGAATTTTGAACAAGTATTAATCAGCATTTAATGAAATATATGCCTATCACATCTCCAGACATTTAACCTTTAAAGCACTAGCAGAATTGTCCCAGCAAACACACAATGTGGTTACAATATTGCTGCAACGTTGTTGCTACGTTGTGTGTTTGCTGGGATAGCAAATAACATTCTGAATACCTTTTTGTTTTTCAAAAAAAGTATCTTGTTATTTTATGTGCATTATTTGCTAGGCAGGCAATTCACATGAAATGGCAAGACTTATTTTCTCTGAAAACACACACACACAGTCAGAATGTCGTCTGCTGCAGTTGTGATGCCTAATTACTGGTAATGATAATCACAACTGCAAAAGTTGAATATAATTGCAGTTTTCATAATATGAGCTGCAACATGAGAATATGTATCTTGGGACAGGTATAGAGGACCCTGTTCAACAGACAACTTGTGAAGGAGGAGTTGGTGATAATTCAAGGATAATTTTTTTTATTTCTCCATAAAAAACCTGTTGTGGATACTCGTGAAAAACTTGTGCCTCGCTGAGGTGCTTCTAATGAGTACCCACATGTTTTTATGGAGAAATAGAGAAAATTATCCCAGAATTATCATGGAATACTCTTCCTTAACAAGTCCTCTACTTAAGAGAAACCTACAATAAGTTATCTCTAAGAAACACCAGATTGTGATGATTCTCTGTTTCTGTTACTGATGAGAAATGAGATTGTGTTAGATCAGTTAGAGAACAAAGACTTATCACAGCAGCCTTACCATGCATATCTGTATGTTTTAGATACATGTATGTATTAGAAGTGCCACAGCCAGGCACCTTTAACCCTTGTCCTGCTGAATAAATTAAGATGCCATGTCCTTTTCAAGTTTTCAGCTTATCAGATTACTTGATCCAGATTGTTGATATAAATTCACATACTGAATGGCAAACAGTGTAGATCCAGAATAGTTGACTTCTTAGAAGCCAACTGATCTGGATCTACACTGTAAAGGCAGGGTATATCTAGGTTCAGCAGGACAAGGGTTAATAGTACCACAACATAAATTTTCATGGAGAAATAAATTATCAGTACTTTTTTGGTTGAAAGTAGCTTCTATCTAGAGATATGATATGAAGGCATGAGGCTCAGTCAACTGAGTAAGATGAATACTGTATTTACCCAAAGTATAGGACACCATTTCTGCTTACCATACTTGTCCTAAAATTTGAAAAAGTCCTTTTTACTACCTGTTGATGTGTCTAAAATATTGCTGTATGTATGGCAAATAATGTAGACTCTGATCAGATGCTGCATTCTGCAGCATCTCATCTGGGTATACACTGTTTCCAAAGGCCTGTCTGTCCCATTACCTGGGGTTATTATAGTAATCAGTACTGTATGCTTGCGCACATCACTGTGAATAGAAGTTATTAAAAATAGTTAATTTAATTTTTTTTCACAAACATATCATTTGAAGAATCATTGAATAACTTAATGCTTGATGTAATTTTAACAGTCATGCATAAATTAAGTAAAACTGATTTACAATAAAAGCAAATGTTGGAAGAGCACTAAGTGTAATGCAGCCAATGTTTGCAAAACCAGCAAAATGTCTTGCCATACCAACCTGCGCAAAAGGGGTAAATATGGTACTCATAGCTCCAGATGAGGCAGGTTTTTTTTGTTGTTTTTTTGTTATTGTTTTTTTTTTTTTTTTTTTTGGGGGGGGGGGGGAGGTTTCAACCGAAAAGTATTGATATTTTTCTTACTTCTCAGTGAAAACTTGTTGTTGCACTTATTAGAAGGGCTCCTAGTAAGTACCCACAACATACATTTTAATGGAGCAATAAGAAAGTATTTACCTGATATCCCCTCTTATTAACCCTTAAAGCACCAATCAAAAAAAAACAACAAAAAAACAAATCTTGACATTTCATGTGCAGACGATTCACATGAAATATCAAGACTTGTTTTCTCTGAAAAATAAAAAAATGAAAATTTTGGATTGTATTCTGCTGCAAATTTTGCTTGGTGCTTTAAGGGTTAAGAGCTAGGGTACTGTTATTGCCCAAAACAATACTATAGGCATATAAATCTCCTTTTCAAAATAAGTGTAAAATTTAGACAAATTTGACAACATGGTGATGTGTCAAATAAGATTATTCAGTGATGAAAAGTAAAGCTCCTGCTCAGTATGCATCCCAGTATTTATAATAACTTCAGTATTAACCCTTGTCCTGCTGAATAAATTAAGATGCCATGCCCGCTTCCAATTTTCAGCCAATCAGATTACTTGATCCAGATTATTGATATAAATTCTCATGCTTTATGACAAACAGTGCAGATCCAGATCAATTGGCTTCTGAAGAAGCCAACTGATCTGGATCTACACTGTTTGCAAAGGCAGGGCATATCTGGGTTCAGCAGTACAAGGGTTAAAACAAGGGACATCAAGATAACTATTTTTTCCTATTGCGCCACAAAATAAAAATAAAATTGTGGGTACTCTTTAGAATTGCCTTATAATTGCTGCACACAACTGACATGTACATAACAAACCTTGCCTAGCTCCAAGTAAGAAGAAATATCCACATAAATATTTTTCTTATTTATGCATGTGAATAGATGTGGGTAATCATTAGAAATGCCTCAGTGTGGCACTTCTACTGAGTACTCACAACATATGGTTTTGTACAGAAATAAGAAAAAATTCCAACATGTTTTGGTAAAAAAAAAAAAAAAAAAAAACCTTATCTGGAGCTATGCATTGCAAATTGCCCCAAATTATCAGCAAAATTATCACTTTACCTAGAGCAGTTAACACTCATCTTTCTGCAGACGACTTATTGAAATATTTTTCTCCCCAAACAGATTTTGACATTTTATGCAAAGTGGAGACAATTTGCATGAAATCAGGGTTCATGAACATGAGAGAAATGTCAGGGATTTTTTTTTTTTTTTATTAAAGGTCAGGGGAATTTTGTGATGTATCAGGGCAAAACGAAGTTTGCAAAAATGTCATGGAATTGTCAGGAAATTTTACATTTCAGTTGTCATAATAAAGCTATGATGTTTGGTCCCAATGTATCTTCTTGCTGAATTCATAAAATTTCTGGCTCCGATTTTGTCAGGGAAATTTGAATTTACTTCAGGGAAATGTCAGGGAATTTTGATCTTTCCTAAATGTATGAACCCTGTAAATGTCAAACCCTGTTTTCTAGGAAAATTGAGAATATCAAGGCGTCGACTGCTGAATTTAGCCCAGAGAGTTACTAAAACTATAGAACTTTGGAAAAAATTTGTAAAGCTTTTTATTCAGGTTTTATACCTGATGGGCAGCAGGGCCCCTGTCAAGAATGTGGGCAATCAAGGCCTAGTTCACATAGTTCCACGTAAAGCTCTTTATCAAACAGGAAAGATATTGATATTTTTTTTTTAATTTCTTCACAAAAGCACACATTGAGGGTATCATTAGAAGCTCCTCACCAAAGCAATGTTCTTGTTGAGAAATAAGAAAAATATTACCTTGAGATTTGCTGTTTCAGCAGCCAAGTATTTCCACTAGCCAGAAAAAGAGCTGGGCCGGGTGCAAATTAACCTGTTGTAGACTGAATAGACTCACCCCACACTATATATTGGAAGAGTCCAGTTTCAATTTTAGGTTTGTCAGGATATGTAATTTAGATATTCCTAGAGAAAAATGACTAAACTATAATTTGCAAACAATGGAGACACTGATCAGATGCCAATCAAGGGTCTCCAGACTACAATGGGTTAATAATAATTTTATGTAAATACAGAGCATTTAGTCAGAGCAGTTAGTATGTTCCAACTAGACACCATTTGGAATACAAATAAGTTAACCCTTGCCTTGCTGAATATTCAGTCAATCAGATTACTTGATCCAGGTTCTTGATACAAATTCATACTTCATAGCGAACAGCACCGGTCCAGCCAGATCAGCAAGACTATTACTTTCACAATCAAGTGCTTTTTACAACTAAAAAGTTATGATTTTTTTCTTATTTCTCTTGCAAAAAATGCTGTGGATACTCATTAGCTGTGCCTTGGTGGGGCACTTCTGATGAGTATCTAGAGTATATATGTTTTGGTGAGAAATAAAACAATTTGTCTGGATTTATCTTGAAATGTGGATCAGCTTGCAAGTGTCAAGAAGCCAGCTAATCTGGATCTACACTGTTTGCAAAGGCAGGGTATATCAAGGTTCAGCATGACAAGGGTTAATCTACAAACTACAGTCGGACTTCAATGGCTCGAACACCGATGGCTAGTTTACCATGGGTTATTCGAACTCATTTTTGAGTCCCTACGGATTTTTCCGATAGCTGAAGAAAACAAATATTGAGGGAAATTTTCTTATTTTATTATGAAATGGTATGTTGGGTGTACTCATTAGAATTTACTCATCGAGGCAATTTTAGTGAGTATACCAAGGGTCATCCTGGAGCTTTCAGAGAGGGAGAAGTTTAGCAACATATTCAGGATTTCAGGGAGAAGTTTTGGTCCAAATTTTGGGATTTCCCTATACATTCTATACATTTTCACTTCTCCCTCAGCTGAAGATAGGGAGAAGTCAGCCAGCTTAGGGAGACTTTTTCTCCCAAATTGCCCTCTAGGATGACCCCTGAGTATACACAATATACCGTTAGTTTGTTGAAGCTCGAAAAATTTCCATACAGTATCGGCATTTGCTTCCTGATCTGGCGCCATAATTAAATCCCATTGGATCGAACTACCCATCTCTCGAACAAATTTCCTTGGTCCCAAAGATGTTTGAGCCATTGAAGTTTGACTGTTTACATAAATGACGCTCAGCTCATAGGTCTAGATAAGAGTGGGTATCAGGAAAATATTTTTCTTATTTCTCCACGAAAACATATGTTGTGGGTACTTATTAGAAGCACCTCATTGAGTGCTTCTAATGCGTACCCACAACATTTGTTTTCATGGAGAAATAAGAAAAATATCAATACTTTTGGATTGAAAAAGAAATCTTCTCAAGAGCTATGCTGAGCTTGTAAAAAAGGCAGTTAGTTTTGTTGTGATAAGCAGGCAACCACATTGCACTGAAATCTGTGGAATTTCACAGATCAGGGTCTTCATTGCCCACTTATAGAATAATTTAATAATTTAGAAAAACATTATTAAATAATCGAACAGTAAAGGCATTGATCAGAATGTGCAGACTGACCTTGGCCCTAACTGTTGGAATATCTCATAAGTGGTGCTATGGAACTCTGTGCCATTATGCCATTGTGATGCTGTTGATACAAAGCTTTAGCTGTAAGTAAATTTTATCCTGCACTCCTCCAGATAAATTGGTATTTTGGAGACTGAAAAGTATTTACATATTTGCATGTAGCTTCAGATAAAGAGAGCGATAGATAAAGAAAGTGATTGAAAAGATTTTTTTTTTTGCTCCGAAAATTAGTACCATACTCGCTACAACTGCCTTGGGTCTTGTGAGCTATCAGCATAGCTCTTGATAAGATGCTTTTTTCAGTCCAAAAGTATTGATTTTTTTTTCTTATTTTTCCAACAAAGCATATGTTATGGGTACTTATTAGAAGCGCCTCAGCAAGGCACCTCTAATAAGTACCCTCAACATATGTTTTTGTGGAGAAATAAGAAAAATATATACCGGATACCCACTCCTATCTGGACCTATGCTATCAAGATACATTGTAGTGCAAAAATTATCACAGAACTATTACCAAACAGGCCTCCTTAGCTAATTCTAGATACTTCTCGTTTCTGGAGCTACTACGATTTTCAGTCTAAATACAATTTTATCTGGAGTTCTTTTATTATATGTGTGTCTTGCACATAGTGCATTATATTATTTGGAGTTCATAATTTCTGGGTTTTCCCTGGTCAGTTTATTTGCATAGGTTTGAATAGCATGATTTTGTATTAACATTTTCCTGTTTTTCCATAAACGGTAAATCTGCCTCATTGTATCTGAATAGCCTTCTAGTTAAGAGCTGTGTATTTGTTTCACCAGTCTTATTGACAGGCTGAGCCACCCCGTGAAAAAAAGGATACTGAACACATGCCAGAATTGAGCTGTCTGATCAGTGTGTTTGATGTTCACCGGCTAAACATGGGCCAGTGCCAGCCCTGGTGGCTCAGCTGGATGCGCCGTCCGACTGGAGACCAGGAGGTCATGGGTTAAACCCCCGCCGAGGTCAGCAACATTCTTTCATGGAGATTGATCATGAAATATTTTCTACAGTCATTCTCTCCCTTCCGCTGATTCAAGAAGGGCAGTTGTCAGTTTCTGGCAAAACAATGTGCAGAATACTGGTTAACCGCTCAGAGAACTAAGCCTGCCCAGTAAACATGTGGTTAGGTAAACTGACCGTGCTCGACATGACCCCATTGGGTTGACTGGGCCGTAAAACCTCAACACAAACAAACAAACATGGGCCATTGCAGAAAGCAAAGGCCCTCATCATTCCATGGGTGCTTGCAAACTGAAACATATTTCAAGATAAAAGGGATATCAAGATTAATCTTTATATTTCTTCCCATAAACATAATGTTGTGGATACTCATTAGAAGTGCCTTGATGAATGATGAGGCACTTCTAATGAGTGACCACATTTTATAGGTGAAATCAAAAAAAAAAGAATATCATAGCTTTTTTGTGGAAAAAGCTCTTAATCTAGAATTAAACTGATCAAGCTGGACATGTGCTTTTCTTAGATGGGTGGAGAACCCTTTTTGGAAGGTGACTTAGTTAATACACCACAACCTCTTTATAACACTATTGTTGGGGTCCATAGCATAAACCGTGTTACTTAAACAACCATGTTATATCCAAACAAAAATGTATACATTGTATATTATATTGAAAAATGACCATTTATGGTCATTTTTCAATATAATCTATACATTTTGGGATCCATCTTTGAACCTGTTATATCCAAAACTGTGTTATAATGAACCGTGTTATAAAGAGGTTGAAGTGTGGTTAATATTTCTGGAGCCAGATGTCAGATTTCTAAGGCATTTATTTGGAAAATTATGTTTGTCAGAGTGATAGTTCACATAAGGAATGGTGGCCGGCCTCGGTGGCTCAGTTGGATGCGCCATCCGACTGGAGACCAGGAGGTCGCGGGTTCAAGCCCCGCCGAGGTCGGCAACATTCTTTCGTGGAGATCGATCATGAAATAGTTTCTATGGTCATTCTCTCCCTTCCGCTGATTCAAGAAGGACAGTTGTCAGTTTTTGGCAAAGGAATGTGCACAATACTGGTTAACTGCTTAGAGGACTAAGCCTGCCTAGTATACGTGTGGTTAGGTAAACTGACCGCGCTCCACATGACCCCATTGGGTTGACTGGGCCGTAAAACCTCAACACAAACAAACACATAAGGAATGGTCTGGAATACTCCATGAAATGGATGCAAGTTGTATTTGTAGACCTGTCATTAGTAGATTTTCTGGGCCCAGTTGTTCAAAGTGTCGTTAGCTTAACGAGCTCGTTAAGGGTCATTTCGTTAATTGTTTTAGTGGATTCAATATACAATATTCTGATATTTTTTGCTGAAAAAATGTGAGTAGCTTTTGCACTGCAAAAGCTACTCACATTTTTTCAGCAAAAAATTTCAGCATATTTGCGTATCACTCGATTTAAATTTTAACAAATCGTTAACTAACGACGTCGTTAGCTTTGAACAACTGGGCCCTGTAGATTATTGCAGCGTGAAAGGTTTAGGAGAATCAGACTTGAACATATTTGTGTTGGAAAACTTGTTAAGGAGGAGTATTTGGTGATAATTCTAGGACAGTTTTCTCTAGTTCTCCATAAAAATAGATGTTGTGGGTACTCAGTGCCCACAGCATATATTTCCATGGATAAATAAGAAAAAATACCAAATCACCTTGAGTACTGTGCACGTTGTTGCATTCTAGATGTTGTTTTTTTGTTTGTTTGTTTGTTTGTTTGTTTTTTTGATTTTTGGGGGGTTTTATTTTTGCTCATTATAGAATAATTTAACAGCCTTTGCTATTAATATTTGTTGGAATGTCTTTAAGACTAAATGTGTGTGTGTATTATATTATATCGTGTGAAAGTAATGTAATTACCATGTCATTACAGATTTCATTTCATCTGTTTTTACATGCTGTACCAATGTGCCATTTTATATGTATGGATATACCTGAATGATTTTGCTTCCTTTGTATTTTCCAAAGGGAGACAATGTTTCCAGACAGAAGTTTGCTTCCCTTGTATTTTGCAAAGGCAGACAATGTTTCCAGACAGAAGTTTACTTCCCTTGTATTTTGCAAAGGGAGGCAATGTTTCCAGACAGAAGTTTGCTTCCATTGTATTTTGTGAAAGGAGAAAACTTTTGCAGACAAATTTGCTTCCCTTATATTTAAAGCCTTTTACAAATGGGTGGGGGATACTCTTTAATTTAGAAAAGAACTTGCTCCCAGAGGGTGCAAAATTCTTTCCTTAATTAAAAGGCAACCACTATTGAGAGGGTAGATAAATATTTCCATGTCAAAGTTAGTACCCTTGAAGGTGTGTCTGTTCTCATTTATATATTTGTTACTGTTATGGTAGCTTAGGGTTCCTTTTTGCATATGTTTATATTCTTAGTTGTTTATTTATAATATTTGATTTGTTCCAAAGATTTTTATTATTCAGTTATTCTCTCAGTTCTGTTTATTTACTTCAGAAAATCCTGCTTGAACAGACAAACATGATGAGCGCATGTAAGAACGTAATTCCATCTGTGAACATGAAGGTCCTAGTTGAGAAGTTGGCACTCCCGATTTCAGATCACCAGGTTCTGTGTACCAGTCCTGCTGGAGGCAGGATTCAGCTCACAATTGTACGGTTCATCATTGCACATAACCTTTCATTCTCACCTTTCCATCGTCTCGATATGACTTTTAATAGTGTTGAAAGGAACATAAAACAAGAAATCACCACCATCTGTGAATAGGAGGGTGTACATTTTATGGGTATATTGTGTCTGTCAAATTGTATGAATATATTGTGTCTCATCTCATTTAGTAAGACTGAGCTTACAAATTAGGCTGTCATAGCAAGAAACATTGTTTTGAGAAAGAAGGCTATTTTGTTGTTTGAGTGACTAAAGGTGGTAGTTATTAAAGGATAGAGGGTCAGATTTTTGACCTGTATTATATTGTACATTTTAAATAATTGTGAACACTATTTTGACAGTCAGTTGACAAGTCAGAAAATAATATAAAATGACACAAATGCATTAATGTTAAAGATGGTCTATCTAGATAAAACACTTTTTTGACATAAAATAAACTAGTACACAGGTCCAGATAAAAGCATTATGAAGATAAATATTTCTCTTTTCTGTGCAAGAAAACATATGCTGTGGGTATTCATTAGATGCCCCTCATTAGAAAAGGTATGCTATGGTTATTCATTAGAAGCCCCTCATTGAATACTTACATATGCTTTCATGGAGAAATAAGAAAAAAATTGACACTTTTTGGATGAAAATAAGTGCTATATAAAGTTTGAAAAAGTTCATTTGACTACATGTTAATGTGCCTAAAACTACTGGATGGGTGGCAGACAATGTAGATCCTGATCATATCTTGCATTCAGCAGCCTATGTTGTGGGTCTACACAGCTCAGGCCTGTCTGTCCAAGGGTTAAGGTAAATATAGTAATGCCATATTTTCAGTATTAACATTTACACGAGCTTTAACTAGAAGGGGACTGTTTGACAATTACCCTTTTGGCGATTTTCCGACTAAAATGGATTAAAATGAAATTATATTGTTTCATCAGGAATGAAGGAAAATACAACTCAGTTGTTTGTAAATTTTGCCTGGATCATACTAAATACTGTACATGTATTTACCCTCTGAAAAACAGGTCGGAGCAAATAGTGTAGAACCAGACCAGATGCTACAGAAGATGGCATGTTATTAGGGTCGACAGTTTGCCACTCATCCTGCAGTTTTCAGACCTCAGCAAGTAGTGTAGAGTTGTTTAAATTTTAGGACAGTTATGTTAACGCTTAGCATGCTGAGTAAAAATTTCAGCTCATGAGATTTTGAAATATTTTTCTTGTTTTTCCCAGCAAATAGGATTTAACCTTTCATGCAAGGAGACAATTTGCATGAAATGTCAAAATTAATTTTCTAGGAAAAAAAATAGAAAAATATACAGTGTAGTTAATTCGTCATCTGCTGACTTTGCCCAAAAATACTAAGTGTTAAAGAGTTATGGGTGTCTGAATGCCTATGATAAATGCAGTATTATATATATTTCCTTGGGTTTATTACATTTGCTCAAGTGCAGTTTCTTTAGCATAATAACTTAAATAGTATTTAAACCCTAACATAAGTAACTGTACCTTATGATGTACATCCATGCAGTCTTATCAACGACTCTTGTCCATTGAGGCTTACAAAATACATGTATATGGGTGGCCTGATGCATCTGGCAGTTGCTAGTAGCTTCTGTAGAACTTGAGTTATTCAACTGTAAAAGGTCTGGTAAAAGTCTCACTAATTCAGAGGCAATGTCTCCGCAATTCATGCAAATTATCTCTTTAGGAGACCCAAATCAGAGGCTCCTAAGGAGACAGTTTGCATGAAATCAAAAAGGCTACATGTATTTTCTGGGAAAAATAAGAAAACTATCATAACTTTGTCGTCAGCTAATTAACCCATACAGTGGTAAATATTGAAATAAAAGCGAAAAAGTTGCTTTTGGAAACAAAAGACACAGAAAATGAACATCCTAGACTAGGTTTTATTAAGCTGTTTCATAGATAGTCAGTCTTCATTGGCTCAAACATCTTTGGGCCATAGAAATTTGTTGTAGACATAGGTAGTTCGAACCACTGAGGGTCAGTCATAGCGCCAGTTATGATGGCAAATGGTGATAATCTAGGGCTGCATTTTTGATCTTCTATAAAATAATGTTATTGAATGTACTCATCAGAATTGCCTCAAAGATATATCCTAGAATATCCTAGCGACTCAAAAATAAGTTTGAATTATCCACGATAAATGAACCGTCTGTGTTTGAGCCTTGAGGTTTTATTGTATTTGAACTTGAAAGAATCAGGCCCCAAGGTTATGAAACTTTTTCATGCTCAACTCAGCTGAGCATGAAAACTGTTGTTGGCATTTTCATATTTATTAGCAGGGAAATTTTCATGCTCATCTATGTTTAGCAAGAAAGAAATTGGCATTATTAGTTATTTGAGATTTGTTAGCATGAAAAATTTCATGCTCATCTGAGTTGAGCATGAAAAAAGTTTAATAACCTCGAAGCTGGATCAATCTTTGCTGTGTGCCCTGTAGATGGCCATGGATCCAAAGCTTTTCCAGGCAGACAGCACACACTGATCAGACTGCACAGTTGAGCATACTCATCTAAGTCTGTACTGGTCACACATAAGGTACATTTTCATATGTTGCAGCTCCTTTATGCTATAGAATCAAAGCATTCACTGTCCCACCCATTACTGCTGCAATAGTGCCGTGGTTTTGTTGGGATAGAGTCTATTACCTCAGATGTTATGTATCTACCATCAGTTTTTTTAATGTGCATATATATCCACTATCACAATTTGGAAATGCATAGTCTCATTGGCCAATCTGATACATCATGGTATCTGATATTTTAAGGTTTTAAGGCAGTCATCCATATTTGTTAAAAACATAGTTCCATATAAATAAGAGGGGGTGTCGATGTAATATTTTTCTTATCTGTCCACAAAAACCTATGTTGTGGGTACTCATTAGAAGTTAATGAATTGCTTTTTTATGGGTACCCACAACATAGGTTTTTTTTGTGAAGAAATAAGAAAAATATCTATTTTTCAGGTCAAAAAAAGAATCAGTATTTTTCAAATGAAAACAGTGCCTGTCTGGAGCTATAGAGGTGGCTTATGGATTGCTTTTAGGTTTAGTGGCATTCATTCATACTGTCATCAAACATAATGTGGGTCGGACATTTACCTCGGAAAATGTTGCCTTTATTTAACTGCTTTTATTTTTGCATTGTATACTACTTGTACATGTATTATTTGTGCAGCTGATTAGTGGTATAGCTTTTCACAGTTACTTCTAATATTTACTTGCTGTTTGTGGCAATTAGCAGACAGGGCCCAGTTGTTCAAAGCGTCGTTAGCTTAACGAGCTCGTTAAGGGTCATTTTGTTAACTGTTTTAGCAGATTCAATATACAATATTCTGATATTTTTTGCTGAAAAAATGTGAGTAGCTTTTGCACTGCAAAAGCTACTCACATTTTTTCAGCAAAAACTTTCAGCATATTTGCGTATCACTTGATTAAAATATTAACAAATCGTTAACTAACAACATCGTTAGTTTTGAACAACTGGGCCCAGATGAATGGTGCCGTAATAACCATAAGTATTTGGACAGATAGACCTTTGCAAACAGTGTAGACCCTGATCAGACGTCACAGAATGCAGCATCTGACCAGGATCTGCACTCTTTGCCTTACATGCAGCAATATTCTAGCACATCAAGAGGTAGTTGAGTGGGCTGTTTCGAATTTTAGGGCAAGTATGGTAAGTAGATAAGGTGTCCCAATATTTAGGGGTATTATGGTATTTATTATTGCTTAGCTTGCTGGGTAAAAATCTCAATAGATAACAGTTTGAATTGTTTTCCTGTTTTTCCCATACAATAGACAGTTTGCATGAAATATCTAATCCTATTTTATGGGAAAAAAAATAAGGAAAATGTGAATTTTTTGTCCAGTGAGAAAAGAAAACGGAATTGCTTTACATCAAATGTCAAACCTTATTTTCCCTGAAAAATAGAAAAACGGAATGTGATTTTGAATGGAGCTGAAGGGTCAGTTGTGTCAGAAAATAGGAATTGACATTGCATTTCATTTGTCTGCTATTTCAGGGAAGCATAAATGTATTTTAGAATATTATCTGCTGATTTTTTCAGTAGTGTGATTAAGGTTGAACTCAACTGCCTGTAAGACTGCCTTCAGTATACTGTAATATGGAGAGGAGCTTGAACTAGAACAGACTTCTTGTTAACTCTTTGCATGCTGGGTAATTTTGCATGCTTTTTTGTCATCTGTGTTGTTTTTTTTTTGTTTTTTTTGTTTTTTTTAACCCTTGTCCTGCTGAATAAATTAAGATGCCACTCTCCCTTCTAATTTTCAGCCAATCAGATTACTTGATCCGGATTGTTGCTATAAATTCACATACTTAATGGCAAACAGTGCAGATCCAGATCAGTTGGCTTCTTCAGAAGCCAACTGATCTGGATCTACACTGTTTGCAAAGGCAGGGTATATCCGGGTTCAGCAGGACAAGGGGTTAAATAAACTTTTTCCAAGAAATCTTTAGGAATACCATGATTACCATCAGAATGTCAAACGTTAGGTCCAGATCAGGCTGTTTGCAAAGGTTGTCAGTTGGCGACAAAAGTCACCACTAGTGGGGAAGAGTTAAGGAGTATTTGGTGATCATTCTGAGATGATTTTTCTTATTTTTGTTGTGGGTACTCATTAGAAGCACTTTGTTGAGGCAGTTCTAATTAATCCCCACAACATATCATATTATGTAGAACTGAAGAAAATGATCCCAGAATTAGCAACAAATACTCCTCCTTAATAAGTCCTCAGCTGAGTAAGTTCAGTGATTGCCTGGCAGTCTTGGCTTTGAATTCCGCCTATAGCGGAATTATTTTTGCTCTTGCATGGTGTTCCCTTGCACATGGCTTTTATCATATTGTCAAAGAATCATCATCCCGGAATGACTGAAATGCCATTGATGGGATGATAAAATGTGCACTTTTTGTGGCCCTGCTTATTTCATATGCTTGTAGTTTGTTATAGAGTATTCGTTCAGCAATAGGCTGGTTCGTGGCTTATTATAATCAATGCAAAGCCTATCCTGTAAACTACTGTAATAAACTAGGAATTGGGATGGATGGGCCTTAGCAAACCGTGTAGAATGTGGCATCTGATCAGAGTCCACACTGTTTGCAACACATCCAACAAATTTAAGATGCATTAACAGGTAACAATATGGACGTTCAAATTTAGCCCTTGTCCTGTTGAACCCGGATATACCCTGCCTTTCCAAACTGTAGATCTAGATCAGCTGGCTTCTGAAGAAGCCAACTGATCTGGATCTACACCGTTTGCCATAAAGTATGTGAATTTATAGTGACAATCTGGATCAAGTAATCTGATTGGCTAAAAGTTAGAAGTGGGCATGGCATCTTCATTCAGCAGGACAAGAGTTATGGACCGGGATGGTAAAGAGTTTTGGTGTCTGAATATCTAAGGTAAATACAGTATGGGTTCATCTTTTTCACATTGCAACTTGTAAGATTTTTCTGCAGAAATAAGAACCCTATCTGGATACTCTTCTTGTTGTAGAGTGTCATCTTGAGACTACATACCATATGTACTCTAAATAATGGAACACCTTAACTCCTTACCATACTTGTCCTATAATTTGTAAAAAAAAATCTGTTCCACTACCTGTTGATGTGTTTAAAATATTGATGGACCAGCTGCAAACATTGTAGACCCTTAAGATACCATGTTCTGTAGCAGCTGATCTGGATCTACACTGTTCAGTAGCTACAGATAAGAGGGGGGGTATCCACATATTATTTTTCTTATTTCTCCACGAAAACATATGTTGTGGGTACTCATTAGAAGCACCTCGCCTAGGTGCTTCTAATGAGTACCCACATATGTTTTCGTGGAGAAATAAGAAAGATGTCAGCATTTTTTCAGATGAAAAAAGCGCCTTATCTTGGTTTACTTAGGCCTGTCTGTACCAGTGCTCAGGATAAAATACTGTAGCTCTTGATTTGTTTGTGTTGAGGTTTTACGGCCCAGTCAACCCAATGGGGTCATGTCGAGCGCGGTCAGTTTACCTAACCACACGTTTACTGGGCAGGCTTAGTATTCTTTTGCCAGAAAATGACAACTGCCTTTCTCTAATCAGCGGAAGGGAGAGAATGACAGTAGAAAATATTTCATGATCACGAAAATTTTGCCGACCTTGTTGGGGGTCGGCAAAATTCTTTCGAACTGTAGCTCTTGATGTTTTTGTTTTTTGTTTGTTTGTTGTTGTTTTTTTTTTCAACCAAAAAGTAAATATATTTTTTCTTACTTCTCCATGCAAGCATAACTTGTGGGTACTCCTTAGAAGCACCTTGCTGGGGCTTTTCTAATGAGAACTCATAACATACATTTTGTTGGGAGAAATGATAAAGGAAATAAGATTCTTCTGTCTTCAAAAGCTATGTATGCAGATGTACAAGTTGAATTGGTCTTTATGACTAATATATAGGAAAAAGAATATATCTGGTGCCCAGTGAAGTTGGACAGATCCCAACCCAAGGGGAGACCATCAGAAAGAGCAAACAAGCTTATCATATTTCTGAATGGGAGGGGGATCTTAGGATTGGGATATCGGCATCTCTGTTGGTCACCATTTATTATATCACATGCCAGAATATGAAAGAAAAATTCTTAGCTTCCTGAGTAAAATTTTCTGCAGATGACATATTCAAATGTTGTTTGTTTTCTTATTTTTCCCTGAAAACAGGATTGGGCTTTTCATGTAAATTATCTAATTTTTTGTCTGCTAAATTCGCTCAGAGAGTGGTAAAGGTTATGATTATGTCAATTTACGGACCAGATAACTTTAGTGGTGATGATCATTAAAACCTTTGGAACAATTGCATAATTATGTAGCGTATCCAGTATGAGTGCCCATGTGGAGTAGAATTAGCTGCCATTGTGAAATATACAGATGGCTGTATCTCACAAGTAGAGGCAGGTGGGCAAATGTTGTTTCCCCTTAGTGGGTCTGGTGTGGCTGGCTGTTACTGTGGTTGACAGATGGAGGGTATAGCTTTTTCCCCATATACAAGAAAAAATGCTTTTGTAGTATTCTTTTCTTTAGTATAATACACAACTGGTTTGGAATATATAATGTACATATGGTAAATGCCATAAAATTTTGAGCACTTTAATCTGTACGGTTTTTTTTTACCGAAATTTTGCTGTTTATGCATTTTTTCTTAAACTATATAGTAGAGTGGATAACAGTGTAGACCTTGATGAGACTGCTCCTTTAGGAGCATTCTGATCTTGGCCGCACTGTCTGCATATGTCTTTTTGTCAGAAACTTTGGTGTATGAAATTTTAAGACATTTACCATAATCCAGTTTGTTGGCAGCACTTGTGTAAATTTCATGGAATTTTAGCCATCCAAACAAATTACCTCAGTATTGTCATGTACAAATTGATTATATACAGACTTCCTGTGTTTGTTAATTGCAGTATCTGTATGCAGGCTCAAAACAAGGCCATTTTTTCATATGCGAACAGCCAAGAGCCTGGCTGGCTTGTACTATTATACAGGCTGACCAGGTTCTGAGTTATTTCCCTATACAGTACAGGGATCTTGTAGTGTATATGTCCCATGCCATGTGGAGATGTGCTTATAGGGCTGAAGTGGACAGAAAAGGACCTGATCAGCCTCCACATCAGTGCAGTCTGATCAGGGCCTAGTGGATCTGTATACAGGATCATTGGACAGTGTTTAATATGATGTATACTGCTGAAGACTTTAGGAGGAGTATTTGATGATAATTCTGGGATAAATTTCTCCATTTTTCCATAAAAACATACATGTTGTGGGTACTCATTAGAAGCGCCTCGGTGATGCCCTTATAATGAAACTTACAGCATACATTTTAACCCTAGTCCTGCTGAGCCCGGATATACCCTGCCTTTGCAAACAGTGTAGATCCAGATCAGTTGACTTCTGAAGAATCCAGCTGATCTGGATCTACACTGTTTGCCATTAAGTATGTAAATTTATATCAACAGTCTGGATAAGAAATTTGATTGGTTGAAACTAGAAATGGGTGTGGCATCTTAATTTATTCAGCAGGACAAGGGTTAATGGAGAAATACAGTAATAATGCTAAGTACCATATTTACTATAAGTATATGGGCACCTTATCTATTTACCTTAATTATCCTAAAATATGAAATAGTTCACTGTACTACCTCTTGATGTGTCTAAAATATTGCTGTATGTTTGGCAACAATGTAGACCCTGATCACATCTGATATGGATCTACTCTGTTTGCAAGGGCCGATCTGCCCCAATACTAAGGGTTATTACAGTACTGGGACAGACTAGCCTTTGCAAACAGTGCAGATCCAGATTAGATGCCACATAATGCTGCGTCCCATCAGGGTCTACACTGTTTGCCATACAAACAAAAATATTTTAGTCAGAAATATTTTAGTCTCATCAAGAGGTAGTAGAATTGAATATTTCAAATTTTAGGACAAGTGTGGTAAGTAGATAAGATGTCCCAATACTTAGGGTAAATACAATAAGAAAACCATTATCCTAGAATTATGACTGAACAAGTCCTCTGCTATGTAGGAAAGGCCCGTATCAGATTGTGCGCCTTACTGACTGATAGGAATGTTAACCATTCATATGTACCTCAACACATTTTCTCATGGCAAGGCTCTTTTGGTTAATAGGGATACTCCTGGCTTGGTTGAGCAGATGTTCTGGTTGTTCTGAATCTTTGCAGTTCACATACAGTCCTTGCCCAGGGGGAAAAGATGTGTTTGAGCATATGAAAACTCTACATATTTAAACTCAGTCCTCAATAATCCTTTAAGCAGACAGGGCAGCTGCTGATTAGACAGCATGGTCACTGTTCATATATCTCCAAACGTGCATTTTCCTTTAGCAAGGCCCATATGGGAAAATATATGGTTCTTCACAAAGGGCTGCATATTATATGCTCTTTTTTTTTTTTGGTGAAATTATTTGTTCATAGAACAGAAATTCATAAAATTTACCGTTGTCATATTACTAACAAATGAAATCAAACTGTGATATATAATATTATAGTATAACGGGAGGTAACCCCTCTTTAAACTAAGGACTAATTGATGAGATTGTTTTCATTAATGTTTTGTTTGTATATTGTGAAATAGGAGGAGGCCAGTGTAAATTTGTTACCTTGTTACAAAATAATAAATAAATACATGTATTCTGTGTACTCTCTCTCTTGTATTAACCATACTGCTGTTACCATATACAGTCGAACTTCAATGGCTCGAACATCTTTGGGACCATAGAAAATTGTTCCAGACATGGGTAGTTCAAGCCACTGAGGGTTAATCATGGTGCCAGGTCAGGCAGCAAATAGCAATAATTTAGGGGGGGGGGTTATTTCATTCACAATAATTGTATGTTGTGTGTACTCATTAGAATCGCCTGGCGATTCTAATGAGAACACACAACATACAATTTCATGATAAAATAAGAAAATTTCCCTAAATATTTGTTTTCTTGAGCCAGCGGAAGAATTTCGTAGGGACTCAAAAATGAGTTCGAATTAGCTATGGTAAACGGGCAATTGGTGTTCGAGCTATTGAGGTTCGACTGCTACTAGCTCAAGATAGGATGATTTATTCAAAAAATAAGTATGGATATTTTTCTTAATTCTCAATGAAAATATATGCTGTAGGTACTCATAAGAAGTGCATCAATGGAACACTTCTAATGAGTACCTACAATATATGTTTTATGAAGAAAAAAAAAATCTGAATATCCTTCTTAACCCTTAAACTGCCAATCACAACTATTGTCAGCTTTGTCATATGCTTGTGATTTTAAAAGTCTTTTCTGCAAACAGTGTGGACCCAGATCAGACTGCTCCTCTAGGAGCAGTCTGATCTGGGTCCACACTGTTTGCCTGTATGCAAAAATAGGTTTGAAAAGTTTGCAAGAATATTCAACAGATGACATTTTCAGATACAGGTTTTCTTGGCATTTTAAGGGTTATTTCAGTGGGGCTATATAATGTACTTACCCCAAATATGCATGAGCAAAAAACTCTGCCATTCGGTATTAAAAGACTTGTCACCAGGTTGACCAAAAAAGACCTCATTAAATTTTAGGATTTGGTAATGAATTAAGTTATCTGAATATTTTGGGTTATTACAGTTTACCATATAACTCAGCAATACCAGAAAGGATACACAGCTCTAAGTAACTCCAACGTGGAAACCTTTTCGTCCCTTCACAACTTTTTTGGCAACTTCTAAAGGAAAACAATTCAGAGAATTTTGGAATACAGAGGAGGTTCAGACCGATAATGTACATGCTGGAATTGTGTCAGTCGCTGACATGATTTTCAGTGCAGTAGCTTTAGCTCCATACTGCACCCAATCTCTTGAACCAGTAAGCAGGTTCTTAAAAGAAAAAAAAAAGATGCATGAATAGAACAGGACCTTGGAAGAAGCTGATTATATTTTGATGATCTTGACTTTTTAGCTCACCTGAGCACAAGGTGCTCAAGACGAGCTATTTTGATCCATGTATATCCGTTGTCCATCCTTCCATTGTCAACAATTTCTACTTCCAGATCCCCAATAAGCAAATTTCCACAAACAAAACAATAAATAAATAAGTAAAATAAAAAATTCTGTTATACACCTGTACCAAAATTGCTAAAATGGTTCCGCTCCAACGAACAAAATGGTTACCAGAGCTAAAAACAGAAAAAAACGAAACCTTTGATTGGCATCTCTCAAGCCCATGCTTTGATTTCAAAATAATTTCACAGAAATGTTCGTTATATGACCCTGTACCAAAATTGCAAAAACGGTTCCAAGCCACTGAACAAGATGGCTGCCAGAGATAAAAATAGAAAAACCAGAGTTCAAGTGGGCGAGCAAGTCGGCTTCTGCAACCTTTTTACACTCAGAACTTGCTCTTTGTTCTTTCAAAATTGTGTTTTTCAGTAGTTAAATTTTGTTTATAAGTTGCTTACGTTTCATATTTAAAATAGGTCAAGGTCAACCAATGGTCACCATTTAAATAAATCTGGTAAGGCCAGAGTCCCTAATGCTGCATACCAAGTTTCATGGTCTTCAGCTTTCAAGTCCTGAGAAGAAAATTTTCAAAAGGATTTTTACCTCATATGGGAATATCTTGATCATTTAACCAAAATCCCACGAGAAAACGTTCATTTCCCTATCCCACAGGGGCTCCACATGTAATTTGGTTTCAATCAGCCCAGCAGCTTTAGAGGAGACAATAAAAATACTGAATCTGAGGCACCCAGGACAAAGATCAGTCAATGACCTTGACCTTTGGTAGTTATAAAAATTCATTTAGGTGATTGCATATATCACATAAATCCAGTTTTGATTTCCCCATACAAAAGCCTAAGTGGGCAAAGTTGTCCTTGCTGTAAAATAGGTCAAGGTCAACCAAGAGTCATGGTTTGAACAAACTTGATAGAGCCTTAGTACCCGATGGTGCATACCAAGTTTTAATGTCAAAAGCCATTCGATTCCCGAGAAGAAGATTATCAAAGTTTTTTAGCATATATGAACATGGCGGCCATGTTGATCATGTGACCCAGATCCCACGAACAAACATCTATTCCCCCATCCAACAGAGGCTCCACGTGTAATTTGGCTTCAATCAACCTAGCAGTTTTAGAGAAGATAGAAATACTGAATCTGAAACATCCAGAACAAAGGTCAGTAAATGACCTTGACATTTGGTGTTTATAAAAAAAAAAAAAAAAAAAATAGGTGATTGCATATATCCTTTGAATGTCATAGGCTACAATAGCTTCAGACACATTCCACTGTTTGCCTTTATCCCATACAAAAACCCAAGTGACCAAATTTGACCTTGCTGTAAAATAGGTCAGTGTCAACCAAGGGTCATCACTTGGACAAACTTGGTAGAGCCCGAGTCCCTAATGCTGCATATTAAGTTTCAAGGTCGTCGGTCGTTCGGTTCCTGAGAAGAAGATGTTCAAATGTTTTCACCATATATGGTCATGACGGCCATCTTGGTCATTTGACCCAGACATTATGAACAAACTTTTGTTCCCCCACCCAATGGAAGCTCCAAGTATAATTTGGTTTCAATTGGCTCAGCGGTTTCAGAGGAGATGTTTAAAAAATGTTGACGCCAACGACGGACCATTGCCTATCCTATAAGCTCCCCTGGTGCCTACGGCTCTGGTGAGCAAAAATTTTGAACGTCATCTCTCAAGCCGATGGCTCAATTTCAAAATAATTTTGAAAAAAAAAAAAATGTTTCTCTCGAGACCCTGCACCAAAATTACTAAAATGGTTCCACCCCTCTGAACCAGACGGCCGCTGGAGCTAAAAATAGAAGAAACAAAATCTTTGAATGACATCTCGTCCGAAGCTGATGGACTTGGCACTTGGATCACTATTGCAGGGATATATTTTCAGGGGCGTCAACTCTCGAAATAGCTCTTGGTCCCTTCTGAAAAGGTGTTTTCTGTAAAAGGAAAGAATTTGCTCTCCTTGGGAAATTGGTCTGTCATTAAAATATTACATATGTTGACTTCTCCACGCACATACAAGTCTAGACATAGACTGAACTCGTGAAGATTGTTTTCCAATTACCCGTATTTACCTTATCTTCGACCATAATATCCTAAAATCAGAAGTAGCCTATATTACTACCTGTTGATGTGTCTAAAACTGTTGGATGAGTGGCAGACAGTGTGGGCTCTGAGCTCATGAAGGTTTTTCCAAATTAATCATTATGCCCCCAACTTTGAAAAGCTGAGGAAGCACGATGCTTTAGCTTTGTTCGTTCGTCACATTTTTGAAGGTCTCATAACTGATGAAGGGTCTGTGCTTTGGTATTGAAAATGTCATACATGGGTGCCTTATGGAAAATTAGCTGATCCATATTTTCTTTCTTTTCCAGCTGACCTATAGTTGCAGAGTTATGTCCCGTTTAAAAATGAAATTTAAAAAAAAAAAAGAAAAAAAAAACTGTGCACAAGATATCTCAGAAATAATTTGAGCTAGAGTTTTGATATTTGGTTGATTTACTGGGGCTGAGGAATAGATCACCCGATTAGTTTTTTTGAAGAAAATAAAACGGATTAATTTTATAATGTTATGCCACGTTTCAAGTCTGGCATTTTGTTGGGACAAGCATGAAGTTAGAGGTATAATGTTTTATAATTGATACATTTCCAAAAACTATGTTCTTTTCTTTCAAGCCTACTGGCATAATTGTTTCATGCATGGTAGAAGTGTTGGTATCACAGCAGGTTTAGCGCACGTTTCACTCATGAATACGTAACAAATGTGTTACATATGCGTACAGTGTATGGATATGTTACACATGGCAACGTTAATGTGTTACGTTTGCGTACTTTGCGCAGTTAGTGTGAAGCGTTCGTATGATATGTTCGAACGATACACATATGTAACACTTGTTCATTACATGAAGCAGAGGTCACTATGCGAGAATGATCACTGAGACCGATTTGTTTCTTAGTATGCATGTTTGTTTGTTTTGTTGTTGTTTTTATTTGTTGTTGTTTTTTTTTTTTTTTTTGTGTGTGTGTGTGTGTTATTACCACATGGCCCTACTTACAAACATGTTTTGGCATATATATATATAGAACAAACTTTTATGTTCAATGGAATAAGTTATCTGTATTATTGTTAAAGCTTCTAAATGTTTGTTATCTGTACACGAAGCATTGTTACACTGTTTAAAAAATGTCCCGTAGATTTTACGGTATTTACTGGCAACTGGCTTCCAGCGCATTTACAGTAATTTTTACGGGCGCTTGTAGATTATTTACAGGAATAATCACGCATCGCCGGGCAGAGTAAGGCAAGGTAGGTAACGTAGGACATAGTAGGGATATGAGCTACCGCACCATACATTAAGCTTACCCAGCCTTAGCCCATCCTACAAGGTAATTCCTGCAAAAGTTCTACAGGCGCCCGTAAAATTGACGATAAATATGCTGACAGCCAGTTGCCAGTATTATACCGTAAAATCTGCGGTAAGATATATGTTAACCCTTAAAGCGCCAATCACAACTATTGTCGTCTGCTTTGTCATCTGCTTGTGATTTTAAAAGTCATTTTTGCAAACAGTGTGGACCTAGATCAGATTGCTCCTTTAGGAACAGTCTGATCAGGGTCCACACTGTTTGCCTATATGCAAAAATAGGTTTGAAAAGTCTGCAAGAATATTCAGCAGACGACATAAACAGACGACATTTTCAGATGCAGTTTTTCTTGGCGCTTTAAGGGTTAAGTATGCATGCAAAGATATTGCAACCTCTTTATATGCTGGGTTACCCAGGCAGAAAACGTCTATGTTGCTAATAGCCTATGAATGAAACTTCTAGCTGCAAAAATCATTTTTAAAGTGTAGTAATGTTCTGTTTACCCCCCTTGCACGGATATAATAGGACCCTCATGCAAATTGCAGCTGAAGCACTTAAGGTTCAGTGTCCGTGTTTGGTGTAAATGTTTTTACTCTTCTCATCACGAAAACACGCCTATATAATTTTGACCCCCTTAAACCACACTTTTATATAGTAAAACTGGGGTTTACAGAGGTATACATTATTTTTTCTTAATTTTGCTCAAAAACATAGATTGTGTGTACTCGTAAGAACCGCCTCGGCGAGGCGGTTCTAACGGGTACCCACAATCTATGCTTTGAGCAGATATATGAGAAACATCAGGATTTTTTATCTGAAAATTTTCATTTTTTGGTGGTAAAATTTTCAGTGAATAGAATAGGCGTGTTTTCATAATGTGACAATGGGAATCTGGTATAAGCGTACATACGTTTGATATATATGAGCCGCGCCATGAAAAACAACAGCATTAATAACATGAGAGCAGTGTAGACCCAGATTAGCTGTCATACTGCTATTTTAACATCTGGCCAGGCTTTTTTACAACATTTAGAGTGATATGGGACAAAATGAGTTGCAAACATTGTAGATCCTGATCAGTCGCCATGTCCGGTCTACACAATTCAAATAAACAGTTTTATAAAATGTGAAGATTTCGTATTGTTTGCACACGTGTTAATTCGACAGGTGACACTCATACACATATGTAACTGTTACATATACATACAAGCGTAACACATCTGTTACGTACTCGTATGTGTGACATATGCGCACTCACATAGCGCTCGCCTGCTGACTTAGCGATCCTACGTTCGAACCACGCTTGTGGCTGGGTTCTCATTTTTGCACGATGTTCACTTGCGCAAAGCATTTGTCATGCCATCGTCTTAGCTTTTTCCTGAAATGACTTAAATACTGCTGGTGGAATTAAAACATCAACAGTATGCGTGGAACGAACTGACAGACAATGAAGGGAGAAACAAAATGTTGAATCCGCAATAAAATCAATTATAAATTATGCAAATGTTTTTTGTTTGTTTGTTTGTTTTTTTTTTATAAATTTAAAAAAAAAAAAAAAAAAAAAAAAAAAAAAACATTGATTAGACTGACCCGAGACATGCCCGAAGATTCATTATATTTCTGAATCTCATTAAAACCCTTAGGTGCAATCTAAAATGGAAGAACTGATTTCTGTCAGGGAACATATGTTATTCAATGAAATAAACATCACGTAACGAAATCAGAAAAATACCAAAATGCGCATGCAAATATGACGTCATAAGTTTCTCACCTGTTTTCAGCAAATTAAAACTTCAAACGTTTGCACTTCCTGACTGTTTATGTCGTTTACAAGTGATTTTTAGTAGCATGTTATTTCTACCAGGATTGCCTATTAATTCTAATTCAGATTGTGTTCTAAAAGCCTCAACGCTGGGAAACGTACCTTCCCACATGTGCGCCCAGCGAAGACTCAAACCATCCTGCGCATGCACGCAGTCTGACCAGTCTTCGTTGTCTGTATAAAGAAGCCTTGTATCATTGGCTACTCAAAATGCAGCAAATGAAAACTGGTCAGACTGCTTGAATGGCGTACATGTTCGAAAACACATTTTCTGACGTTGAGTTCATCAATATTCGCCTGAGATGCAACTTTAGAAAATGTACCTTATGACGTGCGTTCAACGAACTCAGATCAGCATGCGTATGCGTATCGGTGCAGTATGATCTGTCTCCACTGGACGCTCTTTGGATAGGCAAGGATCTAAGGTTTTTCCATGCAGACAGCGCACTCTGTCCCGACTGACATTACGAAAACATGCTTATTCAAATATACTGAAAATTTTACCACCAAAAAATGAAAATGTTCAGATAAAAATTCTGATATTGTTCCTCGATGAGGCGGTTCTAACGAGTACCCACAATCTATGTTTTCGAGCAGAAATCCGAGGCGGTTCTAACGAGTACCCACAATCTATATTTTCTGAGCAGAAATAAGAAAAATAATTTAAACCCCTGTAAATTCCAGTTTTACGATGAAGAGACTCAATCAAACCGAGTATCCGATTTTCATGATTTTGTGTGCCCTTTGTTTCCAAAGGCAGTCCTTTTCGACTTTCATTTTACAATATAAAAACGGGGTTTAAGGGGGTCATAATTATATAGGCATGTTCTCGTGATGAGTGGACGAGTCTTTTCTGGGCGCACGTCGAAAGGTACATCTTCGCACATTACCGTAATATTGATCAGTGATCGTATTATTTTTAGTGCCCGAATTTCTGTCATACATGCAAGGAATACATATGAATTATCAATCATTACTTGTTTCACACTTTAATGAACATATTAACGCTTAGCAAGCTGGATAAGAATTTCATCAGTCGACATTTTAAAATAATATTCTTACTTTTTCCAGAAAATAGGCATTGACATTTCATGCAAAATTGTCTCAATTTGCAGGGAATGTCAAAGCCTATTTTCCAGAGAAAATAAGAAAAAATATCATGAACTTGTTCCCGGCTGAATTTGCCCATAGAGTGATAAACGTTAAGCAAATGCACAGGTGCAAGTTGTTTACACATCGGTGATGCGGTTATTTGTTTGCATGCAACTGTAGTTGCAGAAAAAAAATCTTATGCGTGTTTTCAAGATTCACTTGCGTGGTAAGTGAAATGAAAATGAGTTGTCCGTGATTTGCAAGTTCAGATGCATCATTACGAAAACACGCCTATTCAAATATATAGAAATTCTACCACCAAAAACTGAAAATTTTCATATAAAAGCTCTAATATTTTTTTCCTATTTCTGCTCAAAATATAGATTGTGTGTACTCGTTAGAACTGCCTCGCCGAGGCGGCTCTAACGAGTACCCACAATCTATATTTTCGAGCAAAAATAAGGAAAAAAACAATCTATACCCATGTAAACCCCAGTTTTACCATACAAAAGTTGGGTTTAAGGGGGTCAAAATTATATAGGCATGTATATTTTCGTGATGATAATAAACACTTAAAGTGATATCCGAACATTTTTTATTCAATAGAACTACTTACAAACTGCACTAAAAGGTTAGCAATACCCTTTTTGTTAGCAATACCAAACTTTGGTGAATGAATTAAAGCTCTATTCCTGCTTCTAAATTTTAGAACTGAAATAAATCATGCAACCATGCATGAAGCGCTGATGTCATATGACGTCTATAATTAATAATTATCTCCACTTGCTTGAACCAAAATATTATCATTTAGCATGCTGGGAAATATTTCAGCAGACGACAATTTTAAATATGTTTTTTTCCAGAAAATAGGCTTTGACATTTCATTCAAATTGTGACAATTTGCATGAAATATCAAAGCTTATTTTAGGTCATGCCAAACCGGTCAGTTAACTTACGGTTTTCCTGAAAAGCGGTTACCCAGTACTTGTTTCAGTTTATTCAAGTTCTCAGGTTTACAAAAACATGCAAACAACAAGAGTCTTAAATACATAAGCAGTCATTCAAGGTGCATATACATTCGCCACTAGACAACTGCCCTTCTTGAATCAGCGGAAGGGGAGACAAACCATAGAAATGAGTTTGCCGTACGTTTTTTCCTGCAGTTTCCGTTTCTGGATACCCTAGGCAGAAATGGGAGCAAATACTTTTCTTTTAAAGTAGGCCCCTTTTCAGTAGGGCGGCAAAAACAGGTTTATCAAGTCACCTTAAGTTTGCCGTCAATATGAAATGTTCCTTAAAATTTCTGTCAGCAAGACACAGAAGAGCAAAGCTGTCAAAAACTAGAATTTGTTTTCTACATGAAAACAGATATCTCCCTATTTTTCGAGTACTGCTTTTTACAATTAGTAAGGATTATTAATACAGAATGACAGAAATGGTTTGAGTGTTCTGCATGTCGTCTCACGGCGCTCAACATTTCTGTAAAGTTTCATGAAATTATCTGAAATGGTTGTAAGTTACAGAGTAGATACAAGCATATGACCGAAATCACTATTTAAAATGTTCAAAGGGTCATAACTCCAAAGTACGAGAACCAGAGTTATTTTTCTTGTGTTCTGCATGTTCTGCATGTTTAATGGTGATAAACATTTCTGTGAAGTTTCATGAAATATCTGAAATAGGTTTTCAGATCACAGAGCGGGCATAGATATATGACCAAAATCACCATTTACAATGTTCAAAGGGCAGTAACTGCAAAAGTCAGTGAACAAGACTTATGGTTCTTGTATTTTACATGTCATCTAATGGTCGTTAACATTGCTGTAAAGTCTAACGAAAATACCTCGCACAGTTTTCAAATTACCAAGCGGACATGATTTATGACCGAAATTACTATTTACACTGATCAAAAGGCCATAACTCCAAAAGTAGGTATATCACAGTTATGGTTCTTACTTTCTGCATGTCGTTTCATGGTGTTGTAAAATTTCGTGAAAATATCTCAAACGGTTTTCAAGTTACAGATCGAACATGAGTATATTACCAAATTCACTATTTATCATAACTCCAAAGGTAGGTAAAGCACAGCTATGGTTCTTGTGTTCTGCACGTCGTCTCATGGTGGTAAACAATTCTGTAAAGTTTCGATAAAAAGATCTCAAACGGTTTTCAAGTAACGGGGCGGACACGATTTTGTGACAGACAGACTAATGGACTGACAGACACACGAGCAGGCGGACGGACAGACGTCCATGGTAAAAACAATATGTCTCCCGACCTGATGTGGGGAGACATAACAAACAACCACGCTCTTTTTCATTCGTCACATGGAAAAAAATCCTAGAATATATTGTCATCAAATTTTGCTGTCGTGCAAGCATGCAGCGACGATATTGCCGCACCACTGCGGCTTTGGATTGGAGCTGATGTGCCGTGAAATCCATATTAACTTTCTGAATCTACACAGTCTGTCTAGGTGAGTGTTTCATCGGCGGTCCTCAACCATGGTTTGTGGTTTAAATGTCTATGTGTTGTTGTTTTTGTTGTGATTTAACATACCACATTTCGATAATCCATTTTCATCTTACTACCAATCTAATAACTACATAAAAATACATGTAGTTCACTGATTACGCTAAATTCTGCATTTAAACATATATATTAGCCTTATACAGTCTGATGCTTATAAATAGCTAATAAATACACACAAGAGAAGAAAACTTCAAACTGTTGAAGAAATAAGAATTAAGTCATACATGAGAAAAATATCGGTGGATTAATATGAATACGGTTTAATGTGTAACCCGAGCCGCGGTCCTACTAAACACCGAAAAAGACCGAAAATGGCGATCGGGTACCGAACATGATTTTAAAATTATGATATTACAATTTACATAAGTTATGACTTTTGACACCGAATAGGGGATATCTAGTACCGAAAACAGTTGCATTAATATGAATTAATAAGAATTATCATACATTTACTAGAAAATATGTTCATTTTGCATATGTGATACTAACATGGCTTTCAAGCACATATCACCCTTGTGGAGCGCGAAAGGTATGATAATGGGTCACATGGGTGATACGGTTTTTTTGCCCGGGCAAAAACACATATCACCACGTCATGTGGGTGATGCGGCTTTTTTGCCCGGGCAAAAACCCCATATCACATTCTGAGCACTCGGCGATCTTTGTAAAGCACTAAATACAGTATGATGCCTACAGACCACTAAATGTTGAGTTTCTTTTATTCATTGTTACTTTCAGTTTTTAGTCAACGTAGTTGTGTTCCATAATTAACACTAAAGTAGCCATCATTTTTTCCAAGGTTTAAACACACCTTCTCAAGCAAAGTGCTAACAATACTTTGTCAGCTAACAAGGATATGCTTAAGTAAGCGACTCGGGTCTACATTGGCCTCTTGTTCCATCACTGTTACGTTCTTGATATTGCTAGGCTTTAAATGTACTGATTACAGACCAGTTCAATATAGGACAAATCAATAAATATGACTCACTGAAGGAAAACAACGCATGATCAATAGCAGGCTGAGTACAGCTACAGCACAGATCAATGTCTTATGTTTTTTGCATTACAGCTAACAGTTTACAGATGACAGTTCGTCATTGTAGCCCATTTATGCCGAGTGGACTCTTCTACCTCAAGTTTTTGGACAAATCCATTCCCTATATAAGGAGTGTCTGATAAGTTTTTATTATCATCACGTTTCGTAGAAAATTCTGAATTTAATGCAAACAGAATAGACCCTGATCAGATGCCGCGTTCTGCGGCGTCTGATCTGGGTCTACACTGTTTGCCTATGTCCAATTTACAGGGCGCTAGGCTTAAATGGGTTAATCTTTAAGTTTTTTAATTCAAATTGCCGCTGGTGATATTTTGAAACATTGGATATATATATATATATATTCCACAGAAATATACATTTAATTTGCGGGCTGGGTGGATTAGTGGTTCGTGCAGGAGGAAGGTCGTAGGTTCGAATCCCGCTCGAGTAGAGAAAATTTTCAGACCGTTATTACACCTGGCTCATACTCGACGTGCCCTTGGTTGAGTATAAAGTGGACAGGGAGACGCTTGGTGCCAAAAAGCGGTACCAAGTCTGCATGGACGCTCCATGAAAGCAATGTTGTACAAACGTATGTACATTCGGCGATGCACTTCAGTAGCCTGATAGCGTTAAAAATTTGTAAAATGGCGGCATAACTCTTTCACATTTCATTTTCAGGGCAGACAACTTTTTTTGTTTTTGCCTCCCTTCTAAAACGAAACATTTTCTTTAGGAATAGATTATTTCCTTTTTGAGAAAATCCTTTTTTAGAGAATACCCTTTTGGGCCAAACCGCCACCAGAACTTGGGGGTGGTTGGGTGTGGCGAAGATGTCGGGTATCTTACATTATCGGGGCGTCCAACTGATATTGGCTTACAGATGGGCAAGGCCTGCTATCCTTGTAGCAGGTAAGGGTAGAGGGGGAATGTTTTTATTTCTTCTGTTTCTTCACTGTCATTCCTGTTCCTCTTTCTTCCCTGTCCCTCTCTTTAATCTCCTGTACTATCTCTTCTATCTCTTTTCTCCCTTTTTCATATGGGAGACGACACAAAATGACCCACAAGGGTTGACGTGTCGTTAAACCCCAACACAATCAAAGCCACCAGAACTAACATACCACATTTCAACAGTCCGTTTTCCTGTTACTGCCAAACTAATAACTGCCAAACGAATACTTCCCTGCTAAAGCTGATAACGCAAAATTCTGCATTCAAACACATTGGCATTATGTGCACCCTGTTGCTTATAAATATCGAGATCCGAGCCGCGGACCTAAACATCAGAAAAGGACCTTTCCCACCCACAAGGATCGAAAAGGGACTATCGGGCTTGTCCCGGTTAATTTCACCAAAATGTCACTTATACCAAGCCACCAAATTTGCAAAATGTTAAAAGAAAAATGTCAGTGGCTCATGCCTGCCTTTCTGCTCTCAGATTACATTTTACATTTACAAATAAATTTGTATAATATGGCTAATATTTTTGCTGAAAAAAATGTGAGTAGCTTTAGCATTTGCAAAAGCTACTCACATTTTTTTTCAGCAATAAATACCTGTGAATTAGATATTACTAGAACAACTAACATTTTGACCCTAACGAGCTCGTTAAGCTAACGATGCTTTGAACAACTGGGCCCAGGTTGATTTTATCATCTGTTGATGTGTCTAAAACTGATTTATGAGTGTCACAAATGTACGCTGAATTCTGCAGCATCTGATCAGTCTGCACTGCTTGCTCATGCCTACCTGTCCGATTTCTTAGGGTAAATACGGTACTATGTGGGCCGCCCCCAAGTAGTTCTGTAATTTATCGTTCTCAGTTTGTGCACCACATCAGAGTATTCAACAATAGGTCCAACAATGCGAAATACTGTCGAACAATCGCTCGAACATCTTTGGGACCAAAGAAATATGTTCTAGACAGGTAATTCGAGCCACTAAAGGTTAATCATAGCAGTAGCGGCAGGTCGGGAGGCTAATGGGGATAGTTTAAGTATGCCTTTTCGATCGTCTATAAAATAATAGTATGTTGAGTGTAATCATTAGGATCGCTTCGATGAGGCAATTCTAATTATAACATACATTTTCGTGATAAAATTTCCCTAATTTTATTTATTTATTTATTTTATTTTTTTTTTTTTTTTTTTTTTTTTGTTGTTGATCTATCGGAAGAATTTCCTGGGGACTCAAAAACGAATTCGAATCATTGACTGTAAACGAGCCATCGGTGTTCGAGTCATTGAGGTTTTACTGTATGAGCACTCCGATCAAGCAGACGGCTTGGAAAGGCAATGTAAATCTAACTGTGATCTTTAATAGTTTATCATGACATGATGAAGTCTTTGCCAAGCCTTAGAAGTTATCTTATGGCTGTATGTAAGCAAACCAATTGCGATCGTCCTCAAATATTACACTAAGATGTTTATGAGTTTAACTTAAGGAACTGGGTGGATTTGTTCTTAATATACCTATAGCCAGTTATAATGAATTTGTCATTCTCCAAACACGTGATTCAGGAAAACGTTTGAGCAAATGGAGTTCATATCAAATTTTAATGGTCAGTCTGACGTGACACAAATACTTCACCGGTCAAATGATACTGACAACTAAATCCATTAAGAAATGTCTGACAACCAAAAACCCGAGATAAAATTTTGACAATCATGCTTACTAGTACTGAGTAATAATTTCAGCACAGGACATTTTGCAATATTTTTATTGTGTTTTTTTTTTTTTTTTTTTTTTTTGTTTTTTTTGTTTTTTCTCAGATAATAGGATTTGACATGTCATGCAAATTGTCTCCTCAGGAAACAATTAGCATAAAATGTCAAGTCCAATTTTCTGTGAAAAATAAGAAACAAATACTTCACATTCTCGTCTGCTGAAAATTTTACCCAGCATGCTATGCGTTAAAAGTACAAAGAAACATTAAATGTCATGGAATTACCTCATTGATTTCCCTATTCCTTATTCATCTTCCTGAAACTGCATGGCGGGCGAAATAATGCCGTATTTACCAGAAGTACAGACCTAAGCAAACAGTGGCGTCTGATCAGGATCTACACTGTCTGCCACTTATCCAGCAGTATTTTGGGGTCGAATGTGTACAATCGAGCCATCGTATACAAACACCAAAAATTTCTATAAAATAGCTGTCCACGTGATTATCATTGACCAATGTAATCAAACCGCGCGTTAAACGAAATCCGGGTAAAACCTGGACTTGGACATTAGGGACATTGACAAATAGTGCAGACCCAGATCAGAGGTCGCAGAACGCGACGTCTGATCAGGGTTTCTGCGGCGTCTGATCAGGGTCTGTACTGTTTAATTACAGTCTTAAGTTCCGGTTCAGGACCATTTTACATTCAAAGGCAATCGATTCACCAGTACTGTCCGTACTTTGATCAACAGGTAGGCCCCTACAACAGGTAGTAAAATGGACTTGTTCAAATTTGCAGGAGTCAGCAATTAGATAATTGATTAGTATCACCTTATTTACCCTAAATATTTGGACGTAATAATAATGGTAATGAGGTGTTGTCTTGTCCCTTTCAACATTATTTAAGTCATATCGAGACGACGGGAAGGACGATGATGAAAGGCTCTGTGAGATGAAGCGCCGTACAGTCATGAGCTGAAATCCGCCTCCAGCGTGATTCGAACCCGGCACCTCTAGATCCGAAGCCGGGAGCGCTAACACGCAGCCGTCCGGACGCTTCAAATATTTGGACACTTTACTCCTTACCATACTTGTCCTAAAATTTGAACGTCCAGTTGACAACTGGTGACATCACGAAAACAGACCTATACAATTTTTACCCCCTTATACCCCACCTTTATATAGTAAACTGGGGTTTACAGGGGTATACATTATTTTCTTATTCAATTTTTGGAGTTAATTTTTTCTATATATTTGAATAGGCATGTTCTCGTAATGAGTCTTAGAATGCCGTATGAGTGCAAAGCATCTGGGTCTACACTGTTTTCTCAGACCTTTATATCTGAAGACTTGGGATAACCACCGGTCTCGGACGGTCATTAATACAGACTAGTTATAATAATAATGTAACCTCGAACACATGATGCCTTATTGTGACCGAAAATGTAAGCTGAAAAAAAGGAAGCTACCCAACGAATGGAAGGCCGACCTAATAATAATGGCACTAGAACCCACGGAATAACCCATTCTTACCGATAACCATTTCAGATGCTAAACCCTTTAACCCAATGAAGACTGCAGACCCCTAAGCGGGTAACTGGCAAACAGAGCAGACCCAGATCAGACGCCGCAGAACGCGACGTCTGATAAGGGTCTCCAATGTTTGCAAATAGTTCAACCATTTTTCTTTAGGAATATCTATATCATATAGCCTGACACACCAAAATTCGAAAATGGACTTCTAAAATATAGTGTGGACAGTTTATTTAGTCTTTAATGTGTTAATGGGACTTGATGCACATGATAGATTTTCTGCCATTTTTACCGGGAGACACCTTTTGTTACTTCATATTTCTTTTCCTGCATGCCAAGCTCCTTCTGAAGAGGTGTACTTGAAAAAAAAAAAAGGTTTGCTCGGAAGTGCTCAGGTGAGATGGATAACTGACAACTGATGGCAGTGACTTTTAGCTGAAAGCTTCCTTCTATATACCAAAGATGACTTCTGAGGTCGCAAAGGATGTAATTGACATTGAAGTAAATTAAGCTGTAGTTGCTGCTGGTTTACAGAACGGCAGCAGACGACATTCTGATTTTCGTTGTTGTTCGTTTTTTTCTTTTTTCTTCTTCTGTTCCCCCCCCCCCCGCCCCCCCCCCACCCCCCCCCACCCCCCACCCCTTTACTTTGGTCGTTGCTTTTTTTTTCAGAGAGAATAAGGCTTGGTATTTCATGTGAATCGTCTGCCTAGCAGATGATTAACACGAAATGTCAAGATTTATTTTCTCTGAAAATATTTATAAAAATAGAATGTCGTCTGCTACAAGTTTGCTTGACTCTTTAAGGGATAGGCCTACCGATTTTTCTTTCGGCTAGTTGTTTACTTCCATAATCATATTTGACAAACTGTCTGGAAAAATATAGATGAATAAGTTTTGGACTGTTTGCATGGTTCCATCGTGTCCTGGTAACAAATGAGATGCCTGTAATCCGAAGTCAAGTGTCTTGGGAAATGAAAATATCAGAAATCCATGTTTTTGTATTTTTGTGTTTTTATGTCCCATATCAGCCGTATATTATTCATTTGCAGGGAAATGCTGTATGCTTGTAGGAATCAAAGTCCATTGCGAGTAGAATCTTCAAATAATGTGATACTAATTAGGTTGTTACCTTTGCACCAAAACATGGCTTGTATCAAAAAAATATAGTCTGGCACCACGCTATGAGTTTTACATTTCTATCTAACAAAGGTAAAATACTCCCCCTAGACTATTTTTCCGCACATATCACCTCCCTTACCAGTCAGAAACTCGGTCAGCCAAATCAGAGAGAAGGACATTCCAAAAGATAGGATTTTGTAAAATATATATAGATTTTATGCTGATTCATATATCAGTTAGACGGCAGCCAGTCTACAAAAAATATTACTGGTATCGCAATGGCGGTTTTTACACCTAAACATACCATGTGTGAACTCATTGGAATCGTTTTGGTGGTTTTTGCACCAAACCATATCTTGTGGGTAATCATTGTCATGTGGGCGGTTTTTGTATCAAAGTATATATTGTGTGCACTCCTTCGTATCGTCTTGGCGACGTTTTCATCAAAATATAACCTTGTGTGTGACCCAATGATGTCGTCATTACGGTTTTTGCACCAAACATTTTGTTTGTACACATTTGTATCACTTTGGTGGGTTATATGTTATATGTTATATGTTTGTTTACTTTTAGGATGAATACGGTAGTTATTTTCAAAACAGCCTTGATCTTTACTACTGCTGTCAATACTTATATTATTATGCATCCTTGCATAATTATGTCTCTGACTCAGTCTTCCATTATTTCTTTATGAGGCATATGGCCGTTTCAGATAAATAAACTCGAAGATAGCACATGTCGCACAGATAAATAATAAAAAAAAAAGTATACAAAGCATTCCGTATTCGTGGATTTTTTAAAGCTAAGCTGTGTTTTTTTTTTTTTTTTTTTTTTTTTTTTTTTTTTTGTTTGTTTGTTTTTTTTGTTTTGTTTTTTTTTTAAGTTCTCTTATTTTTCCCATAAAATAGGATTTGACATTTCATGCATATTGTCTCTTAAGGAGATAATGTGCATGAAATGCCAAAGCCTGTTCTATGGAAAAATAAGAAAAATATCATCAATTTGTCGCTTGCTGAATTTCCCCCATAGGCTGATAAAGGTTAATTGTATTTCCCTACGTATTCGAACTGAGAGACTTGAGCTAAACCTGTAGACCCAGAGGGTCAGCCGCCGCACAACGCGGATCACTCTGCACTGTTTGACAATTACCCACCAATTTTAAACATATCAGTAGGTAGTCAAATGCAGTTTATATGCTATTCATTGAGCACATTACGCATGTACGTAACATGCGTTAGTTTAAACATATTTTATTTAAACACTTTAACATATCCATATAAGAAATAACATATTCAATGTGATAAGGCATTCTGCTTGTTTGGTTCTTCTTCCTGTTATGATTGTTCAGTATACATTGCGACAGGAAAGTAGTGAAATAAGTATTACGAGTACAGTACGCACCAAACATGCGTTAGAAAATTTATCCGAAACATTACGCATGTACGTGACATGCGTTAGAAAACATCACGAAAACATACCTATATAATTTCGACCCCCTTAAACCCCACTTTTATATAGTAAAACTGGGGTTTACAGGGGTATACATTATTTTTCTTATTTCTGCTCAAAAACATAGATTGTAGGTACTCGTTAGAACCGCCTCGCCGAGGCGGTTCTAACGAGTACCCACAATCTATGTTTTGAGCAGAAATATGAAAAAAAAATATTAGAATTTTTATCTGAAAACTTTCAGTTTTTGGTGGTGAAATTTTCAGTATACGTGTATTTGAATAGGCGTGTTTTCGTAATGAATTTCAAAGTGGCATCAGCATAAAATATTTGCTTCTTTACCTAGGGGCTGCTCTTAAAGGAAAGAATTTGCTCCCTCTCGAAGTGATACTAGTGGGGGATTATTCCTGGGTGTGCGTAACACTCTTTCCGTTCTGGTAACGCCACTGTCAAATGTTAAAAGTTAAGTAAGAAGATAAAATGTCCAAGTAAATGTATAAGCAGACAGGCCCAGGCAAACTGTTATACCTAGATCAGACACCACGCGGAGTCTCATCAGGGTCTGTTGATTACGCGCCGATGTTCAGAATGTGCTCAAACAAAATTAAAATTAAACGAGATGATAGATACTTAGATAGATTTATGAATGCAGTAAGTAAATAATATACAAGACAGCAGCTATAAAGTATATAACAATATTGATAATACAGTTGACTCTCGTTATCTCGAACTCGCTTATTTCGAATTACCGCTTATCTCGAAGTGAAAATCTGGTCCCTGTTTTAACATGAAACTATGACAACAGGTAACAAAATAATGTGGAAAAGAGGAAAAATTTCTCCTCAGGAGCAATTTCTCCTCTTTTCCACATTATTTTATATATATATTTCTAACTTCAGGAGTCAAATGACATATTCATTCGTTAAATGTGGTTGTTCAATTTATTGTTTTCTCACTCTCTCAACTCTGATATGTCGAAGTACGGATATCTCGAAGTGTTTTAGTGAGTCCCTTGGAATTCGAGATAACGGGAGTCGACTGTACTCTTATCACCATTATTTATCTAATGGCAGGAGAGGTACAGCCTCTGTTTCACCAAACTGACTGGAAAACAGACAGGCACTAAAATTAATGAAGATGAAAATCACTCAAACTGAATGATATATGATCACTCAAACTGAATGAATGATGTGACAAGGTACCTTTCTTCTTGTTTTGCATTGTTTTGTGTCTTCAGAGCATATACGGACAGCGAATAATCAGATCATTCTGCGTTTGCAAGCAGTCTCATGAGGAACTTTACTGTCCGTTTACATAGTCATTGAAGAGTGTATAGATAGTATTGGCGTACAGCAACTGGCTGGTGTGGGTGGCTGATCTCAGGCTTCGCAGTTTCCTATGTTCTTCGCAGAAACCTTTCCGCTTAAAGCGGTCCGAAGTTTTAATGCAGTTTTATTGCTGCGTTACAAAATTTTGACATTAATGAGTTAATAATACGTCATGAAAATGAACACCCAATTTACCCGAAATAATGTGACAGGCAGGCTTGTGCAACCAGTGTTGACCCAGAGCAGACGCCACAGAACGCGGCGTCTGATCTGGGTCCACACGGTTTGCCAGTCTTCCAGTAGTTCAAAAACACTTTAACATGATTGTACGGTAAAATGAATTTGCTCAAAGTCAAGGAACAGTATGATATGGAGTTAATATGCCCGAATACTGAGGGAAGATATGGTAACTTTAAATGTTGCGTACATTTTTAATTTTCATTTGTATTCTTTCTTTTTTTTTTTTTTTTTTTTTTTTCGTTTTCCTTGATTTTTTTTTTTTTTTTTTTTTTTTACTTTTTGTCAGTACTTAACACTTTGCATGCTGGGTAAAAAATTTGACAGACGACATTTTGAAATGTTTCTCTTTTTTTCTCTTTTTTTTCCGAGAAAATAGTATCTGACATTACATGCAAATTGTCTCAAAAATATGGTCAGTTTGTCATCTGCTGAATTTGCCCATAGCATGGTAAATGTTAAATTGCCTAAGGTGTGTAATACATTAAGCAGACGTGCGTCTGCTCACTTACCTAACCCATCAGTAACCAGTAGACCATTGTATCTCACTTTTTTGCACGCTCATTTTCAGTTTTAGGAAAGTCTGGGCCCAGTTGTTCAAAGCTAACGACATCATTAGTTAACGATTCGTTAAAATTTACATCGAGTGATAAGCAAATATGCTGAATTTTTTTGCTGAAAAAAATGTGAGTAGCTTTTGCACCGCAAAAGCTACTCACATTTTTTCAGCAAAAAATATCAGAATATTGTGTATTGAATCTGCTAAAATAGTTAACAAAATGACCCTTAACGAGTTCGTTAAGCTAACGACGCTTTGAACAACTGGGCCCTGGTTTGTTTTATTATCCCTCCAACTATTTTGATAACCCAAACTTCGAAGAAGTTGAAGGAGGCATATTGCTTTTTGTTCGTGCGTCCGTTCGTCTGTACACCCGCTCATCCGCTTGTTTGTCAAGTTTTTTTTTGTTTTTGCTTATTTGTTTTTTTGTTGTTGTTTTGTTGTTGTTGTTGTTGTTGTTGTTGTTTTGTCAGCAAGATATCTCGATAACAATTTGCGACAGGTCCTTGACACTTTGTGAGCTTATTGAGTCTGATGAGTAGATCGATCACCTGATTAACTTTTGAAACAAAAAATCAGATTAATTTTCTCGGCTAAAGCAAAGAGTTGGGGCATACCGTTTTTGCAAAACATTTCCAGGTTTAATTGTTTCTTTCACATCGATTCTTATGTTTAACGCAAATAGTGCAGACCTTGATCAGATTCCGCGATCTGAGACCTCCGATCTGGGTCTACGTTGTTTGCATGTGTTTTCTTGTGTGTGTATGTGTGTGTGCGTACGTGCGTGTGTGTGTGTATGTTGTTGTTATGTTATATACGTTACAGGATGCACGTATCTATAGGTCCAAGGACACGTTTGAAGTAACAAACATAATAAATTTTAAATAAGAATGTTTGTCAAATGATCCGCCTTTAGCGCTCTAGAGACGAGACCGGTAGATGTTATTTATATATTTTTCAAAATGGTATATCTTTTTATATGCCACTTGATTTTTCTTATTCTTCCCATAAGAACAGGGCTTGATATTTGCGATTTGTCACCATAGACATTTCACTTGAATATCAGGCGATACAAAGAAGGGAAAAAAATAAAATAAGAAAATACCGTACAGACCCAAGTTTTCGGACAGACAGGTCTGAGCAAACAGTGTAGACCCAGAAGTTCTCACGTTTAAATGGTTTCTAGTTTTATCTTGAACTTAAACTTGAACTCTCAAGTAAATATGGGACAATCAGGTGCTAAACACTAAGTATACATTAAAGTTCATGGTTGTAAGTCTGACCATAGAAAAATCAACAAATGGCATTTGTACGGACAGCGAAGACACATAAAAATGCACAACTTCGAAGTCTGATGATTCTACGCTTTCGCTTTATGGAATGTTTCGAATAGTAACCCAGTGAGTTAACCAAGTGAAAATTCTGATCAAACTGTCCAGATGAGCAAACTGATCTGAGTCTTCACTCTTCGCACGTCAAAATGTTACCATAATAACACTATATATTGAAATAGACATGCTTGATCAAACAGAGTAGACCCAGACAGACACCACAGAACGCGGTCGGGACTGTATGCCACTTATCTAACAGTTTTAGAGACATTTTAATAAGTATTATTGCATAAAAAGCAGTGTCGCACGTTATTAACAGCCGTGCATTAACCGGCGAAAAGCCGTGTATTAACAAGGCAATTCACGCGCTGTTAATGCGCGGCTACGCATCTTTCAATATGACCGTACGGGGGCCACAAATTTCCTGCCGTTACGAGATGTTTACTGCCCGGCCCTAGAACGAGCATAGTCCGTGGAAATTACGTTCGCGAGACATTGGTGGAAAGGCGATAATGCGAAATGGAGCAAATATTTTCAGTTTGTATGCAATAAAATAGCGACCGAACATGTTTTTTCGATGCCTCGGTTTTCAACACCTCCCGAGGGACCTGGCGAATGTTAATGCATGAAAAACCATGTTTGATCCCTATAGTAGAACGGACTTGTTTAAACTATGAGACAATTATTGTAAGGATTTCGGGTAAATACGGTAGTTTTGCTGTGATGCGAGTCATTGTTTGACCCAGTGACTTCTATATGTCCCATTTTTTGTCACGTGCCATGTTAGGGCTTCTTAATTAACCTTTGCATGCTGGAGATAAAAACTCCCAGTAGACCGCATATTCAAGATTTTTTTTTTCTTACTTGTACTAGAAAATAGGGCTTGAAATTTCATGCATATATATATTTCCTAGGATACGATATGCATGAACTTCAAGCCGTATTTTCTGTGGGTACCAGTTTGTCGTCTGCTTATTTTGCACAGGGAGTATAAAAGGTCAACATGAAATACTTCAACCATGTAAGACAAAATGGTAAAACTGATGAAAAATTGACAATGATCGCCGTAAATGGCCCGTTATCTGCTTTTGAGTGTAAAATTTAAGAGTTCAGTATACCTTGCACTTTATATAAATGGTAAAGTTTAGGGTCACATGTACTTTATATGGATGGTCATAACGCTTGGCACTCTGAGTAAAAATTTTCAGCAGACGACATATTAAAATATGTTTCTTATTTTTTTTCCAGAAAACAGGATTTGTCATTTCATGCAAATTAGTTCGAATGGCGACAGTTTGCATGAAACATCAAATCCTGTTTTCTGGGGAAAATAAGAAAAATAACGTCACTTTGCCATCTGCTGAATTAGCCAAGCGAGTGGTAAAGGTTAAGAGTACAACCTCGAAGATAATTCCAGATATATAGATTGTTTGTCTGAGTTGAGGTTTAACGGTGCCGTCACGTAGAGCCATATACCAGAGAGAGAGAGAGAGAGAGAATCAAAGACGACAGGGCCAACCCACCAAAGGTTTCATTTAAACGGCGTACCACCAAACCACCTACAACCCCTTAAGTATGGAAAGCTTCAATATGAGAAAAAAGGTCTATTACATATGTGGGCAAAAAAGGCTCAGATCAGCCTGCCCATGCCACCAGATATAACTATATTTATTTGTGTGTGTGTGTGTGTGTGTGTGTGTGTGTGTGTGTGTGTGTGTGTGTGTGTGTGTGATTGCAGTGAAACCGCGGTAGAAGTGTCTTATTTGGCAAAGTCGGAGATTGATTTTTCTTTATATATTCCTTGTATGTGTGACATTTTGTTTTTAAACCTGAAAATTACCATACAAGAGTTACCGATGCCAAGGAAACAAGTGACAGAATCTGCAGTTAACAATTCACCTGCGAGGAATAGAAGACAACACGAGTAGAAAAGATCTGCAACTAGACACATTAAAAGAGATAAGTAAAATACTTTCTTTACTTATTAACTCAGTTAACCCTTAAAGCGTCAATCACTACTAAAGCAGACGGACCATTTTTATTTTATTTTATTGTTTGTTTTTAATTTTTATTTTATTTTATTGTTTGTTTTTTTGGTTGTTTTTTTTTTTTTCTTTTTTCTTTTTTTTTTTTTTTTTTTTTTTTTTTTTGTTTTTGTTTTTTTTATCTTTAGAAGGAAACAAGTTTTGACATTTCATATGAAAAATCAAAAATGAAAATTTTAGATTGTCGCCTGCTACAAATTTTGCTTTGCATTATCCAATACTGTAGCGGGAGTTCCAGACAACAATTGCGAACAATTTGGACAAACCCTGGAACAAATACGGACGTATCAACACATTAATGAACAGCAACTAGATAGAGAAACACTGAGAGAATCTACCCCAGTAAATATCCTAAAAGAAGTTAGGCACCGAGGATCAAATTAAAGATCTAAAAATACGGGACGTTCAGCTGAAAGCTAGACGACTGGCTTATTGGCAAGCTTATCGCAACGAAAATATAGCAATAAAATATGAGGAATGGTTAACACAAGAAAATGTTATCATTCCGCAACGGCTACAGATGATACCTATCCCAAATGAACCAGAAAACCTGACTAAACGAAGAGAAAAACAAGTGCATTACAATTTAAAACCCGATATAGGCTCACTACGTCTAAAACAAGAAAATCAGGACACGAAAAATACGAAAGGATAGACGCTAAAATGAAGGAAGAAATTGATAGCTCGTGGGCAACGAGGATATGCTGTTGAAACTATGGGAAGAAGATTGCAAGCGAAATGAAGAAATCTCACAGAAACGTTTGGAAAATCGAAACTCGGCGTGGTTCATAAAATATAAGGGTATATTTAAAGCCAGGCACGAGAATAAAAATCCCTATATAAAAATTGGAGAAGAAAAAGAAGATCCACGTTTGTACGCAGAGGCTGTTTCCTCTAATCAACAGAGGGCACGCCAACAACAATCTCCATAGAAGTATCACAAGAACGTCAAAAGAGCCAAGAAATTGGGCACGAATCCGACGAAAGACCCTTACCAAAGAGAGGTCCCAGACTGCAAAGGCCACAGTTTTCTCCGCAGGAAACGGGAGTAGAAACTGGGAGTACAGGTCAGCGCCCGCCAAGACAAATACGACCCGACCCGACGAACATTGAGCAACCACGGCTTAATGAAAATTATGAAAATGGAGAACTTTATTTTTTAAGCCGAGGTCGGGGTCGGGGCAGAGGCCGGGGCCGCAGCCAGTGCCGACGCCGAGGCCGAGGCCCGGTCGCCTGTCCAACATACAATAGACAAGGCAAATTTAAATGATATAAAAATAATAAATTTATCTAACAGACAATTCAGTTCGGCAGAAATATCTTTTCCCAAAACCAAAGCCAAAGCCCAATTAAAACCAAATTTAATTTAAGTTGAATCAAATGCGAGTGACAAACAGTAAAGGTTCCGAACAGACATCGCATATGGCGTCTGATCCGGGCCTGGACTGCTTGCGCGGATGTATGTCCGATACATATGTATTACCTATGTGTGTACAAAATGTATATATACATATATTTTTTCCATAATTAATCACACGCATTCTGTATTTATCTATCTCCTCGACTACTACCCTTCTTATCTGCTGCTGCTACACCTAGCTACCTGAGTAGCCACACTCTTATCTTTACATCGCTATACCTTCTGCTATTTCTACATCTATTACAGACAATGCTCAAGTACATTATATTTTACGACTTACTCCCAAAAGACAATATCAACCGAATGGTCTTAGCACAGATTGTGTAGCTGTATGTATCTATTTACCCGGATGTCTTAACGACTGCATCGTGGAACCAGTCTTTCAGCATGACTAGAAGGCTGCTTTTTAAATAAATTTCATATGTGGCTTTAGTGTTCTGACACGGCAGCGATCTTCTTTATACATGGAGAAAACACGATGCGGTTAATAGGACATCCTAAGCAACAACTTCTCTGTGTCCATTGGCTGCACTAAAGAATATAAACAGTGTCCTATGAATTTTACTGAAATTCAGCACTGTCAAATTTGACAAATGAACTTATGAATTGTCAATTCCAGTAATGAAGCAAAGTATCTAAATTTCACAGGATTTAATAACTTTTGTGTATTAAATGAAAATGTCTCTTTACTACATTTCTATCACCTGTGTTTCTGTCTGTTCTCTTGCGCTCTTTGTACTGTGTACTTCAGGGGACCTTCTTTTGGCTTATATCCGACTTAACCGATTCGTAAACTTGAAAGTGTTTTACGCCTTGGTAGACAATATTTCACTGTGACAATCATCGAGGCATCTCCTTATTGTCAATTGCTGGGAAGATCACTGCTAGGGTCCTACTGAACCGATTGAATGAACACCTCGAACGGTCAAGGCTTCTACCAGAAAGCCAGTGTGGATTCAGGAAAAACAGAGGAACAATAGACATGGTCTTTACAGCACGACAGCTTCAAGAAAAATGCCAGGAACAGAATGTGGACCTCTACATGACCTTTGTCGACCTTACCAAAGCATTTGACACAGTCAGTCGTGAGGGTCTTTGGAAAATTATGGCAGTTTGGCTGTCCTGCCAAATTCATAGCAGTGGTGCGGCAGTTCCATGATGGTATGCTTGCAAGGGTCCAAAATGATGGCGAGTTTTCTGATCCATTTCCTGTGACAATTGGAGTTAGGCTGTGTATTAGCTTCAACACTGTTCAGCATGATGTTTTCTGCCATGCTTACAGATGCTTTCCAGGATGGTGACAATGGTATACCTATTAGGTATCGCTTTGATGGGAAACTTTTCAATCTAAGAAGGTTGCAAGCTAAATCTAAGGTGCAGACAGAGGTGCTAGATGAGTTCCTCTTTGCTGATGACATGGCAAATGGTGCTCCAACAGAAGAGAAAATGCAAAAAAGGCGTGGATCAAGTATCTGATTCATGTGACAGTTATGATCTTACAATCAGCATCAAAAAGGCTGAGGTAGTATATCAGCCAGCACCTGGAAAGCCTTACAAGGAGCCTACCATCACAGTGAAAGGTCAACGACTGCAAGTGGTAGACAAGTTCACCTACCTTGGAAGCACATTGTCTAGAGTTGTGCACATTGATGATGAAATCAATGCTAGAATTGCCAAAGATAGTGCAGCATTTGGCCGGCTACGTGGAAGTACTTGGGACCGAAGTGGAATCAGATTTGACACAAAGCTGAAAGTATATAGATCGGTGGTGCTGCCAACACTATTATACGCATGCGAAACTTGGACAGTTTACCAACGGCATGCCAAAAGACTGAACCACTTCCGTACAAGCTGTCTTAGAAAATTTCTAAAGATCAAGTGACTAGACAGGATTCCAGACACAGAAGTCCTGAAAAGGGCAGGGATGCAGAATGAACATACTCTTCTGAAATTGGTACAGTGAAGACGGACAGGCCATGTTACCAGAATGCCTGATGAACGTTTGCCAAAGAAAATCCTCTATGGAGAACTACAAGTTGGAAAACGCTCCCATGGTAGTCAGAAGGAGCGATACAAGGACACCCTCAAAGCCTCCCTTAAAGACTTCAACATACCAACAGAGTCATGGGAACAGATTGCACAGGATCGTACAAAGTGGCGAGGCCTCATAAGAAGGGGAGCTGGTGAATATGAAGCAAAAAGAATCAGCGAAGCCGAGCAGAAACGTGCACAGCGGAAAGCCAGAGCTAAGGCATCACCAACAGAGCTTTCTTCCTCAGTCCTCTCTTGTTCTATCTGCAACAGGCAGTTTAGAGTTAAGATTGGTCTCATCAGCCATCTTAGAACACACAAATAATAACACATCACACAGTTGATTAGGACTGGTCATTGTCAGTAATGACAGACGAACATCACCAGACAATATTTCATAATGATTGTAGGTGCTCGTCTTTGTTTATCATAGTGATTAATTTGATTTTTATGTTTTCGCTTTGATGTACTGACTAAGTTGGGAGCCTTTATGCGAACCAAATTTTTATTATTTCTGTAGTAAGAGTAGCATTGGGACCTAGGGTGAAGTTGGCTGGCCATAATTTGCTTTAAACCCCCTTTACATCCCCCGATGGTTTATTCTACTTATCGTTCTAACGCGGTGGTCCCGGTGCTAATCTTACTCTTTGTTGCTTTGTTGTTCATTCTACGAGGCGATTTGTTTTAAGTTTTGCCTTGTGTTATTTTGTTCTTGTATTTTTCAGTCCTTTTAGCATTGCGATTACCTCGCTTGGGGAAGAGAGAGCTCATCTTAGTGCGTTTCGTACGTTTGTTCGATTTGCGTTTGTTTGGTTTTGTCTGTTTCTTCTTCCTCTTCGTGTCTGGGATGGGCTGCGGCTTGTGATTGTGGCGCTCCCTGGACCTTTCTCTTACCTTTTTTATAAAAACACTTACAGGCCACGAATCGAAATATATTACAGTCTTGCCATTTCTTTAAGCGCGTCCTTCCTTCCTTTTCGTGTATTGGACGGAAGGTATTAGGTAATTGTATCGATTCGTGATCATTGCCTTCCTTTCTATTTGCACTGAGGCATAAAGGCATCAAATATTTTACAAACTTTGAAGTCTTTTTATTCATAGGGACGTTTTCTTCAGGTCTGGCGATATAGAGGTCCAAACAATAATAGCAGTGATACCGTGAACAGTAGTAACACTTCAACTGGTAGTTTTGAGAATGATGACTTATCTAATATCTCAACTACTTTATTTCAAAAAATATTTTTCTCTTGTAGACCACAACGTCCAAAACCTTCTACAAAAATTAGACTTAGTCGAATTAGAATAACTTTGACGTGATTTCTTTGACAGACATTTGGCTACATCAATTTAATCTAGATTCTAATATCACGTTTCAAGACTTAAAATCGCTATTTCGTCATGATAGACAAGCGGATGTGCACAGTGGAGTAGCTGTTTATGCTAAGGAAACGTTTTATTCTCGACAAAGCGATGATCTTGAATTATGTGATGTTGAATGTGTTTGGATTAAAGTTTCTAATAAAGAAATAAACCTGTACTTATAGGGACATTCTACAGGCCTCAAAACTCTAACGCATCTGTCCGTTCTGACATTGAAACGTCTATAGATCTTGCATATGATACTGGTATCAAAGATATTATTATTAATGGCGATTTTAATCTTGATCTATTAAAGCCGACTAAACGCAGAAAAATATATGATATTTGTATTAAATGAACAAAACTACATCAAGACATTAATACCTACAAACAATACACAAATGAAGTTACAAAACTGATTCGAAAAAAAGGGGAAGTGAAAAGTCCAGGGAGTGTCACAATCACAAGCCGCAGCCCTTCCCAGACACCAAGAGGAAGAGGAAACAGACGAAAACCCAAACGAGAGCAAATCGAACAAACGTACGAAAAGCATTAAGATTAGCTCTCTCTTCCCCAAGCGAGGTAATCGCAATGCCAAAAGGACTGAAAACACAAGAACAAAATAACACAAGACAAGACTGAAAACAAATCGCCTCTTAGAATAAACCACAAACAACAAACAGTAACACCGGGACCACCGCCTTAGAACGGTCAGTATAATAAAATAAAAGTCAAAAAGGATTGCCTTTGGAAACAAAGGACACACAAAATCAATCAAATAGGAGACTCCGTTTGACTGAATCTCTTCATATGCAACACTGTAGTTTGCGAGGCTGCATACGCACTCCCCCCCCCCCCCCCCCCCCCACACACACACACATACACCCCACCGCCACCCCCAGCCCCCTCCACCAGCGCCGGCTTAAGCGGTATTTGATCTTCAAAATAACCAGGATGGGCTCAATGATCCCAAAGGGAAAATAGAATATAACTTGTATTATGATGATGTTCGTTTAAAGCACTTTTACAGCAAAATGGCTTGTCATTTTCAACCCTGCTAAATTTGAATCTCTTCTAATTTCAAGAAGACGTACTGATCTACGGCATCCTGAATAAGATCCTAAATAACCAACCGATTGAAAACGTTACCTCCCACAAAAATCTCGGTTTACTTTGTCAAATGGTAGAACCTGGCATAATCACATCGAGCTGATCACATCTAAAGCTTAATCCACAATAAATATAATGCGCAAACTCAAATTCAGGTTTGATCGCAAAACTTTAGAGTTTATTTGCTTTACATTTATGTGATCCATACTGGAATACGCAGATGTATTATGGATAATTGCACTCAGTTCGATCAAACTGACATCGAGAAGGTGAAACTGGAAGCCGGTAGAATAGGATCTGGAACAACAAAGTTAGTCTGTCTTGCTTCACTGTATAATGAATTAGGATGGGAAGAGCTCAGCTCTCGGTGATAAAAACATAAACTTGTTTCTTTTTTACAAAATGACTAACAGACTTTCTCCAAATTATTTGACACTATTCTATCAAGTCGGTCAAGCTTCTCCGTACAGTTTAAGCAACGCTGAGAATTTGCAAAACATCCATGCTGGCACTCAACTATATTACAAATCCTTTCTACCTTCAATAGTCAGAGACTGGAATGATCTACCTGTTTTATCAAGAAACTCGCCCGCAATAGAATCTTTTAAAAGCTCTCTCTGAATACTAACTTACGTGAAACACCATTGTATTTCTATGTCGGAGACAGACTAGGACAAGTACATCATGCAAGACTTCGAACTAACTGTAGCTTTCTAAATTATTATCTATACCATAAAAACACCATTGGACCCGAGATGCACATGTGGACTACGCGAGACTAGCAACTATTTTCTATTACAAATTATGGTGCATGAAGTATCGCAGTTCTGCCATCCAACATTACGTATCCTAATGTTCGGGAACATCGCTGTAACAGATGAAGCGAATGAATCAATTCTTAAATGTGTACATAAATTTGTCTAAAGAAGCAAACGCTTTGAAATCTCTTCTTGATCTGTCCTACAAACTGACATATACCAATATTAATTTCCACCCAGCTAAAACATATTACATGATTGTGTGTACCTGCAAAATAATTTCTGTCGATTTGTATTCTAATACGTCTCTATCACACTATTCTCTAAACTCTTAAATTGCACTCTCCTTTCGCTTCTTTACTTTCACCTTTCTTTCCCTTCGTTACAATTCATCTTATGACATTCCATTCCATTATTTTATTATTTATTTGATTAGTATATTATTTACATTATTATACCTTTCACTCCATCATCTGTCCGTATTTTTGTAGTGCTTACTTGTTTACTTTGCTATTATCATGTGTCTGTATATTGCTGTAATGAAGTTCTGTTAGGGGAGGGCCGTAACTAATGTTGGCAGAACTTGTGGCCCGACCCTATTGCTTGTTTAGAAGATGCAATAAAATGTGTTTAAACTAAACTTTCCCTTCGTTATTTATTTAGTTAGTTAGCTAGTTAACTACTTGTACATGCATGGTCACACTGTTTTGATTTGATGTTCAGGAAATGAGGGAAACGAATTCACATAAGCTATATAGCTTTTTTTCGAATCCCTATTGTATATTTATCTTACTCATTTAATGTTTATGTAGGTATACTGATATATTGACGAAATACATAAAATAAAATATGCTTCTTAACCACAGAGAGCAGATAAACCGGAAAATACCGAGTGTCGAAAGTTTTCCCGTGACTACCTACTTTTCCTTGACCCTGGATCGGTCCAATAATAAAAGTACATTGACACGCCGACCTTCAGTGCAGTAATCTGGCTCCACGTTTGGTGAGGTACATGGATAAACGTGACCTCCAGTATGTTTTAAAATTAGCTTTAGGTCTACCGTATTTGCCCTAAGTATTCGGACATCTTAACGTCTTACTATATTTGTCCTAAAATTTGAACAAGCTACTTTTACTATCTATAGTTTTGTCGAAAACAGTGCTTGCTCGTTCTTGTAAATACGGTAAACGCAGCTTGCCAAAGTGCAAGCAAACTATTATAGTTGGTAAGACATGCCACATTCCTATTATAAACATAATAAATCATCAGGGCCCAGTTGTTCAAAGCATCGTTAGCTTAACGAGCTCGTTAAGGGTCATTTCGTTAACTGTTTTAGCGAATTCAATATACAATAATCTGATATTTTTTGCTGAAAAAATGTGAGTAGATTTTGCACTGCAAAAGCTACTCATATTTTTTTCAGCAAAACATTTCAGAATATTTGCGTATCACTCGATGTAAATTTTAACGAATCGTTAACTAACGACATCGTTAGCTTTGAACAACTGGGCCCAGATTAATAATTTAAACGGTACATGCCGTATTTGCCTTAAATATTGGTACACCTTAAGCCCTTACCTTACTTGTCCTAATATACATGTATGAACAAATCCATTTAAATAGACAGGAGCATCTTTATAAGATATGGTTTATTATAAGACCTATTTGAACATAAGATGTTTTAACGGTAGAGCCAAAAAGTGTTGTATCCAAACAAAAAAACGTGTGGATTATATAGAAAAGTGGCCACAAAATATATAGATTATATAGAAAAATGGTCATTTTTCTATATAATCTATACGTCTTTGTTTCCAAACTATATCTATACGTTTTGTATCCAAAAATAAATGTATGAATTATACAGAAAAACTGATCATTTGTTTTATTTGGATACAACACGGTTGTTTAGCTTACACGGGTTTTGCTTTGGATCCCAGCAATAGAGTTATAAATAGGTTGTGGTGTACCTGTTGATGTGTAAAAAATAACTAATGGATGGGTGGCAAACAGATCCTGATTAGACGCCGTATTGACCAGAAGGTTGCGGGTTCGACACCCACCGGGTCGGCAACATTCTTTCGTGGAGATTTAATCATGAAATATTTTGTACGGCCTTTCTCTTCCTTCCGCTGATTCAAGAAGGGCAGTTTCTGGCGAAAGAATGTGCACAATACTGGTTAACTGCTTAAAAGACTAAGCCTGCCCAGTAAAAGTGTGGTTAGACATGACACCATTGGGTTGACTGGGCCATAAACCCTCAACACACACAAAAAATGTGCGTTATGCATTGTAGGCTAAGTTCTGTAATAGTGGCACTTTCTGGATATCTTCTTAACTATTCTACACTGTTTGCTCGGACCTGTCTTTCCCAGTACTTGGTGTAAATACAGTAAGTGCAATATGGAATCGGAGGAAATATGGTTTGGCTGTAGATTGGCTCCAGTTGTGTGTGTGTGTGTGTGTGTGTGTGTGTGTGTGTGTGTGTGTGTGTGTGTGTGTGTGTGTGTGTGTGTGTGTGTGTGTTTTGGCCTTATAGATACATAATAAAATACTTTGGTTTTATTTAATATGACAAGCTTCCTGATTGGTTCAACACAAGATGAGTTTATGGGAAGATTATATTATCAGAAAAAGGTCTAGTACGTAATATTAAGTACTGCACCTTTTGTCAAGCTCAAAGCCTGGGAGCAGGCTAGTTTTGCTGGACCCGTGCAGAACTTCTATGGAACGTCAAAGTCTTCTATGGAACGTCGTGACTGTCTCAGTAGATTGTTCTGAATAATGATCCCATTAGATCGTTCTGAATGACGATCTCTTCTGCACCTATCCAGTTTTCCCCCAGAGAGGGAGGGGTGACGGGATCACCCCAGGGAATTAGACAGTTTTGAAAAATTATATCTTATTCCTTACCCCTGAGTGTGCCAAAATTCCTGTGGGTAGGCATCAGGGCCCAGTTGTTCAAAGCTAACGATGTTGTTAGTTAACGATTCGTTAAAATTTACATCGAGTGATACGCAAATATGCTGAAATTTTTTGCTGAAAAAATGTGAGTAGCTTTTGCAGTGCAAAAGCTACTCACATTTTTTTCAGCAAAAAATATCAGAATATTGTGTATTGAATCCGCTAAAACAGTTAACGAAATGACCCTTAACGAGCTCGTTAAGCTAACGACGCTTTGAACAACTGGGCCCAGGTATCTAAAATTCCATCCCTTTGTTGCTCAGTGCTCTGTCAAATTCCCGAGGAGGTTTTTTCTGCCTAATCCTAAGGGTATCCCCGCCACCCAGCCCCGTGAAGGAAACATTGATAAGATTTATCATTCTGTACATTTCTCTTTCAATTATATCCTAGTAACAACTCTTATTTAATTTTCATAATAATCTGTTTTACATTTTCTGTTGTCGATACAATCTTCTTGTTTAATGTAATTCAAGAGAACAGAAAAAAAACGTTAAAATAGTATGTTATTTTAATTAAGACAGCAAAGTAAGCAGACATGACATGATAACGTCACGGCAAAACGGTATCTAAGGTTAAACTAGAACAGCGTTTTCAGAGGAAAACGTTCGTCCCCACCCCACCCCCTCCACCAGTTTGATCCCAACATTCTAGGACTTCATGTTACCTTGATATATGATCAAGGCCACCAAAATCTAATCACTTCTTGTCCATGTTCCAACAATATATTTGTGCAAGTTTAGCAGTAGAAGTCCAGCCGTCCATTCAGAAAATATGGTGCAGACATTATGCAACATGGTGCAACATTATAAGACCTTGTTTGACCTTGAAAAAGGAGTCGTGTCACCAAAATCAAATCAGTTCTTGTCCATGTCCCAACAATATATATGTGCAAAAAAAGGTTAGAGAAAAGTCCAGGGAGTGCCACAAAAACATAAGCCGCAGTCCTTCCCAGACACCAAGAGGAAGAAGAAACAGACAAAACCAAACAAGCGCAAATCGAACACACGTACGAAAAGCACTAAGATTAGCTCTCTCTTCCCAAAGCGAGATAATCGCAATGCTAAAAGGACTGAAAAACACAAGAAAAAATAACACAAGGCAAGCCTTAAAACAAATTGCCTCGTAGAATAAACCACAAAGCAACAAAAAGTAAGACTAACACCGGGACCACCTCCTTAGACTGGTCAGTAAAATAAAAGTCAAAAAGGATTGCCTTTGGAAACAAAGAACACACAAAATCACGAAATACATAAAATGGTGCCTAAACCGTGGGGGCGGGGTGGGGAGTGGTTAAAGCTCCGAAATCCACCCATTCCTTCCGGATACAGGGTGTAGACAAACCAAAAAGGATTGCTTTTGGAAACAAAGAACAAGTCAGAAAGGATTGCCTTTGGAATCAAAGAACACACATAATCACGAAACACACAAAATCATGCCTAAACCACTGGGGGTTTAAAGCTCCAAAATTCATCCATTCCTTCCGGATACAGGGTGCAGAAAAGCCATTTTCTAACGTTCTAAGACCTTGTGTGACCTTGACAATGGGGTCAAGATCACCTTAAATTTAATCAGTTCTTGTCCATGTCTCAACAATATTTCTGTGCAAGTTTAGTCAAAATCTATTCATTTCTTCAGGAGATAGGGTGCAGACAAGCTATTTCTCAAAATTCTAAGATCTTGTGTGACCCTGAAAATAAGGTCAGTATTTGTTTATTTTACTCTTAATTCAATATTTCGGCCAGAGGCCTTTATCAAGAAAAAACATGTATTTTGAAGTAAACTACATTTTCACAGTACCACCGTATTGAACTTTTATTTTATTGTCAGCGGTGAAATCAGTGTATATCTGATGGAAATAAAAGTGGTATCAATCACTAGTGAATTGATATCGTATCATTTCACTATAGTGAATGATACGATTTATATTTTCACTCTTCGCTTTGGACGACTTCGGTTTTCTTCACTGTTTCAGAAGTTGATGTTACCTCCACTTCAGATTTTTTAACACCTCTAACTTCTTTGTTTCTGAACTAAACTATCAAGTGTTAGTATGCATTTTCTTAGTTAGAAAGTAAGGAACATTACGGTATCAAAATTATTTTGATTCGCCGAAACTTTTTGTTTTTTGTCTCTCCAGCGGTTCACATGTTAAGCACTGAGCGTCGACGCCATGACGTTCATGTTTTGTTTGGTGACGTTACTTATGACGTCAGAAACGCACATTGACGTGTGAACAATAAAATAAAAAGAAAATTTACTTTTTTTTCAGTGAATACCATAAAAATTTTCATCTCGTGTAATGAAAACATTCAAATTTTCACTCGTGCTTCGCACTCGTGAACATACTGATGTTTTCATTTCACTCGATGACAATATTTATGGTATTCACAGCAAAAGAATAAATATCCTCTATGTATACAACAGTCACACAACGTCGTCACTGACGTTACGCCATGATGTCACAACGTTTTCCCGACAACGTTTTTGGCGAAAAAATGTTGTGACGTCATGGCGTCATGTTTAAGGCCATGACGTCATGGCGTAACGTCAATGACTACGTTGTGTCACTCTTGTATACAAGTGCAATACGGTGGCACTGTGAAAATGTAGTTTACTTCAAAATACATGTTTTTTCTTGATAAAGGCCTCTGGCCGAAATATTGAATTAAGAGTAATATGAAAAAAAAATATGTTTGATATTGTTCCCTGTGGAATACAAATGAAAATAAGGTCAATGTCACCAAAATCTTATCAGTTTTTGTCAATGTCCTAAAATATAGCTCTGTAAGTTTGGTCAAAATCCAGCCATTCCTTCAGGAGATATGGTGCAGACAAGCCATCTTTCTAACGATCTTAGCCCTCTTGTGATCTTGAAATGGGGTCATGGTCACCCAAAATCAAATCATTTCTTGTCCATGTCCCAACAATATATCTGTGCAAGTTTGGTTAAAACCCATTCATCCATTCAGGAGACAGGGTGCAGACAAGCCATGCCCCGACATTCTAAGACTTTGTGTAACCTTAAAAAATAAGGTCAAGGTCACCAAATCAAATCAGTTCTTGTCCATGTCCAAACAATATAGCTGTGCAAGTTTGGTCAACGTCAATCCATTCCTTCAGGAGATAGGGTGCAGACAAGCCATTTTCCAACAATTTTAGCCCTCATGTGACCTTGAAAATGGGAACAAGGTCATCAAAATCTAATCAGCACTTTTTCCTCACCCAGTGTTGTATCTATGTAAGTCTGGTCAAAATCCATTTATTCAGTCAGGAGACAGAGGCTACGCCGCCGCCGACAGGATCCGCACCAAAAACAATATGTCCCCCATCATACGTCATATATAGAGGAGAATTGTTCAATTAGAGTAAATACCATAAATATTTCCATAGCATGTAATGAAAACATCAGTATTTTTACTAGTGTGAAGCACGAGTGACAATTCGAATGTTTTCATTACACGAGACATTTACGAAAAAAAAAAATACGAATTTTATTTTAATTTTATTGTTTTCAAGCTTTAGCGCTTTATAATCTGTCGTCATGGATTCACGTAGCCAAACAAAACAAACATTATGACGTCGACATTGATTGCTTCCCACAAATCGAGAGACAAGCAAATATTTCGGCAAATCAAAATAATTTTGATACCAGAATGCTCCTTACTTTCTAACTAAGAAAATGCATACCTAACTAAGTAGTTTAGTTTAGAAACAAAGAAGTTAGAGGTGTTCAAAATCTGAAGTGGAGGTAACATCCGCTTTTCAAACAAGACGAAAACCGAAGTCATGCAAAGTGAGGGGTGAAAATATAAATCGTATCAGTCAGTAGTGAAATGATACGATATCATTTCACTAATGATTGACACCACTTTATCAAATGCACATTTGATTTCACCGCTAACGATAAAATAGATGCTGTCAATTACTATAACGCTGATGGTAACGGCGGTAAACGTCAGGTATTGTTGTTTTCTTTTCACTAAAACGCGAAGTTGATGTAGAATATCACAACACATTGCTTCACTGATCTTTCAACAGTCTACAACTCAAAATAAATTGCATTACATGCTGTTTATTTGATAGATTAAACTAGGCTTACACAGTAAGTTGAAGTTTGAACAAGATTTCATATACCATAAATACCCTTAGGGTTCACATAGAGTACGAGTCACGTGACCGCTGGAAGATCATACTTTAAAGCCCAGCAAATGTATCTCGACACAGCAAACCCAGTAGACACGGCTGGGTACATTGGGTGGGTATGTGAACCCTAAGGGTATTTATGGTATATGAAATCTTGATCAAACTTCAACTTACTGTGTAGGTCTTGTTTAATCTATCAGTTTCATTCCCCATAAATACCCTTATGGGTCCCCGTAGAGAGAGTCGAAGTAACATTTGCTGAAGTATTTACCTCCTAGTTTACACACTCCAAAAATAACTTGTGATGTAAATCATAAAATTTAAAATTGTAGAACCGTTCCCTGATCTCCTAGGCTGTGTTAGGTGGTCTCTAGAGGAAATTTGACATGCTCATCTGGTCCAGAAACACATTGTTATCTGTTGTAAGTTCCAATATTCTCTTCATATATATACAACTGTACAACTGTCAGTTGAAATATATACGAAGGAAGGTATGTGTTCAATATATACATGTACCCCACAAATAAATATCTACATCGTTTTTTTGTAAAACAGCAGTTTGAAACTTCGACCCCTCTTTCACTGGTTTGTTGTAAAATCTACTAAATATATTTTCCCACGCCCAACCTGCTGCTTTCATATTATATTTTGTAAAGGTACACCCTTTAACTTTGCCGCTGACGAAGCAACTGCATGCCCTCGTACTGTGAGGTTTAAACTGCTCCACATTAATCCCTGCTTCCCTCATAACAGTTTTAACCCAACGAACTTGGAAAGAGCCCTGTGTAGTAATGAAACGTCTCCTTTCAGAGTCCCTTAAACCTGTCGGTCTGCTTGTATACAACTATAATAAATCCACAATACATAATTTGTTCTCTGGAAATGATTGGAGAAAAATGTTTTCCTGATGTACTCCAAGTCTCGTATGTTTCAAAATCTCTGAAAATTTTATTTCCACATAGTTTGATTGAAACACAAGGTTGCCTTGAAATTTGGTATGTGGCATTGGGCCCCATTGTAGTTTGTTAAAATGATGACTCTGGGTTGACCTTGACCCTATTTTACGCCACGGTCAACTTTGGTCACTTATGCTTTTGTATGGGAAAAAAGTGGAAATCGTTAATTTTTCGAGAAATATTGTTTCCTGTGAACTTATTGGTATATACAATTAGCTAAAATAGTAAATGAAGCTGCATGAGTACTAAAGGTCAAGGTCTCTTACTGACCTTGGTCCAGGGTTGTTCAAATATCAAAATTAAAACGTGTTGTTGTTGTTGTTGTTTTTTATTGTTGTTGTTGTTTTGTTTTTTTTTTGTTTTTTGTTTGTTTGTTGTTGTTTTTTTTTGTTGTTGTTTTTGTTTGTTTGTTTGTTTGTTTGTTGTTTTTGTTGTGTTTTTTTGTTTGTTTGTTTTTTGTTGTTGTTGTTGTTTGTTGTTTTTTTTTTCTTTAAACAGCTGAGCAAATTGAAGCAGCTAAATTTCATATGAAGCCTTTATGGCATGGAAGAACGAAAGTTTGTTCAAATGGTCCAGATCACATGATCAAGATGGCTGCCATGACCATATATGGTATTTTTTTTTCTTCTCAGAAACAGAACGGCCGATAACCATGAAACTTAGTATGCAGCATTAGGGACTTGGGTCCTACCAAGTTTGTTCAAATGATGACCCTTCGTTGACCTTGATTTGTTTTACGTCAAGGTCAAGTTCGGTCACTTAGACTATGTATGGAAAAAGGGCCTAACAGTGGATTTTTCTGATTCTGTTGTAGCCTTTGACATCAAAGTTGATATATGCAAACAGCTAAATGAACTAACAGATACCAAAGGTTAATGTCATTTATTGACCTTTATCCTGGTTGTCTAAGATGGAGTACTGATAACTTCTTCTCTTAAACTACTGGCTAACTAAAACCAAATTACATATGGAGCCTGTATTGGATGGGAGAAAGAAAGTTTCTTCATGGGACCTTGGTCACATGACCAAGTTGGCCACCATGCGTATATATGGTATAAAAAATTTGAAAATCTTTTCGTCGGGAACTGAACGACAAATGACCTTGAAACTTGGTATGCAGCATTAGAATTTGGGCTCTACAAAGTTTTTTTTTTGTTGTTGTTGTTGTTTTTTTTTACAAATAATGACCCTTGGTTGACCTTGACCTATTTTATGTCAAGGTCAAATTTGGTCACTTAGACATTTGTGTGGAAAAATGCCAAACACTAGATTTTAAGCACATCTGAGTTTTGGCTCATTGGTAAGCTCACAGTCTGAGTAGTCTCCGTTGTCGTCTGTAGTCTGTCGTCTGTCAACGTTTTAATGCATCTTCTCTCTGAACCACTTGGCCAATTGAAATCAAATTTTATGTGGAGCCTCCCTTGGATGGACTGGAGGTCAAAATCTAAGAAGCCATACAAAATTTGTTCGCATATTTATATCTTTACAGCCGCATACCACTAAGCATATTAACGGTCCATGGGACATTCTATCATGACCTTCAAATTCATTTCAGTACACAATCAGTACTCAGGTGAGCGGTTAAGGACCATGGGTCCTCTGGTTTTTAGATATGATAGGTAGCCTAAGAGAACACGTTTTAACAACAAAATTACCCTTTTTTTATTCTGTGCATACCATATTCCACATTTTCTGCTGTTTATTTCATTTAATTACGTTTTTGTATTCAGGTTAGGGAACAGCCATAGATTCTCTGTGGAAGAGCATTTCTCACTCTAATTGATAATGATTATTTCATGAAGTGATAAGAACCATTAAGAAGCAATAAAACTCCAACATCGTAATCTGAAGCTGACCCAAAGGCACCTGTAGATTTTCCTACACAGGAGAGAACAGTTAGTCTATTAACATTGTGTTGAACAGCAGATGCAGACTATATTCAGCCAGCATTTATTCTTACCAGCATTTCAGACAATCAGATGCTTTTGTTTTGTTTTTTTTTTTTTTGTTTTTTTTTTTGTTAGACATTTAACAAAACCTGTCACCGGACAGGGTAGCCTGCCTGAACGCGCTTGTCATCATATAAAAAGAAACTTTACCATAAAACTTTAAACATTTTGTGGACGCATTGGTTCAACGCCGACAACACCGCCGCTGATGCTGGGGGTAGTACAATAACTCTTCATGCACTTCGTACATGTGAGCTAAAAAGTGTCATAATTCACAAATTATCACAATTCGCCAAAAAAAATATTTGTTTGACATTTAAAAGCTTGTCATGTCTAACAAATTATCGAAATTTGACAATCATCAACATTACCAATTTGAATGAATTTGTCAATACTGAGTCAAATATTGCCACAGAAACAAAACTCAAAGAAACTTTGGGCTAATTTAATGAAAAAAAATGTTTTTTTTTTGTTTTGTTTTTTTTTGTTTTTTTGTTGTTGTTGTTGTTTTTTCCACAACACTGTAAAGCTAAAACTGGAAATGTAAGGGTCTGCTGCAAAATTAAGTCCACAAAGGCGCATAATTTGGTCAAATTTTCATAAAATTTACTAAAATTAAATCAGATCATCTTCACGTTGGTCCCAAACTACCTGAAAAATTTCATAAGCCTAGCCTAAGCCATTCTTTAGATATTTTGCTCACAAGCATTTCCTATGCTAAAATACCTTAGTCCATAAAGTTGCATAATTTGACCAATAGTTTATGAAACTGCACCAAAATTTAATCGTCTTCTTACATTGGTCCAAAACAGCCTGCAAAATTTCAAGAGACTAGCCTAGTAGTTCTTGAGATATTTTGCTTACAAGCTCTTCCTATGATAGAATGCCTGAGTCCACAAAGGGGCATAATTTGGTCAAATATTTATAAAAACTATATCAAAATTTAACCAGGTCAACTACACACTGGTTCCAAACTGCCTTCAAAATCTCAAGTGCCTAGCACAGATTGCTTACAAGCTTTTCCTATGCTAAACTGCCTGTCCACAAAGGGACATAATTTGATCAAATTTTCATAAAATTATACCAAAACTGAACAGCCTAACCTGAGTAGTTTTTAATATATTTTGCTTACAAGCTTTGCCTATGCTAAAATGCCAAAGTCCACAAGTGGCCATAATTTGGTCAGTTTTTCATAAAATTATATAAAAATTTAATCAGGTCAGGAACACACTGGTCCCAAACTGCCTGAAAAAAAAATTAAAGAGCCTAGCCAAAGCAGTTTTTGAAATGTTTTGCTTACATTTCCTATGCAGAATTGCCTAAGTCCGCAAAGGGCCATTTCTCTGCATCGAGAGGTCTGACCAAAAAACAATACAAATTTGCTATTTTTTCATAAGCAATCCACATATGAAATTTCAGAACCCCAGCATATATGGTGCCTTAGATATGATACATCCTATGTGACGGACTAACCGACGGATGGTCTGATCTGATGCATTTTCAAACTTGTCTGAGATTTTATGCATGTTATTGTTATCTGCAAGTTTCATGAAGATCCAACAAAAATGGAGCTACACTGATCACAAGGGTGATTATGGCCGTGTTTTTTTGTTGTTTTTTTTTTTGTTTTTGTTTTTTTGTTGTTTTTTTTTTGATAATCAAGGGGATGTAACTCTGCTATCGCTGGTCCCATCTGACTCATTATTGAACTTTTCCGAAATTTTATGCATGTCTTAGTTGTCTGCAAGTTTCATGAAGAGCCAACAAAAAATAAAGGAGCTACACTGTTCACAAGCATTTTCCTATAGTAAGTCTATGGGATCTATCAGTTGCCATAGCAACCAAAGTTTTGAAGCAATTTTCCTAGAATGCATAATTATGCAAGCAATCCTCTACAAAAGACATGCTACAGATAAAATTCAGTTGAGATCTGCCAGCAGGCTGCAGAGATACTGCATTTTGAAAGTGTGCATGACGGACGACGATGGAGGCTGCCATCCTATAAGCTAAAAAACTCCATGCCGACGTTGATGTCAAAGCCAACACTAACACCAACATCAACTTTCAATGATAATGATATATGCACCGAAAACAGTATGTCCCCCTCCCCCACCCCAACCTCCACCATCCCACAACCCCCTACACAACTCCATGTGCACAGTGAATATTGAGACTAGCCTGCATATGCATACCTTCTAATAAAAAAATACACTTGACTTTTTCATGCTGACAATGAATACCCTGCTTGGACTGTGCCAATGTACAAGCTGATCTGAGTTTTTACTGAACAAACTTGCAATATTGTATATGGACTTTGCTATGTCTCGGCTTATTGTTGCTTGTAATGTAGCATATTTTTCTCCTTATTTTTTTTTTATGTAACCTTGGCAAACAGTGTCAACCCAGGTTGATAGTTGCTAAATGCAGTATTTAAGAGAGTCTACAATGTATGAATTTGTGATATAAAAGTTGAAAAGTATTACTGCTGTCAGATTCCCCTTAAACTGGAAATGGGCCTGCCCAGACAGTTAGGAAGAAGAATTCATTTGGCATAAATGGGTGACTATATAGAACAATAATGCGATAATAGTAGAAAAAATATCAGCTAGCCTTTGACACTTGGTTTTCTGCTCTGTATATACTTTCACTTCATGGCTAATAACAAGACTTTCTTAACAAAATAACCAAAAACTGTATAGAGCACTCTTTTATTCTGTTTATTCTGTGTGTGATTTACAAACTGCAATGTGTGGAATTTATCTGACTGAATTTGGGGTGAACTCAACTAATTAAGAAAGGGCTAGCCGTTGCTCCCTGCTGTTTAATGGTTTCAGCTTCATGAGTAGCCTAGCTAACTACAATTTAATGATAAATCAGAAAGAGCCAATAATCTATGGCTGTTCCTTAACCTGTATTTATCTTATTCTATTTTATTAGTTACAGTATTTAATTTTTATTCACTTCACCTGTGAATATTGCCATTTCGGTTGTTACTTGTCATTCTAATACTTAAAGCGCCAAGTATTTGTAGCAGGCGACATTCTGTTGTTTTTGCTGTTGTTGTTGTTGTTGTTGTTGTTGTTGTCGTCGTCGTCGTCGTTGTCGTCGTCGTCGTCGTCGTCGTCATCGTTGTTGTTGTGTCTTTGCTTTTTGTTGTTTTGTGCGTGTGTTTTGTTGTTGTTTTTTGTTTTTGTTGTTTGTTGTTGTTTCGCAGAAGGTATATCTTGACATTTAATCATGTGAATCGTCTGAAATGTTAAGATTCATTTTCTATGAAAAATACCATATGCATATATTTAAAAATGTTGTCACCTGCAGTTCTGATAGGTGCTTTAATGGTAATTTTTATTCACGTTACCTTCGGTCATTGCCATTTTAGGTTATTTTAAGAGCAGTACAAATAGCGAGTGAGTTTATCCCATCGGCGCCAACTAGACCCCACTTCGCCTTTATTTTTATACTTGTCACTTCAAGAAAAGGGCGTTTACGCTATCTTCAAACAGCGATTGCCCGCCTTCTCTATTCGTCAATATCCTAGTATCCTGCAGTATCCACTCCCAGTAAGCATTCTTTATAAATCTACAGCGGACCATTATCTGCCCGTCAGGGTAGCTGACGGGCCGATAACGGCCCGCTGTAGATTTATAAAGAATGCTAGCTGGGCTGATTCTCTAACCGACAAGAGAGACACAAATCAGGTCTGTGCTTTCGTTGTTCGCATACGTTACAAGGTTGTGTTTTTTTGTGTGTCTATGTGTGGGTGGTTGGGTCTTGAATAGCGAGACATATATTTTAAATCCGTTGTCAGATCATAATCGTGTCGTGTGAAAGGGAACCTTAGCGGAAGAACGAAAATCTGAGTGGTCTTGGCTCCCGCCGTCCGCCTGCTGGGAAAAACCCTTTGGTCATTAAAACGCCATGCAAAAATTGTACGGCCGAAATTTCGAATAGTTTATTCTGTAATGCCTTTTAGCTCAGTTACAACATATCAGGACAATCAGGCCAGATCAAACAGTGTATAACCAGATGAGACGCCACTGAACCAGGCGGGCCTACACTGTCACTCAGCCAACAGTTATTAACACATTAACAGGCCGTAATAAGGACTTCTTCATATTTTAGAGCCAGAATAATGTTCGAATTTAAAAGGTGAATGCTTCCTATTATCGATGATAGTGGGCTGAAGACTGTCGCCAGTTGTGTCATAGTGTCAATGTCTTAACGCTCTGCATGCTGGGTAAACATTGCAGCAGACGACACTTTTCACTAGTTTACTTGAGCCCGTTTTTCTCAGAAAGCAGGCTTTAATACTGTATGCAAATGGTTTCCCAAGGAGACCATTTGCATGAAATGTCAGAAACTTTTTTTCTGGATCTTTTTTTAAATCGTTTGTTGTCTGTTGAATTAGCCTAAAGATCCGCGCCAACGACCGTGTAAGTACACACCCTCTGAAGGATTATCTGATAGTAGCATTGATGATTTGCCAAAAATATGACGGAAAATATGGCTTCAGTACAATGAACAATATTTTATGACACTGTATTTATGTTGACCATTCATAATTTTAATATTTGGAACATGTTCCAAATAAACAATGAAGTACACTGATTAAACCCACGGCGTTCTGACGATTAAGCGAG